>CAJVRN010000219.1:3012500-3015000 GCA_911728415.1 Lagocephalus sceleratus | reverse complement strand
GGACCTGCGCTCCTTCCGGCGTGCGCCGTCTGCGCCCACATCAATGTTGTCTGGAGTCTGCGCGGCGGAGGCCTCCGGGCCGGCCGGCCGTCTCCGCCTCTCTATCTCTGCATCGAGTCTTGATGCGGGGAGGAATACCAGTGAGAGTAGCCGGGCATGTAGCTGTTGGCCGCCATGTTCACTCCTTTGGAAGAGGCCGAGACGTCCCACATGGGCGGGATGGTCGGGGAGCGCGGGGAGAGGGACATGGAGCCGGGGATAGGGTCGCTGTCGTGCGGGTTGCCGCCTTGCTTCAGGAGCTTCTTGAACTTTGACCTCTTGTTCTGGAACCATATCTTTACCTGCAAGGGAGGTCAGGGACCGTGCACGCACGAGCCACGTGTTATTGGGCGATAATCGAAGCGACTGAACAAGAAGAACACGCGTCAGGAACAGCTCTTAGCTAACATGATTGCCGCCCCACCTGCACGAGGGACACATTTGTAAATATTTGGAGGGACGGGAGCGAAAGGGGACGAGGTGGAGAGAGGGCTCCTCGTACCTGTGTTTGCGTCAGCCCCAGAGAGGCGGCCAGCTCGGCGCGCTCCGGTAAGGCGAGGTACTGTGTCTGCTGGAAACGGTGGTTCAGCGCCTGGAGCTGCAGGCTGGAGTAAATGGTGCGGGGCTTGCGGATCTTCTTGCCTTTCCCGTTAAAACGGATCTCCCCGTTTTCAATGACCGTCGTCTTCTGCTGCTCTGCAACAAAAACAGCCAACGTCATTAGTCCGGAGCCGCAGCCCGCGCGTCCCGAGTCCCGCGAGGGGAGAAGGAAGGCGATTTAAGAGGCGCGCCGAGCGTGAGCCTGGAAAAATACATATATTTTTAGACTGATAATCAGCGACATCTTGTCTACTTTGAAGCGCCGTGGCAGCTGCAGTCCTGATCCGCTGTCATATTTGGGATTACTGCTGGTAATGACATGTCAATTAAATGCTAATTACAACATTCGGTGCGTGCGGGCAGCCTAATTTTCGCGAGTCGTTTGTGCGGATTGCAGAGCCGTGATGATCACACCCCGGGCATTAAAACAGGTTTTGTGGGAATGGGGAGGGGGCAGGGGTGGGTGCTGAGCGGCACCACAAAACACACTCTGAACGGAGCAGACGGGAGTTCGAGGGATCCGGTGCCATTTACGCACGGTTTCGGAGACCATTCGGTTGAATGTGGAGGGGGCATCGCGCTGGAGGGGGGGTGGGGGGGGGTGGGGGGGCTTCACCGTGACACCGGCACCGACACACGGAAAGGTTTGAGCCCCACCGTGGGCCACCCCCACCCCCCCAAAAGAGAAATCAGCGCCAGGGAGTGACGTGACGCGGCCGGTGAAAGGGCTTACCTGTGCCGTCTAACCTTGTCTGTCCTCCCGTGTTGTTGTGATACGATGGCAGGTACGGGCTGTGGTGCGGGTGGCTCACGTAGGGGTACGGTAGCGACCTGTTGTACGAGTTGGTCCCGCTGTACGGGGAGCTGTCGTGCTGGTGGTGAGTGTGTGAACCGGAGTGGAGACAGTGCAGCGGGTAGTGGCCGCCGGCCATCGACGGGGAGCTCTGCTGTGAGTGCGACTGCTGCCCAAACTCCATGAAAGCAGACTTGGACGAATCCTGAGCCTCCAGACCGTCAGCCATCGTAGTCATGGTCATCATCGAATTTTCTGCCTCGAGAGCCCTCACCCCCCTCTCTCTCAAGACCAAATCGTTTCCCCCCTTCTCTCTCTCTTTCCCTCTCTCTCTCCCTCTCTCGCTGCGCTGTTGTCTCTCTTCCCTCTTCACCGCGAACAGTTATTGTCCTATTAACACCCGAATTTTCCAGACGCGTCTTTATGTCCTCCCCCCACCACCTTGTCTGCCGATATCACGCCAAAGTGCCCGAAGATGGGCCAGAGTTAAAGCCGAGAATTTTAGCCGGATTCTGTTAAAATTGAGCCCTTGCTTCCAGACTTGATGCAGACACTACAAGTAAAATGGTTTGTCTCCAAAGGGCAGCGCCTCCCGATTGGTCATCCGGCCCAACGTCATCACTGCTCTGCGTTTCACGGAGACTTGAGCTGGAGTTAACCCACCTTACCAGCTCCCACCACCACTGCTGGGGGGGTGGGGGGGTTGGGGGGTTGGGGGTGGACTAGGACATGGTGGGTTAGGGTGGGAAAAGACGCATAATCCCGATGTTCACGATTTGGATCTTTTTAAGCTCAGCCCCCAGCAACATTGCCTTATGATGAGATATCTGATGAGCCATATAAACGTATATATGTATACTATATACGTGTACACACACACAAATATTTTATATATATATATATATATATATATATAAACACAAGTATATATACATACATACAAACACAAATTAAAAAAAAATATTCTTAACTTAATGCTAATAAAATGCAGACTCATGGTAATAAAACATACTCTTGGTTAGAAAATATATACAATTTTCTTTAAAAAAAAAAAAAAGAGCTACAACT
>CAJVRN010000219.1:2980000-3007500 GCA_911728415.1 Lagocephalus sceleratus | reverse complement strand
CAACCTCATGAATTGGCCGAAAGGTCCCGTCCACATGCGCCATCATCATATCATGGTTATTAATATATTACCTGGAAAGCCCCTCACAGCTTTCATTTCATTCGCTCAGAGCTGTCAAATTCAAGAGGAGGGATTTTTTTATTTATTTTTTTTACTACTGTCCATTTGGGTGCAGCGAAGGCAGCCAATTATTGTCATCATTGCCCTTGAAAATGCATTACGCCTCACCTGAGGGCTCACTCAATCAAAGAGACTGAAGGGGCGATTAACTGATGACCTCTGACCTTCATCCAACGCAAAAAATCACTAAAATAAAAGCGGGATGAGACATCAGCGACTGTTTCATGTTGCAAACTTCATCACTGACGTCCCACCTCAGGCTCCACGATGGCATTGGTGGAGTTTCAACATGACTTTTCTTCGCCCGTGTCTGAGGAGGGAGCTGCTTCGGTGTTACGTTCATCATTTTAATTCCGGCTTTGTTGATGCTTGAAGGCCCAGTTTCATTGTTGGCAATAAAAACATTTATTACATCTTTATGCATAAAGTGCACCGTTATTATCGTATTGTTGTGTATCACAACAACAGGCACTCAGGGAGGTTTGAGTTCCTCTACTCCGCATGGCTTCATTCTCATCTTTCCATACATAATTGTGGCCTCTATTATTTACACTTACGCGCTGCTTAAGGGGATTTGGCGTCTGATTTCCGATAAGCTTGAAATGTGAAAAAGGAAACTGTGGCACAATGAAAAAAGGAAAATAAGCCTGCGTGGTTTGAACTGGTGACCTGCAGGGTCCGCTGGATGCAGCTTTGCTAAATGTTCATGAATAACTTATTTTCTCTTTGTCTTCTGTGTTTCCCCTCTTTAACCCCCCCCCCTCCACATAGGTCCAGCTTGGGGTCTCCATCTCCCCTCCACCCAGGCCTCTCCATCTTCCTCCTCCTGCCCACTCTTCTCCTCCTGTCCTCTCAACCTCGCCCCCCCCCCCTCGCCTCTCCTCACCCCCTCCATAGGTGCACGCCTCTGGCCCCTCTTGGCAGCCCCGTCCCCTTCTCTCCTCCTCTCTCCCTCACAGCTGCGGTGAGTGAGGGGCAGATGACCGGAGAATTGGCCCCTGGGAGAGCGCCGAGCCATCCTGGTGCTATTAGGCTCGTGGCTAATAATAGGTGTTTCAGACCAGGGGAAGATCAATCAGGGGGAATCATGGGGAATGTTCAGAGCGCCGCTTTTTACACATCGGCCCAGATGGATGAAATTACACTTGTCAGTTTTTAGTTGCATTACTCCCAAATTGGTTGTCTACTCTTTTTTTTCTCCCTCTCTCTCTCTGTCTCTCTCTGTCTCCTCTCTGCTTTCTCTCTCTTTGCCCTCATTCATGTGTCACTGGCCTGCTAAAGAGATTCAATGGTGAAAAAAAAAAAAGTCCATGTCATTTTTGTCTTTTCCCTCTTTAACTCCCCAGCCAGCAGCTCTGCAGCCTGCGTGTGCATGGAATCAGTTAAAGATGTTGCCTTATGGCTGCAGCATTTTCACACACTCGCCCGTGGGTTCAGAAATTAAAATATGAACAGAATTAGAACTCTTTTAGTGAGTCTGTGCATTTTCTGTATTGAAATTAAACGACACGCTGTGATAAAGATTATTAACGTAATATTTGCACACATTTGGTGAATGCAGAAAAATGTGCAGGCCCGCCTCCTGCTGAATAAAACATTTTTTTTAAATATAAGACATTTTCTTTCAGTGTTTTCTTTAAGCATCTGTTACTTTTTTCCCTAAAGATAATCTGAGGATAAATAAACCCTGGAATTTGTCCCCGTTTTGTCCTCGAGATTTAAAATGTAAGTGAGTGGGCAGTGGGAAACAT
This sequence comes from Lagocephalus sceleratus, assembly GCA_911728415.1. NCBI lineage: Eukaryota > Metazoa > Chordata > Actinopteri > Tetraodontiformes > Tetraodontidae > Lagocephalus > Lagocephalus sceleratus. The sequence continues at coordinate 3,005,629 of CAJVRN010000219.1, read as the reverse complement.
TTGACTTGTGCTATTTTCTGGATTAGAGAAGAAGATCTTTCTCCAGCGCCGAGGGAAGCACATCAGGTGTGAGGTGACACTTCTGCCACTAAAAGCCCCCCAAGCAGGGCCAGTCACAAGCGGGAGCGGCACTGGGACCCAACTGGAACTGCAGCCCTAAACTGAAAGAGAATATTACTAGAGATTAAAGTCAGCCAGTTTTGACACACCAGAGCTCTAATTCCACCCTGACCTGTTTTAAGTGTGGAACGGATGAAGAAAATAGTAGTTCTAATGCAATTCAAACATTAAACAATTAGTAGTGTCAATCATTCCTTTCAGAATTGTAACATTATGCTCTAAATCTGCAGGAAAAAATGTTTAAAAAATTATTAGAATGGGTAATTTTACTAAATGGAATTCATCATTCCAGCATGCTTTTGTTTTCGGATTCTTTTTTGTGTGATTTCAAACTCACAATTCATAAAAATGAAAGCCATAATTAAAACCAATAAACCCAATCTCTGACACTTCTAGTAATTTATTTTTTCCCAATTCAATATTTTCGCTGAAACTAACTGTTAAATTAAATATTGTTTTTTTAGGCGTGATGTTTAAAGTTCTTCTCGGTCATTTAAATGTGAGATATTTAATATTATATTAAATAGGGGGGGGGGGGCATCCAGTGTCCCTTTGTCTGGGGCCCAATCTCTGCTGCAGACGGTCATCAGAAACACCGGCAGGACAATCACAGAAGACCGGCAGTGGAGTAGGAGGCTTCAGACTCCCCCCACCCCTCCGTGGAAATCAATACAGCCCCAGATGTGGAGTCGGCCTGATGCGGAGATGTTCCTCGGTGTCTGATTGCGAGGCGAGAGAGGCAGAAAGGCCCCTTTGACGGAAGCGCGGTGGCCATCGGGGGGGGGAGGGGAGGGGCCCCTTCCCCCTGAAAGAGAGAGTCTCCTCAGAGCCGAGAAGAAAATTAACATTGACATTCTGACTTCCCGGCAAAACTCGTCCGGGGGCTTCTGTTGGATATTAAAAAAAAAACACACACGCTCCCCGCGGGTTGTCCATTTATATTGAAATGAGTCCCCCCCTTCTACGTGTGTGTGTGTGCGTGTGCGTGTGTGTGCTGGATACACACTCCTAATGTATGTGTTTTGCTCATTTTGCTGTGTGCGCCGTTTCCGCGCCTCTTCGCCGCGGCTCCGTGCGCGCCTCCCGCTGCGGTAAACACACCGCTGCCATGATAGCGCATGCATTTCAGACGGCTCCAAACACCACCGAGGAGCCGGCGCGCTCATATTCCTCGCCTCCGAGCGCAGCCCCGAACCCCGCGGCCCTCTCCTCCCCGCGCTTCCAGCCAAGGCATTCAGCTCACATGATTGCAAACACGCGTAATGGCTGCGGCTCCCGGGGGCCGGCGGAGGTACCCCACTGATGCGAGAGACTCCATCCTGTCGTCACTTTGAGGACATTCTGCAGAGGCTGGTGAGCGTTTTGCTTTTCTTTCCCTTTTTTTTTTTTGTGTGTTAAAACATGACACGCGCACGCACGCACGCACGCACGCACCACTTCCTCCGTGATGAGGCCGCGGCGGAGGCATAAGCGTGAATACATTATAAAGTAATGAGGAGACATCCAGGAGAGGGTCACGGGGGGGGGCGCCGGGCGGCTCCGGGGGCCACGGTGAGAGCTTTCAGTGCGCTCCGCGACGGATCCATCACCAGGGAGAGGTGGAGTTCAACAGTGTTACACATGGCAACAGTTGCTAAGCGCCGCAGCCAATGGAGGCCCGTTTAGCCGCCGCCGCACGTGAATCGTGATGCTTTGTTTATCGACCATGGCGGCCCGAGACGGTCTGCACTCGCATCGATGAGGAAAAGGCGGAATTGCACCAAACTATCGCTGTTAACGCCCGCTCGGTCCTTTACGAGTGATTTGAATAAAGATCAAATCAAATACAACAGCAGGAATGAGATTTTTGAACATCGTCATTGTGCTTCAGAAGGACCCCCCCACCCCCAATTTTCCAATAAAAACTGAAAATTGACAATAGTTTTTTTTTCTACCCGTAATAACACACTTCTAAACGTCTGCAAAACAAGGATTTTAAACACATCTAGACGCCTTCCAGAGGGAGAACACTGGTAATGTTATCACGAGCAGCCTTATTATAGCGATGAGGCTGGCGGAGCTGCGGTAGCGCGGTCTTGAGTGCATCACGCCGCGTGGACATCTCTGTCAATCACACGTCACAGGAGCAGGTCAGAGCCTATACGTTCCTACAGGCGGCGGGGCCGGCCCCTGGGAGCCACTTTAGGGTTTCCTCTGCGGTGAAAACGCCCTCCCACTGGCATTCAGGCTCTGATGAGCCTGCCGAGCGGCAATGGAGTCACCTGATGGAACGCCATGGCAACAGCCGACACCTGGCAGGAGTTCACCCCCCCTTCCCCTCCTCGGATGCTGGAACATATTTCCCTCAGGCCTGACTGAAAACCCCCGTGAACAAATAATGGTTGCGCGCCAGTCTAAATAAAGTGCGGTTTATGAGTTGCGGTGAGAGACGTCTCCCTCTGTCCCCCCCTCCCTGTTGTTTTCGTTTTTAATGTTCTGCGCACGCACGCAACCACACACACACACACACACACACACACACAGTTGCCATCATGTTTTTTTTTTCTTTTTTCTTTTCTGGAGTCGTGTAGCTGTTTGGTGATTATAAAAATCCATTTTTTCCTTTCTCCCAGTGAGGCACGAATGAAAGAGAGCGAGCAACATGAGACGGGTCTGGAAACCTGCTTCCACCGTGTTCCAAATCCACAGCATACCAGCCCGTCCCTTCAGCCTTATGTAATGTATGGAGTGAGTCATATTTGTGGGGTTGTGCGTTTGCGCGTGTGAGGGGTCCAGGTTGTTGCAGAGCCACATTTCTCCCTTGAGAATACTTTAAAACCTTGAATCTTTTACACGATCAGCCTGTCAAATGTGCAGGACGACAAATTAACACAAGCGTTTTGAGCCACATTTCCTGGTATGTGTAGGTGACACTATAGATGTGGCACGACCCTCGGTGACAATCAGCTAAAAGCTAAAGATTAATATCAGCCAACAGAAGGACCCTCAAAGATAGCATGTGTGTGTGTGTGTGTGTGTGTGTGTGTGTGTGTGTGTGTGTGTGTGTGTGTGTGGTGTGTGTGTGTGTATGTTTGTGTGTGTGTGTATGTGTGTGTGTGAGGGAGGGGTTCTTCTGACTGTATTGCTGACACATGACACACTGATTGGAGAATTTGTTGAGACCTTTGGATGAGGCACATTCTAGCAAGTACAGCAATGAAGCACGCAGAAGTAAAACCGTGAAGAATGCTTCGCTGGCGCATGAACCAGCTCGCTCTCTTACCATCAGTCAATACGAGACCTAGAGTGTAAAGAAGAGAATAAAAATAGTTTTCAAAACTGGTTCTGAGCCTTAATTCAGTGAGTGAATAATCCTAAAAAAACAATAATAAATACTAAGTTATGTGGTATTGTTTCAGACTGTGCATTTGCACCTATCAGTTACAACCACAACCTCCTGCAGGGTAACAACCGTGACCAGCTCCAAATCTCAGGCACAAGCAGTGCAATGACAAAGGCGGGAGAGGCTATACTATTGCTTTCTTTAGTCACGGCAAATATGCAATATTGTTAGAAGCAGGGCAACGTGGACCCGATTGTCTCCTTGGGAACAATTATTGTGCAGTTAAGCGTTTGAATTTTGGACAATCAGACATCTGCCCATTCAGTAGGAAAATGAGCGCAGTCAAAAACAAGGGCATCTTTCCATTTCACGCTGCTGAACGGACAGGCTGGAATAGATGTGAATGACAGGGGCGAGGTGGTCCGAATGCTCCACGCCAGACCAAAAACAATGGTCTTTGTGTTCGGCGGAGGAAGACAAACAGGTGAAAAAAACGTGTGCGCGGTGCGGCGCGTCACTGTCAGCGTGAAGTTTGGCTTTCCTTTGAAGGGATACCTGTCTGTGCTGCTGCACATGCGAGGGAAAGGGCCTCGGGACGGAGAGAGACGGACAGGAATGTGTGTAAGATGTCAAGCAGGCAGCTAATTTTTGAGGGATTGCTTATGTTAAAGCCAGCAGATGACATCACCACATAACCTCTAACACAGATGTCAACAGATGCACATGTAACGCTAATGCCTAAGAAGTGTTCTTCCAGAACCAGTAAAACAGGCAGATGCAATCTACTAGAGTAGCTAGCGGGTTTGGTCACGACGAGCACTTACAAAGAGGAAAAGTCGTATTTTCACACTCTGTCTGGTGCAAAGACTCTTCTGGATGTGAAGAAAGTCCTCTGGTGATGGTTCTGGGTTCTCTACACTGTTCTTGAAATGTTAAAAAGCCCAGTAATTGTACCACAACTGCAACTTTCAGGGACAGCTAATAATGGCATCAATAAAGTCCGGGAATATCCATTTACGAGTCGTTCTAATCACACAGCCATGGCTACCAATTCACATTACTGCGAATGGATTTTTAACCATCATTCAAAACCGCACAAATCCGCTACTTTCTTCTTGTAAAGTGTTTTCACACTTAATCATTGTCGCCTATGTTAGCGCTACGTCACGCCGCCTCTGGAATTTATTAGCATTCGCTGCAAAATTGAACGAGTCTGCTTTTACATAACCGCGTTAAAACGGCCATCATAAATTATGACACATTAGCGGCAGCTTCTGGTGCGTAACAGCGTGCTAACTTTACTAAGAGGAGCACGAACAAGCGTGGCTCTATCCTGCTTGATTACAACAAATAAATACCCGGGGGGGGGCCTTTCGTGAGAGCCCACGTGAAACGGCGCAAAGAGAGCCGAAGTGTCAGACTCCGTCGGAGGAGCAACGGAACATTTTCTGACTCATGCATTCAAACTTTGTGTTACGCCGCTGACACGCACTTGTGACAGGCAGTTAAAGTGGAGCCTAATAAATATTGCCTGCGTTTTTATGCCGTCTTTGAGGTAGCCCCAATTAACCAGGAACTACACGCGCCCCCTACTGACACATGTCCCAGCCCGAGCCAAAAATAACAGCGCCCTGCAGGGGAGATGGAGGATGAAGGAGGGAAGGCCGGAGCTTTGTTGGGTGTTTGCGTAGGAATCTGCCTCACATACTGCCCGTGTGTGTGTGTGTGTGTGTGTGTGTGTGTGTGTGTGTGTGTGTGTGTGTGTGTAATGAAAAAGGCTGCAGTCTCTCCTTTTTTTCAATTTAAGCGTGCGGCTGCACATTTGCATTAAGAGTGCAGGCCTGGATCACTGGTGGAATCTCCCAGAGGAGCGCTTGAGAGGCCAAGGCCCCCGGGCAATGAGAAGAGCCTGCTTACACATGACACAGCCACCTGTGTGGAAGCTGGTGAAGAGGAGGGGGGGCAGAGGTGGAACAGGCTTCATAAAATGGAGACAAGAAAGTAAAACAATGCTATCTGTGCTGTATCTGACAGCTCATCAGTATACTAGACAGATGTGGTTTGAGGATGGGTTTTCCAGGCTTTTCCAGGCACCTGGAAGAGCTTTCTTCCTCATCTCAGCCCGTGCCTGCAGCTGGAGCTTACCTCCTCCATCAGAATTCAACAAGAGCCCAGAAAATCAATCCTTACATTTATGCAGCCGTTTAACTTGGATTTAAGTCATTGATCGTTGTAGTCACATCAAGACCATGACAGTCGCTCTGGTTAACACGTTACTGCCATGTGTGTAGGCCTACTGTCCATGTTTGTGATATTGCGTACTTGTTAAACGTCATCAGTCGCCGCTCAAGCACTGATCCAATTCAAATTACTGCCAAGTACACTCTAAGTGCCCAGGTGGGTATTTGCTCCGCCCCCCCCCGGGACAGCTAGGTATCCCAAAATGCATTTCACCTTGGCCAGCAGCAGCAATCATCATCATCGTCTCCAGAAAAAACACATAAACATCTCCACCTACTGCAAATGTGTCCCTAAATGATCACTAAAGCAGGACTGCTTGCTGGTTTTCCACAAACATCATTGTGTAAAGTCCTCTGACGGCTCCAGACGAGACATGACGTCGTGGCAGCAGGTAGCCCGGTTCGCTCCACGGGTCTTTAATCATCTAGATTGCTGTCATAATGGCCGAGTGGTCCACAAAAGAAGGCCTATGTGTGTGAAGTCAGATAAGATAGGGCTCCGCTTCAGGGAGACAGGAACAGTGTCCTCTTTATTCGGAGGATGTGGGATGAAGATGATACGCTCATAAACTCTTCCACTTACACCAACCTGGAATTCGAAAATGGACCAGAAAACCTGACCGAGAAGAAGACGGGCGATGTCTCGCAGAATCCCCCTTTAAAGGCCAGAGTCCCGCCAGAGCACAATCAGATCTCTGTCAACACTCGCTGCCCTCCCTCCCCCCTCCCTCCAGTGTTGGATGCCTCGGTGTCAGCCGCACCAGTTATTCCCATAATCCCAAACAGATTGGCTTCCGCCACAGAGGAAAACCCCACGGCCTGGATGTCTCCTCGGCTCTCGCTCCCAGAAGCTCCGTTAATCGGCAACACATGGCAGTGAGTTACGGGGCGGATTACGGGCCTCGTATGTGGTCCTCCCGACGGCCGCGCGGTGATGCGGCGGGATGCGCTCGCTGGCGAGGAGACGGACCCGGTCGCCGCTGTTCTCGCTTTTACGACTCCCGCTGCCAAAAAAGGGGGAGGAGGACAGTTGTCAGTCAGCCCCAACAGTCGCTCCCCTCAACAGCGGACTCAATGGCTTCCTGCCTGACGTGAACGCCGCACAGAAACTCATGCGGCGGCCTGAACGTGTAATTATCAAACTCGGAGCTGCTTATTAAGATGAGCGCGAGGACAAGGCCATTGTGCTTCTCTTCGTCTTTCTTTTTTGTTTTGTTTCCCGCACAATGGCCTACGTGGAGGTCTGCAGAATCACGGCGAGGAAGAAGGATCTGAGAGGAGGAGGACGAGTGCAGGGGAGTGAGAGATGAGATAAAGGAGGGAGAGATGATCAAACTAACGCAGTGTAGAAGCCGAGGGTGATAGCGAGGTAACTGCGGTTTTCTACTGCTGCGCCAGAAGGTGGAACATGTCTTCAAGTGTGCGCACGCGTGTGTGCATGTGTGTGTGTGTGTGAGAGAGAGAGAGTTCTGAGGGGGGTCTCAAACACAGCTGCACTACCTCTATCATTTGTACAGCACTCGTCTGCCAGGGGTGAAAAGTGACCAAATTATCCAAGAAGCCAGAAGGAAGTGTGTGTCTTCAGCTGTGTGTGTGTGTCTTCAGCTGTGTGTGTGTGTGTGTTGTGGGGGGGGGGTCCACTAATTCAAGAGTAAAAAAGGGGAAATTACCCCTCCTTCACATGTCCAGAGAGTGGATAACACACCAGGAGGCCATGAAGCCAGCAGAGGAAGACAACAGTGAAGGTTGTGGTGTGTGATCTTCCCCATCGTCTTCCTGCCTGATACGATGGATGTGTTGAGCTGCTTCTGGTTGAAAAGCTCAAAACGGTAATCCCGTGTTTAACTCATATGAATTAAATCTGAAATTTGGGATCGGTGATGTTAGCAACACTAGCACACACACTAATAAGGAAACAAAAGAGACAGGCGGAGGCCTCTCAGGGGTACAAATGAGGCGGATTTAATCTGATTCCTGCGAGGTTTAAAGCTAATATCTAAACTACCAATCATGCGGTCGTGTACAAACCGCTGGCTTATTCTCAGGCAGAGGCGGCGGTGCTGCGGCTATAAGGACATCTCTGTCCCTGAAATAAGTTAGACGTGACGTGGAAGTGAAACAGCTGCTGGGATGAAGTCAATCATCTGCAGACACTTTTTACAAAGCAAAACCAGACTCGATCAGTAGCAGCAAGAAAAAAACACACGTTTGAAAATGAACTGGTGGCATGCCTTCAGTTCTACAGGAATTGGTGTGTGTGTGTGTAAAATGTGACATATTTTTACTGTGTGTGTAAGAGCGTGTGAACACCCATTTTATCTGTGTGTGTGTGTGTGTGTGTGTGTGTGTGTGTGTGTGTGTAGGCCCCGTCTGCACACGCGGGACTGCTAACAATGAGACCGGTTCATAGACGCCACTGAAAGCGGCCCAAGGCCAGAGCGCCGTTGACTCAACAAAAGCTCGTACAGACGTCTCCCAGCCCATTAGCCCCCCCCAAAGCAGCCAGCCAGCCAGCCAGCACGAGTTTGTGTTCTCTGGCCTTTTATGAAGGTTAATAACAAGAGTCAGCAGCAAATAAACGTCAATACCAACAGTTGAGAGAGAAGAAGAGTTGAGCTCACTGACAAAGGCCATTTGAAAGACAAATAAATACATCAAATGAGATTTAAATAAATTGTTATTGTGCTGGAATCAACCAGTTTGTATTTTCTCTTTATTTATTCTTCCTCCAGTGTTGTTCACATGTAATAAAATGCTTATAAAGTACAATCACGTGCCTTTTGAGTGTGTGTGTGTGTGTGTGTATTTTGGAGCTACAAAAAAAAAAAGAAAAAAAAGAATAACAAACGTTTGTGGGGAAAATTAACTGAAAAGTTTGTCTCCAGAACAAACACGTTGATTTTGATTAATCGGCTCATTCTGGATCAAAACGTTCTCCTCTCAGACCATCTCCTCCACGCAGGTGGGCGGGTCTCATTAGCTCCCTCACTCTGTAACAGTTTGAACTTTTATAAAAATTTCACTGGAACTGAGTCTGTGTGTGTGTGTGTGTGCGTGTGTGTGTGTGTGTGTGTGTGTGTGTGTAGGGGGCGGGGGTGAACCGTTCCACCCCTCGCGTGTGTCCAGATCTGAGACCCTCCCACGCAGAGCGGCCATCAAAGGTACAGTGTGTTACACAGGCCGCGGTGCCCTGATAAAGAAGTCCCTGTTACAATTAGCGCGAGGGACTGAGGCGACCCCCCCCGCCCCCGCCCCCCCCCCCGGACCCTGACCCCCGTCTGACAGGGATGATGGAGACGGGCCCTCTGTAGACGACCCCGCTCTGACCGGGACACGACTCCGCCACTCCAGTGATAAGGGTTTGGGAGGTGCAGGTACTGAAGGCGCTCCCGTCCGCCGGACTCTCAGATCCCGCAGCTGCGCTCCGACCCGCCGCTCCTGCATGGGAACGTGTCCTTTTCCCCCTGCGCCCCCCCCCCCCCGCCCCCCGCCTCCTCCCTGCTTCCTGCTATCTACAGGGCCAATCTACAGCCGCGCCATTACGGTTCCTGTACTCGCCGCGTTGGCGGCCGATTTAGAACATCAACACCATCCATCAACCCGCCGACGGGGGCCGACCAGCTGGCTGAACCGTCCCGTCCCACCGCCGGACGATTTGTCATCCGACCAACCCCGGACAAGCTCTTTGGGTTGCTTTTCGAAAACAAAACTGGGCCGTTTGATTGATGCCTCCAGATCCTCCGCGGTCGTTCAGACTGATGGTTTTGATTGTGCAGCAGAATGTTTCAGTTACTGTTTTGGCCATTAATTCTGTGGAAAAATAAGCTGCGTGTTGTCCATTACAAATGTTTTTCCTTTCACTTGACGCAGCCTCGCCGAGGTGGCTCATTAACCAACAAATAAACCTGCGATGGAGAAAGCCTGAGTCATACTTCTATAAAACCATGGATGAGATTATCCCTTTTTAAAGCGCACTTCCTGCATCCTTGGGTGATAACAGCACCGTTGTGGGGACTTAATATGGCAGTAAAACCTCTTTTACAGTAGAATAAAAGCAGCAAATTTGATTTTTGGCGATAATAAATTAAACTATCAGCTATTTTTCATGTAGACTTAAAATCAGAACAACTGAGATAACAAATAGCTTTTATGAAATCCCTTTTAAAAATGATGTCATAGATTCTCCATTGTCCCCCTACACACACACGCGCACACACACACGCACACACACACACACACACACACACACACACACACACACACACACACACACACACACATTTCTCAGTTTCTCTCCAGTCCAGCTGACAGGCCCCCGGGGGCCTTCGAGTTGTCCAAACACCCCAAACGGGGGTCTGGGGAAGTTCCTCGCTCTTTTGTCTCCGCTGTCTTCGCCCGGCGAAACAAGCGCGGCACAGTGAAGCATGTCGGCCGGGGTCACGACGTGGCTGCTCGGCAGGCCCCCGACAGTCACGCCACCATTTATCCCTTCGGGTCCCCGGCGCTGCGGTGCGGCCCCGACGGCGGCCCCAGCTGCGCGGGCAGCCGAGGTCACGACAATCAACCAGTGACACACATCTGCGCGCCTGGGTCGGCGGGCTGGAAGGTATCTGGCACGGTTTTGTGCGCCCGTTTCCTCCCGCTGACGGAGGAAGCTGCGTCAAATTAGACGACAAACTTCCGAGTGTGCATTAGGGATTAACGGGAGTCTGCAGCCAATCACAGCTCCCACATTTCTAAGTGGAAATGATCTCTGCTAAACAGAACCACGCACGGCCGGGCCCAGGCGCTTTCTTTAACGGGATCGCACGCAACTTTTATTTGCCCATAAATAATTTTCCGACATCCCGTTCAGGAATCGGCGCGTTTGATTCACGTTTTTATGGGAGCCCGTCTCGCAAACGTTGTGCAGGCCAAGAGAAACTGTGCCTGGCAGCCGGGGCTGAAAATAAAACTTTTCTCTCCGTCCTAATAAGAACTGACGCATGTTTGAGACCAAAGTGGACACACGCAGATGAAGGCAGCGCGGAATAACGGCGCATGGCGTCAGCAGTGATGTCATCATGTATGACATCGTGTGCAGCGAGCGCAGCCACAAAATACTCAGCACAAAGTATCTGACTCATTTTTATAGTTAATATAATGCAAATCAATAGAACATATATAATATTTTATCATATTCTTCGGGGACATTCTGATCACGAGTGCACATGAACTCAGTTCAAATGTGCGTAGCTCCAGAGGATTGGGACTTTTCTTAATTTTGATGTCGTGGGAGAATATCTTTAAACACACATGGCTCTGATTACTTTCCATCCGCCTGTTGTGTTTTCATGACTGACCGTTTTCTAGCCACTGTAGCTCAATTTTCGCTGCAAGGAAGAGGAAATATAAAGCAGCAGAATATGGAAATGAATAAATTTGAAAAGCAAAATGTGTACAAGTAAAGCTGCAGATTATTTGGCCATTTTGGGGTAAAGACAAATACACCTCAGTGCATGCTGGAATGATTGGGCCGATATTAGAAACATGAACTAGAGCCTGGGCGTTGACCTTTCTTTGAAATGTCTCGGTGACAAATGATCATTTTCCCTTTCATCCTGTTGTGTCTGCAGCGTGGCTCGGACCGGGACACAACACGCTCCTTGAGCCTCAGTCGGATCTGAACTATCAAGCAGATTTCGGTTTTGTGCACAAACTGTCCTCCATCTGCCTGTTCAAATGCTGACAAGGCCTGGAGAATAAGCTCGGATAAAACCAAACAGTAGGTCTTGAATCATTTTATATGGCAATGTTGTACTCTAAATAACATATAAATGCTCTAATAACTGCTATTTTTACGCGGCCGGCCTGAACAAACACACCAACCTTGACCTTTGACAAGCAGATTGAGCCTCATTCACATGAAACCAGTCAGACCTGACTTGACGGATGGCTAAGAGATGCCAAAGCTGAATCTGAGCCCAGGTGACCACCGCTGGTCCGCGCCTGTAGCCTCATCTTAGAGGGTCTAACTACTTAATAAGTGGCTGTCCCCGGTTTCCTGGACATAGTCCAGACCTGCAGAGGCCCCCTTCCAGCGGACGCCCAAAAACATAAGGAGGGCTTCATTTATCAATCAGACCAATCACGGACTTTTCCGGGACTCGGGATGGCCACATGTTGGGGATTAGAGCCACGGTATTCAGTGTAGGGACTCGCTAAGTCAGAGATTATAGCAAATCAACAATGAAAAGAGTTCCATTACACCACAGATGCGGCTAAATCAATGTGGTCTGGGTGTCGCCCAGCAATGTAAACTGAAGGCTGTTTGACATGAAAGCACATCTTTCTCACCAAAGCGGGCCTGCTGCAGGATGACGCTAAAGGCCGCACTACCGTCTGAATGCTGAACCACTCTGCTGATCTCAGTGTCGCACCGCGGCCTTTGGCGGCAGCGTCTGAGGTTCCTCAAGGCAGATAAGGCTGCAGAAGGCGCGGAGCGGCACACGTATTTGGACACGCACGGCGTGTAGAGAACGCAGAGGAGAGGCATCTGAAGCGCATCAGCACTCCCCCAGCGCAGCACACTCATCAGCAGAGAAAGCCCTAACTTTGGGCTCTGGCATGTTGTGTCACTCCTGCTCATTTCCATCTCCGCGCACGGATGACAGATGAGGCTCTGACAGGTGTCAGGGAAGAACAGAGCAGGTCTTGTCACTCATTGGCTGAGACCCCCCCCCGCTGTGTGGGAACACGCACGCTTTGATATATCGTGACTATAAATAGCGGCAGAGGGCAGGAGGAGGTGGGAGGTGCGTGCTAGCGCGTAAGAGAAAATGACCTGGCAGAGGAAAAAAGGAAAAAAAAACGGGAGGAAATGCATCCAAACAATGTCGTGATCCTTCATATAACAAGTGAAAAATAAAATACAGTCAATAAAGATGTCTTAGAAGGAGACAAGAGATGCTTGAATATGCTGGAGCATGAGAGGTGCACCTCTGACAGATTAATAAAGGCTCAAGAAGCGTGAGTGTGAGGGAGAAGGCCCCTCAAATGGTCTTTTTAACAAAACTATTTTTCTGCAAACCCTGCTGAACTCATCCACGGTGTTCTTCTTCTCCGCTGAACGCGCATCTCTCCGCGGCCGTCGGCAGAGGCACGGCAGCGCCGCTGCCAAAGAAATTAAAAATGATTTTACACAGAGGACAGCTTAAGCTAATGACTTAGTGTCAGGGTGAGGACAGACTTTACAGATAATGGGCACTTTGAAAAAGAGTGCTTTCCACAGAGGGGGTTATCACCTATGGTAAGAGTGTGTAAGTGCTATTGACGTACAGTATAGGTGCATGGCACTGGAGCATGGACAGAGAGGGAGCACACTATTATTGCACATTACTGGTAATAAATTAGCATGTAATTTTATGATTTTGCTAAGTAATATTTTGAAGGTGTAAAAAAAAAAAAAAAAAAAACGCAGACGCGAGACAAATGTGTTCCAACCTGCAGGATTACTGTGAGTTATCCCAATAAAATACACTTCAAAAACTTCACATGGCAAAAAACTGTTACTGGCATCGGGAGCGATGTTTATTCCGACCCCGTCGTCAGGCCAGCTCCGCCAATAGAGGCGTCATTGTTCCCCAACTTTGGTCCAAATGGAGCTAGACCCCCCATATTTCATTTCTCCCTCGCTGAGAGCATTTATCAGCAGCGTCCTGATAAAAACAGAATATGCAACTTAAGCCCGAGCGGGGCTAAGCCGCCGAGGTGGGCAGGATTACCTGGAGGCTAGCCGGGACAGGCATCAGATTGTACTGTCATAAAGGGCCATTAGCCTCTTGGCAAACTGTACCTCAAGCCCAAGATGACAGAGCTTTTCAAGACACACAGTGGGGGGGGGGATGTGAAACATACACACCATGATAGACACCTCGGTGAACGAGAACCCCAGAAAATAGCTCCACGAAAGAAGAAAATAAGGTTTATTTTAAGATTAATTTGAGACCATTTTGTTGTATTGCTGCTACCTAAGAGTCAATATCCACTGGATGTATATGAAAAGGCGACTTGGTTTCAGAACACAATGGAGTATAGACTTACTGACTGGCTGGGATTAAATTTAATACAGGATCTTGACAGACATATCCTGGAAGCCTATCCTTCTGTCTGCAGATTTCCTACCAGCAAAGCTTACATATTTTGTCCAGGATTTGCCTGATTAATTTGCTACTTGAGTCCCCCTAATCCATGATGATCGCTGTCTTGTCGAGCTGAGATGTTTGTGTCAGATCGTATATCCCCCCGCTATCTCTGCCTTAACACCTCACAACTTTGGCGGCAAGATTGAGAGCAGAACTTTTCAATGGGTGTGTTATATCTGAGCCGGAGCAGCAGAAAAGAAAAAAAAACAATGACAATGAAGCATAATCGTTGGAGGGGGGCGTCTAGACACAGCGTCCACAGGTCCGTCAAGCATAGGAGGAGATGACACCACAGACAAGTGGCCATCTTCCTCTGCTTTGTGGGGAGACTGACATGTGGAGGAAGAGGTCTGGTCTGAATGTCCCTCTCAAATCTCCACACATCTCCATCCATGCAGCTTTAAGGGCACGCTGCCTTTGAGCCGTACGAGCCCGGCCTATGAAGAGGAGTCGCATGATGTGTTTGTGTGTGTGTGTGTGTGTGTGTGTGGGGGGGGGCAGACTGTCAGACTAGCAATGCTTGAGACAGTCTTCTCCCGTCTGCCCCGTCTGTCTCCGTCAGCGTACTTACAGCGGCTGCTGGCCCGTCCCTGATTCTCCCCCCCAGAGGGCTTTCTGCTGGAAATGCGATGCTGCGACTCAGGCGCATGTCGGAGTCTGTCTACAGCGGCTGTGTTGCGCGGGGCCCCCACCCGTCCGCCTCCTCCTGCCTCACCTGAGCACAGAGACGGGAGGCGCCAGGCGCGGTGTAACCGTAGTCTCAGGTATGCTGGGCAGATGGGGCGGCCGCTTCCCAGGACTTCACCTGCACCTCAGTGACGAGGCCACTGGGACCTGCAGCAAAAGGACAGACGGGTTATAATCCACACATCACCTCTCACATACAACACTTTAATATTAACTACATGAGATGTTGCTGTTTTCATCATCATCAACATCATCAATCTTTATTTATACAGCATCTTTTACAATCAGAAATTGTTTCAAGGCCTTTCCAGGATCCCAGGACCTAACCCCAGACAAGCAACAGTGGCAAGGAAAAACTCCCCTTTAACAGGAAGAAACCTTGAGCAGGACCAGGCTCATGTAGGGGGACCTTCCTGCTGATGGACAGATGGGTAGAGAGAGAGAGGAGAGGAGGACAGGTAGAGGATAGGTAGAGGATAGAACAGGTAGAGGATAGAACAGGTAGGAGAGGAGAGGATAGAACAGGTAGGAGAGGAGAGGAGAAGAGAGGAGAAGAGAGGAGAGGCACAGAGCATAGAAATACACACAGAATACATTATATTGAATAAGCAGTCATTTGAGTGGGTCAGCGAGGTCGGAGGTCATTATGCAGCTCTGAAGGCGGTGATACCTGTAAATGAATACAGAAGGGGGGGGGGCAGAAAAACTACACAAGAAATAGCATCACTATTTCGTATGCTGCAGCAAATTAAATATATTGCTGTATAAGTAGGCATTATAGCAGCTGTGTCTACCTTCTAAAATTTCGTCCTGTTTTCCTGCCACCGCTGTGGCATTGTCATGTGTAATGGTTTAGGATGATGACAAAATAGTTTGCAAATAAAATAAGTATGCAGAGCTCAAGTTGTGGTTTGCTCCCCCTGTCAGCGTACAGTATAACAGATACAGGGCAATTTCAATTGTGGCAGCAGCGGTTTTGTGGTAGATGCACATACTTGTTTCTTTAAAATATACCCTAAGCAGCAACGGCTGCTTCATTACTTAAGCAGACCACGTGGGTTCTGAAACTTGACTAACTTGAACTGAAAAAGGGGACTGAGTGGAGAAATAATGTGGCCAATGTGGCAGAGAGAGAGAGAGAGAGAGAGAGACAGACAGAGAGAGAGAGAGAGGCATGCAGGGAGGAATTTGGAGGAAGCAAAAATACAAACTGGTATAAATATTTTCAAAGCTTTCCTCTGCCCCTTTAATTTCCATCCACTCAGAAAAAAACACATGCAGCAGTTGGCCGTCCTGCAATCACAGCGTGCATGCATGATCTGTTGCATGACCACGTGCCGTGATTTTTACGAGCAAAAGCTTTTACAGCTAAAAATCGTTTACATGTCTCGTCTTGTCGTACTCCGCTTATCCGCGTCTGGGTCGCAGGGGCAGCAGCTTCAGGAGGGAGGCCTAGATGGCTCTGACCCTAGACACTTCTACCAGCTCCTCTGGGGGGGGTCAGGTCAGGCCAGAGATGTAATATATGGCGTTTACATGTCACGGTCTGCATATTACGGGAGTGACCAGGATGGATCAGGATCAGGAGTGAGTCCATCAGAGGGACAGCACATGTTAGAGGCTTTGGAGATAAAGTCAGAGAGGTCAGACTGAGATGGTTGGGACACGTCCAGAGGAGATAGAGCGAATATGTTGGTGGAAGGATGCTGAGTTTGGAACATCCAGGCTGGAGGCCTAGAGGAAGACCAAAAGAGGAGGTTCATAGATGAAAGAGGACATGAGGTGAAGGAGGACATCGTTGGTCGTTGGTGTGAGAGAAGAAGATGCAGAAGACAGGGTTAGATGGAGGCAACTGATTCGCTGTGGTGACTGCTGAAGGGAAAAACCGAAAGATTTGTTTGTTTGTTTGTTTAAACAGCATTGGCCCTTTGCAGCAGGTGAGGCCGTTTACTGAACTTAACCTAACACAACCTGTTTACTGAACTTGCCTTTGTGCAAATTTGCGTTCTAACTCCACTGTCTGTTATTTGTGGATAAGTACCGGGCTCGTTTTGCATTTTCACATTAAATTAATTACGCGTGCCAGAACGACGGCTTCCCCTCACCTTGAGCTGCCGTAAAGCGTCACGGCTGCGTCATCCTGCGTCATCCTGCGCAGGGGCAGCGCAGCCTCGACTCTCGCGAACACGTTAAGCGCTTTGAGGACGTCGGCCGAGCAGCTCCGCAGCTAACATGTCAGAGAAGAAACAGACTGTGGACCTGGGCCTGCTGGAGGAAGACGACGAGTTCGAAGAGTTCCCGGCCGAAGGTAGGTGGTGGAGACAGCACGGCGCTGCGACGTGTGCGCTCCAGGCGTTTATTTTTGAGTTTTATGCGCGGGGGGGCATGCTGCAGTGACTCAGCTAGCCTAGCCCTCATGCTAGTTAGCGTGCTAAGGCTAACGGCGGCTACCGCTAAAGTGCCCCGTTACCATCATCAAAGTCCATTTAGGACAAAGTTGGCGTCGTTTCATGTCCGATAATTAATTGATAGTTATTTGTTTTCTTGGTTCTTTAAGATTGGACGGGGCTCGACGAGGACGAGGATGCTCACGTTTGGGAAGACAACTGGGACGATGACAACGTCGAGGACGATTTCTCCAACCAGTTGAGGTATTTCTGGACAATATTTAATCTATTTATTCTATTTATTCCGGCGCCTCTTGTATTTTGAGTTCTTTCCTCAATTGTGTTTTCCCCCATTAACACCAGGAGAACAGAAGAGCTATAACATAGTGACTGGAGTTTCTATTAACTCTTCGTGCTGCTGATAATCCCCTTTGATTCTCTCAAATAATCTAGATTATGTTCGTTCAAGAGGTAAAAGTGCTGTGTACACCCAAACACCGTGAGAGATATTAACGCGGGGCCTTTTTTATATATGTATGTCCTTTTATGAGTGACAAAAGTTAGTGTCTTAAAAAGAAAAACAAAACAAATTAACAGCAGGGTTTTGTGTCAAAGGTCCATTAATTTCGTATTTATGACAAAAAATGAAATAATTATCAGGCCAGAAATTAATTTACAAAATTATAAATATGTAAGAACTTATCCTACCATTGATATTTGTCAATATTTACAAGTTGCATTGAATTAAACTTAAGTACTATCTATTTATCTATTGATCTATTTCACTATATAATTTTTTTAAGGGTATTAATATTAATTATGCATCCAAACAGATTTTAGAAAAGTAATCAAAAGTAATCAAAATACACTGGAAAGCAGTAAAGTCACTTGAAGTCACATCTCTGAGTTCTTACAATTTAAATGTAATAAAGTTGACAAATGTATTTTTATGAGACATAGAAAGGTCTGTTTTTATTTTGACGACAGCTTCCGTCACTGCTGCACACATTCAGCTGCTGTAGTCACGTTTCCACGGAGGCCCAGTATTCATCTGTGTGCAGAATCTGTAAAGAACGTTTTCCGTGACAGTGAACGGACGTCTGCTCAGACAAATACTTTTAGTGACGGACCCGACACCCAATAAGTTTGACTTTGTCACGAGGTGTTAGTCTTTGTTCCTCCAGTTTTGACTGTGTGGTTAGCTTCTTCGTACGACTGCCAGCAGGATTCCTTATTTCTCTATCACGTGTGCTGTGGTGCAGACTTTTGGGTGCATGAGACCTTGAAATATTCAAAATTGCAACCGGCCCATTTACAGCCCAGAGTTTTCATATCTGCATCATCATATTCTGATTTAATGAAGAGAGGCTACGTTAATAGGCTAACTCCTTTTCCCTGAGACTTGGTTAAGAATATAGAAAGCAATCCTGAAATGTGGTTTTGAGTAAATCTGTAAAATCTTTTCATAAATATTTGGTTATATTTGTCTCCTAGTGGGGGTGTGTGTTTAATTCTTACTCTTTACATTGATTGAATCTGAATCAAACACAAGCAAGTAAATGGATTTAGGCTATAAAAGCATTTAAAATGATCCAATTACAGTGGTTTCTAATGAATAAAGATGTCTGGACTGAGATTTTATGGCTTTGTAAAGGCCTTAAAAGGTGATTGTTTTGTTTGTAACTCATAATTTTGCATCATTACTGTTTTAAAAGTCATCTGTTACACACCGGAGTCATAATATCAGTTATGCTTTCAATGTTAGCGCTCACTCTCACAATAATCAATAATTGTTGATAGGTAAGTGGCTGGTGTGTTCTTATTTGAGTACACTTTAGGAACTGGTATTATTTTGTTTTTACTTAGGCCAATTGTGGTAACCGTACGATTAAGTTGTTTTATAAAGACGTGATTATTGTTAAAAGGTTCAGCTGCCATGTATGTAATCATCAAATCCATAGCAGCGCACATTATGCAATATTTATGTATTTCTTGCTCCCATCTCTTAATGGTTCTCACAATCAATAGCGGAGAGTACTTCAGGCTCCACCACCTACCTGTAATCATCTCCGCTGACTCCATCTCTCCATTTCCCTTTTCCTCCCCGCAGAGCCGAGCTGGAAAAACACGGCTACAAGATGGAGACGTCGTAACGACCGGAGGGGGTTTGGTGACATCACATTTGGACATTGACTTTAGAATATTCCAGTGCGACACATCTGGGCATGTTTGAGAATCATATTTTGTTCCTTTTTTTAATGTAAGAGGTGTTAACAGAAGTAAAATGTTTGGACAAAATGGCTTTGTGGGGCGCTTTTTCTTTTCTTTTTTTTAACCAAACTGCACCACGGATGCACGTGTGAGCCTTTAAAGGCAAATGGAGGCAAACATAAAAGAAGGTCGCACTTCCGTCTTCACACATCCTCCACACTCGCCACCCTCAGGACGGCGGCACTGGGCTGAGCCCTCGAGGGAGAGATTATCCACTGCCGTGCTTGTCAGGAGCAGGGGGGGGTCTCGGCATGGGGCCCCCGGCCTGCCCTGCCCGGGCCTGCCCCTACTGCCATTCGGGCCCTTCTCTTCCGCTCGGCACAGCGGGGGCTCTGGTGCCGAACCGGAGGCCAATTTATCCCCCGCGGCACCCCCGGCGACAGAACGATTTCTCCCGGTGTTGTGTCGACTCTCGGCCCCTAATGAGATGAAATGGATGCCGGCAAGACCAAAAGTCGGCTTTGGTTCAAGAAATAATGGAGGGTAATCAAGAGTCCCCGACTCTGAGCAGGACCCGCGCCTGATACGGGCTTGATACTCGAAGCCGGAGCTCCGGTTGCGCCGTCCGCTGACACGTTTGAGCTGCTGTTTGGGACTCGCCGATGCGAGGGTCGCTAAGCGACCGTGGCCCGAGGAAACCCTGGGACCGTTCTGTCGGGCTCTCAGCAGGAGATCAGCCCGTCCCCTCGGAGTCCGTCGAGGCCCCGGCGGACAGCCTTGGCTGCTTGATGAAGGATCGTCGGCGCTGAGGGAAAACGAGGGTAAAATGAATTATGACTGGCGAGGCCGGGGGCGAGGCTCGTGGAGGCGTGTCTCCACCTCCGGCGTTGGGCGTTGACCTTTGAGACCCGTCAACAAGTGGCAACAAGCACACTGCGCCGTCCTCATCATCAAAGGTCGTTCAAAGATCAAAGCACGGGGAGTGTTCGTGGAACCTGTGCACCCCTCTGACAACCCAACGCTGAAGTTAGACGTTTAATACGTGTGGAAATATCCGGATTGGCCCAACCTGGTGAATTTGATGTTTCCATTCTCTCTCCAGTAACGGCTCCAAATATTTGTTTTTTTTAGGGATCAGATGAGATCGTGGAAAACGATTGTCTTATTTGCAAATGGGTTTCTCCGGCCCACGCACTTGTGGGACCACATGGAAGGAGGCAGCCAATGGAAGCGCGGCGAGGACGATTTCATAACACTTCATGTCGAGAAGATGGCAGGTCTATTGTTCTGCAGGCCCACAAGGCCGTGGGTGAAACCCCCTCCCGCCCCCCCCCGCTGCGTCCGCACCGAACGGCGCGGCAGCCTCCCAGGTGAAGCTTTTTCTGCTCGAGACCAGAGGCCGCTGTGACCGTGGCGTCTCTTTTCGCCTGCCGCCGCGGGCCCTGCTCTTCCCCTCGCTCCAGTCCTCTCGCCGCCCGAGCCGGAGAGAAGACAAATCTGCACAGCCAGGGAGCGCGCAGCTGCTGCTATAATAGCCCTAATTGCATGTTTCTTTTGTCAAGCTGAAATTAGCGGTGGGTCTACAATACTACTAAAACCCCCGAAACCTCAGAGTAAGAGTTTTTTTTTTTTTTTTTAAGGTGCTCGGTTCGGGTTGCGTTCAGCGGTGAGACTGCCAACCCACTGCCAAATAGCCCACACCTGCACTCTTGCACCCCCGCTAACATAAACAAGGATAATAAGGTATAATTACTTTAGAAAATAATAACGAGGAGCGACCCTTCAGACTCCCAGTGACAAAGGGCTGCCTGTTTATTGTGCCGGCTCCTGCGGGCCCAAAGGATGCGGGCGGACTCGCCATCAAAAGACGCGAGGGCCTCGGAGAGGGACGGTTACAGGACACACATCAGTGTGTGTGGATCACTCCGTCCCCCCTCAACCAGTACAGACCGGCCCCTTTACCACCATATTTGTCAGCAAAGATGCAAATGTTCATCACGCTGTCTTTATATCCACAGAAGTGTCCGTCTTTTTTTCAATAAGAATTGGAAAAAAAAATGGATAATTTACACATTAGTGGTAGACCTAAAGTGGTGTAGGGTGAACATCCCAGCTTCAGGTAACAGGAGGGTCTAACAGTTGAACATGTTTCCTCCAATGTTGAAACCCTCTTAGCCACTTGTTCCTTGTGATTTGATGTCCCTCCGTCAAATCAGCACATATACATAAAATACATAAAAACTATAGCGCGGCCTCAGGAAGTAGTGTTTGTTATTTTAGGCTTGTAAACATGGTGGAATCACACCGCGGGTCTCACCGTCGCTTAACCCCATCAGGACTTTAATGCAGTGTGACGTGTCCGGGCACGAGAAAGAAAAAAAACAAAACAAACTAAAACAGATGGATATGTTTCAGATGAACACGTTCCCCCCGCTGGCGGAGCCGCTATGAAAACACCAGGCTCTGGGTTGATGTCAGGGCGGATTATGATCGGCCGCTGCAGTTCAGGGTCTGATCCCGCCACTGCGACAGCTACGCTGCGAAAGACACGCCGGCGATGGCAAAGAAGTTCATATTTCACAATAACTGGCAGGTAAACAACCGTGGAAGTTTTTTAAGCGAAAGAAAACTGGAGCTGAGGCCCAGCTAATTAGCCTCCCAGAGCTAATGCTTACTCAATGAAATAATTACCAATTCCCCTGCTCACTGTACTGTGAAAATCTGTTTTAATCTGCAGTCGGTGAGTGGGCTGGACCCCTGAACAAAGCACCACCAGAGCAACAAAACTAAACCAAACACACGCACGGGTGTTGCTGGAAGCACCTGAGCCCAGATGAGCAGTGTGGCGATAGGATCTGTCTGATGCATTTAAACTTACTTCTCAATGTAATTATTAATATATTCTCTCATTTTGAGTCTTCATTAAGTGTGAAAATGATCCAAATAACACATCCACCAGTTAAGACAATAAGCCTTTTATCTTCTCCCGTAAGGTGATGAACTAAAGAACCTCCTTCCAACAGTAAACACCAACTGTTGTTCCTACGATCACAACGACGAACACGTCAGGACATCAAACCCCGAACACGCGCCTCCATTTGGACGGAACCAACGGCTCTAGAAAGACGCCCAGGCTCACCCAGGAAGACATTTTGGTGAATAAATGGACACAAAACACCTAAAATACCTGCTGACGCCGACTGAATCGGCACTCCAGACCGATTCCTGTGCCCCCCCCCATTGCGTGTCTTTCCTGCACGATGGCGATACCTGACAATTAGCGAGCTTGTTTTCTGTTTTCACTCCCTTTTTTAGGCCTCCTCTTCATCCACCTGTCCCGCTGCACTTAAAAGGCAGCGGACAGTGAAGGGACGAGACATTAGCCTGGGGGCAAATTAGCCACTGAGACGTGGGGGTAATAAAGCGCTCTTGATGTTATTATCGTCGTCTCTGCGGAGCTATCAGCCCCGCCATAATCGGCGTTAATCGGTCATCGCGACCGCTCGTGTTCTGCTGCAGAACCTGGGCGGCGTGTGCATGCAGGAGACCCGAGTCCACGTCCACCGTCACGGAAAAGAGGGAATTTCTTCAACATGTCCTGATCCGGTCCACATCAAAAGAGTCTGGAAGCAGACTTCCCCTCTTCCAGCGGGCTGGTTCTGCTTCAGAGAGACCTCAGTGACAGATGAATTCACAGAATGGGACAGAACCCTCTCTCTTTGCTGCTTCGTCCTTTCATCGCTCTCTTTCTCAGCAGCGACGCACGCAAGCCTGCCAGGACTGGGTGGGAGGCCTCCACTGGTCCCAGTCCCAACGAGGAAACAATTAATCATGTGTGAGCGGCTGTCTGAGCGTCTGCTCTCTGGACAACAACACTCAACCGGTTCTCCCCCCACACACCCCCAGGCGTGGACGCAGGCATGCAGGCGCTTACACACACACACACATGCACGCACACACACTAGGAGCTTGCAGATGTGGATAAATGACACAGAAATGCACATATTTTCAGGTTTATTCAAATGTGTATGAAAATCTATGAAAAGCCAAGCATATGGAAACATCACACACACACACACACACACACACACACAAGTGTGTGGGAGTGGTGTAATGGCAAATCTCCAAAGAGGCAGCATGGCTTTCTCACAGAATTCAATTTAATGCCGATCGGGCTGCATCTGTAGTCAGCTCTCCCAGTAACGGACTGGGAGGACTGGTGTGTTTTCCCCTCTGAGGTGACGGAGCAAAGTCGAGCCGACAGTTGTTTTGTTGCAGGAAACTTTGTCCCCTCCAATTTAAGTCTGGGCATTCGGAGGTGGCAGAGTGGGTTAGGGGTGAGCTAAACCAGGCAGGGCCGAGTGGGGGGAGGTGAGGCGGGGTGAGGCGGGGTGAGGCGGGGTCGGGCTTGTTCCTTCTGCGTCGGCCTCAGAGAGTGGCGCTCCTGATGCTAGTGTGAATCTGTGAAGTTGTGACCTGGTTGAAGTGAAAACGGGGTCCTTAAACTTTTGAGAGGGGCAAACAAAGAGGCCGCTATGTGTTGCAGAAGGGGGCCCCTGGGGGGCTTCAGGAGGACTGGGCAGATTGGGGGTGACAAGACGTACTCCCGAAGTCCCTCATGGACAACACATCGGCGTGGTCTGCGGAGAGAAAGGTGCTTTGAAACACCACTGGAGAGCACATCTGTACTGCAGTGTGTTTGTTTACTCAAGTGTGTGTGTGTGTGTGTGGTGGGGGTGGGTTATGCTTTGCAGGTGGACGACCTGTGAGAGCTCATTTACAAATGACAAACGAGGAGGAAATTACAGAGAAAGGCTACATTGGCCAGTTTCACGCGGCAGATAATCCTCAGATTAATAACCTCAATCTGACATTTTTAAACCTTCACATTTAAAGCACTATTTCCCTGTTTTTAGCACAGTTTCATCGTGGGGTTGACACTTAACATCGAGGCTAACAGCACCAGGGCAGCTGTGCGTAGTGTGTGAAGGGGGGAGAGTTTGATGAGCACATGAACCCAAAGCAGACTCGACTCTCGTCAGCTGCAGGAAGACTGAGGAAATGTAGACGCTTCCACTGAGGTTAGATGGGATGTGAAGATGATGGTGACAAAAGAGCGAGTGTTGTTGTCTTGTATCCACCCCCCCTCAGTCCAGGTGTCTGATAGGATGTGAGGAAGAACGGAAGGACCCCCCATCTGTCGCTGGCCCTCAGTGTTTCGTGGAGAAGCCCTCTGTGATCGGTGGTTATGAGCAAACGCAGAATTCTGACATAACTGCATCAGCCAGAATAAAGAAACTGCTCTTTTTCTGTCTGTGCCATCTAGAGACCCCCCAGCTCTGATTCTGTGGCCACGCTAACGCTCCGAGGGAAGCATCTGGGTCCGTTTATCCCAGCCTGGGGGACCCCTGCGCCCTCTCGGGTTGCAGGGTCTGAGCGCTGAGAGGAGCCCGCAGCTCGCCTGTCGTATCCACCACACCCCTGGCTTGCTTCAGCCCCCCCACCCCCCTCCCCCACCCCTCGGGGGGACAGCTCAGATGCCCTGAAGCATGGTAAGTGTAACATTTCATTTGAGGTGAAGGAAGCTGAGCAGATTTCATCCAGAAGCTGCAGTGAAGACAGCCATGTCTGTGGTGTAGTGCGTTTTTTTGATGGCAGATGAAAATGGGAGAGGAAGCTGCTGTGATCAGGCCGACGCGCCTCGCGTGTTTATGAAATCCACATTTGCATGATGAGACAGGCGGATGTGCACCGCTTCTGCAGCGCGTGCCTCGGAAATGTCCACCAACCGCAGGTGAAATGATGAAAAGGGCCCCTCAGACAGTCATAATCCGCAGTTAGAGCATCAATCTGGATTATCAGAGTGAGTCTGGCTGTTCGAAGTTATTCAAACAGCCAGTTATTACGGCATAAACAAAGGCGACTTGTCACGAGCAATTACAGATATGGTGTTTACGGGAACACCGCTTTAACGCACTGCATGTGATGCTGATTAAGGATAAGGCCTGACATCTGATGAGTGGAGAAATGAAAGTAGATCATAAGAGCCATTTGTTTTGAGACAGATTGTAGAGGCGGCGCTGTTATTTCCCTGCTGGGCTCCAAATATGACAGATAAAGGAACCACATAATGGCTTTGATGGATTAGCGCAAACGTGTTTTTCCTATAGAAACTGAAGACGCGTCTCGAAGTCGTGTGTACCAACATCCTTCTTTTTTCACATAATGCATCATCTTGTCACCTTCTTCTTTTGTACAAAACCCATTTTTTTCCCCCGATGGGTCCAATCTGGGAAGTTGACTGTTTTGTGTGGTTTTCGGGGGGGGGGGGCTGCGAAGTTCTGTGAAATTCCGACTTTGGCGGGCGTGAATTCTGCAGCGGTTTGTCGTTGCACAACGTCTCTTTTCATCTTTGAATGTGGATTTTTTTTTCTCTGACCACTGGAGCAACAAAAGGAACAGCTCTGGCATGAAATTGT
>CAJVRN010000219.1:2692500-2975000 GCA_911728415.1 Lagocephalus sceleratus | reverse complement strand
CTGCTGGCTTCTGTGGCCCTCGTGGACCTGGACTGGCGTGTGAGCCCGGTCCAGCCCGGTCCAGGTGGGTGGAAGGCTGTCAGTAACCGCTCCAAGATTCCGGGAACAGGAGGTTATTGAAGCCCCCCACACCCCAACCCCCCACTGCTATCAGCGGAGGTGAGCTGTCTCTCCATCAGGCGGGCAAATCCAACACCGTGTATTTATGTTACTTGTAAACAGGGTTTCCGAGGCTGGTTTTCTGCTCACAAGGCTGCATTTAGATTCCCAGTGGAGCCACCAATAACAATAAAATCAAGGATGTGTGCAAGGACTTTAAGCTGCAGTGCTCTGGTTCTTTATTGGCTGAGTTAAAACAAGTGTAATAACATTTATTAGCCCTTAACTTGGAGAAAATGGCCTGACATTTAATCAGGGGGTTGTAACAAGTGTGTTGATGTGACCTCCTGCACCACAGACTGGTTTCACTGGTTACTTTGACAGGTCGGTGTTGGCTAGTTTAACATCTATTTACCTCCAGAATGTGTAGCAGTACCCTTGCCTTGGCTCACCTCTCTCCATTTGTCTGATTTTTAGCTGACTCATCATAAAATAAGGGGAGTCTACTATTCTAAATAATTTCCAGCAGTTCACATCCGCACGTGCACCGAGCAGGCCTGGACGCACGCCACAGCAGTTGATGGTTGGGAGATGCTGTCTGTTGACTTGATTATTGAGGGTCTACTACCAAAAAAGCCTTTCAGTGTTCACTCTATAGCCAGTGCTGCTAATCAACCATCATGAGCTCCTTCCCCTGTGTGTGCGCGCCGAGGCTGCATGGAAAGTTCTCCTCCTGCGCGTTACGGTGACGGCCGACTCCCCCTGGTCCGATCATCAGCCCTCTCAGTTACACTAATATGTTGATTATCTGCGTCTGGGAGAAGTCTGACTAGCGCACATGTAAAGTGATGCATGTGAAAAGGAGGATTTTTGGAGTTCACTGGCATCTGGCATCAGACAACCAGTCGTTTTTGCAGACCGTTGCAATATCCAGGCTCTCAAACGGTCTCAGAACGGGCATAAAAATCCAAACAGGTCTGAATTTCATCAGTCCCATAATTAATTACAGCAAAACAGGAAAAAATAGAAACCTCCCGGCCCCTCCCTCTGTACTCTGCCCGTGGAAATTGAAATAGGCTTAATAGGCGGCCGCTCAGAGACGGCTCATTAGCGCCGACCCCTCCTGTAATTATCGGAGCCATTTGTGAGATTCATAATGGACTCAGTGCGACAGTGAACCGGGCCTGAACACAGGCTGGACTGCGTGGTCCGGTCCCCCCAGCGCATACCTCCCATGGGTGCTCTCAGAGGGATATTTATGCCTCTTTGTTGCTGATGTTGATGATGATGATGATGATGATGATGGTGATGATGATGCACTGGTGTGTGTACCCACTAAGACTGGTGTTAACTGGAAATGTGCTAGGCTCCACAGTTTTCGTCTTCACACGCATAAAAATCCCAAGCAAAGCCTCTTTTTTCCTCTGACTGTGACAGCGGGAACACACACAGAGCTTTTTTACATTTCTTTTATCTTCTCACCACCGTTTGTGACATTCCATGTGGAAAAAGCGACTTGCAGATAAAAGGCCGCAGAAACATGGGGAGCCGAGATTGACTGATCATGGAAAAGTAATGGATTTTTTTAAATTTTAATACAGCTTTGGAATAGCTTGCTTTTTTAATTGATGTTTTATAGTTTTAATTTGGGTTTTCTTAACTGACGTATATTAATTAATACAGCAAACTACACACGCTACAGGTCTCTAAACGGTGTTTTTTTTTTTTAATAATTAGAGGGATAATAGATGAAAAGCATCTATTATCTGCAAATAATTTCCCTACATATCAAATCATTCCCCCGCATATTGTGACACATATAACCTTTTTTTTTTCTTTAGGTTTTCTTTTTCCGCAGTATCGGAAAAAGAAAAGGATCACGATGTCAGTTTGTGAGAATATTCCAGCAATATCAAAGCATTTTGAGAAGTGATGTGACCTTCAATAGAGATACATAAATATTAAAATAGAGAAAATATCAGAACAATCAAATGCTGGATCCTGAGGCACATACACTAATTTTCTGCACATTTTTTTTGCTGTTTTCTTAAACCATGGTTTCCCCTTCCAAAATGTTTCCTGGCTTTTCTGGCGGCCTTTCTGTAGACTTGTGGTCTTTGTCTCCAGAGCTGCCCTTTCTACCTCCCATGCTTTCTCACATTGTTGATTGACTTTAGGAGATGGAACTTCTCCTGCCTGTGGTTCTGTCCCTTGTTTATATCCACATGCAGACTTGTGTCGCACATTCATGGACATTTCATATCCCAATACATCGTCTGCTGCAGAGCTTTGCTCAGTTATGTTTCCAAAACTTTACAATTCACTTCCTGATGAACTGGAACAATCTTGTAAGACACATTCTTTGTGTTGCTCTTGGTTATTGTAGGTGTAAAAGTGTAAGAAATGGTAAATTAAGTAAATGAAACATTTTCTAGCAAATTATTTTTGCTAGTTGAAATGACTTCTTTACTTTGATTGACACACTTGACACAGTGTTTGTTGTGGAAAAAAAGTAGTTTTTTGGTTTTAAAAAGGTTTTAAAGAAACCTTCCATATGTGACTAGCAGTAATAATTTTGATTTTTTTCAGTTTTGTCTGTCTCATAGTATTTGTTTGAGCAAAATACCTTGAAATGTTGATGGAACAAGGAACAGATGATTACATTTTGGTGATTGAGTCTGGAGGGACTTTTACCCTTGACCAAAGAAATATCAAAGAGTTTAGATCATAAATTTAGTTTATTAAGTTAGTTTAAAACTTTATGTTATATTTCAGAAAACATTTATGTGTGTACCTTCAAACATCAGTTTTTGGTGAAATTGGCTTTAAAGGACATAGTTTTTTGTTCGTTTTCTCTTCTGAATATGTTTGATGTGACTGATTTAAGTTTAAAGCTGTTTGGAGCGTTGTGTTAACTTGTCACAATATACGATATGTTAGCCACCAAGGTTTAATTTATTAAACCATGGTTAAACCATTTTTTTAACAACATCTCAACAAAACAGCATTTTTCCTCCATCATTCATCTTCTGTTAATCATCTTTAATGTTAATGTCAACCAGACAGAAAACAAGAGAAAACATCGGGTCATCCACAATTTGGTTAAAATAAAGTTGAAATGATTTAGGCCACGGTACAGAACCCTGTGGAACACCATAGTTAAGTGGTGGAGGAGAAATGTAACTTTATTCCTGTAAATGGTGTATGAGTTTGCATTTAAGTTGCTGAAGAAGAGCTGAACACTCCAGAGAAGATGTTGATGTACGTAGTTAGTTACGGCTGTGGGCCGGATTGACGTGTGCGTTGGCGCACATGATTGGCACCGTTGCCCCGGTGACGACGAACTCGTAGGTAAACCGGGAAGACATTTGCACTCCTTGCTTGTTTCACATTTGCCTAATTGATTTAAACAGGTCTAATGCCAGCCGTCTGTAGGTGTGCACAGCGTTAGCACATTAGGCCTGATTTGAAATGCTGCGCACACCCTTCGCCAGCAAACAGCGAAGAGTAAATGAATTTCATTTTAATTGTTGCTGTCGACAGGGTGCAAGATCACTGCAGGTGATTATGTATGCACATATGTAAATTTTCATATTTAAAAGGATCAATTAGCGAGAAGCTGTCTTGGTGGCAATTAGAGGGTCTGCCGTGTTTTTTATTTTCTGTCTCCCAAAGGTTAATGAATATCCCAAAGCTTGTGAGTTATGAGACATACAAGTGGAAAATTGCATTAAAAACATTATACGCACGGTGCCATACACGTGACAGCTACGCTACGCGGCTGCCATTTGCTCTGGGCTAACATTTCACCCAAAGCAAATGACTTGTGACTCAGATTATAGACTTGTCAAAGTTACTTTATTGTGATATGTTACAGAAAGCTCACTTTTTCTCCCCCCTCGCTTGCTTTTTCCCTCCTTTTGCTTCATTGGATTAAAGAGCTTCACTGAGGCGCAAAATTAAGAACCTTCTTTATTACACATTAAAGCATTAACGGTGGCAGCTAACATGGCGTTAAAGCCCCGTTTGTTTTCCTGTCGGTGCTCTGATCCCTCTCTGGGTTCATCTCACGCCGCTGCCGTTTTATTAGCTAATGACCTGACTGGTTTCTGTTTTGCAGAGGCGGCGCTGCAAAGCCCAAATGCAGGGTTTTGCCTCGGTGGAATGCTGAGTTCATAAAAATGGCAAGAAATTCAGTTGCGCCTGAGCCAGAAAAGACAGAAAAAAAAAAGAAAGAAAGAAGGGTGAGTGTTGACAGGTCCATAAAACCTAATAGAAACTGCTGGTTCTCTGGTGGCTTCTGCTCTAAAGAGTTAAAAGCTGTGAATTCATGGACTTGTTAAAGTGTTAAAAACAATGTCCAAGCTGTCGGCTAAAGCCCAGCTAAAGCAACTAGCACCTATTTTTCTGTCTCCTAAATGAAAAGTTCTTTCCTCCATTACTTTCGCCACTCGTTCAGCGCGGCCTGTTTGGTAATAGTAACCACGCCATCAGTTTGTTTTTGTTTCTTTACTAAGGCTGTAATTTAGGACTCATACTCAGCGTCTCCTCGGGCAGCTGAGCGCCGATGGGGAGAGATGCACAGCTCAAACAGGCGAAGCCACCGGCCGCTTGGGACTGATCTGGAGTCAGCCTCGGGTGTTTATCCACAGCAGACGTAGACGGAGCTGACTCACGATATGAGGTCTTCATCGTTACAAATTTAAATGGAAGAGCCATTTGCTTTTGCAGCGATAAAAGGATATCAGACAGACTTGGGATCAAATGTCAGGAGGAAACTCAGATCATCGTTATCACATTGCAAGAATGTAGAAGTTATATTTATATATGATGACATAATTGATCGCATGGAGCTTCTTTCTGCACAAATGACTCCGTCACCCTCTCTGCCCCGTGTGATCTCATTTTCTCATCGTACTCAGCTGAACAGTGGTGATCACAAACATTACAAACACACAAGAGCGTTAAATCCCCTGCGCTGTCACAGCTCTGCACTTATTCTGTCGCGGTACGACCCGTCTGCGGAGCCCGCGAGGGTCACCGGGCGCCAGCCGCTTCAGCCGTCAGCGTTTGCCAGACGACCCGATCGTCCTCTAATCCGCGCGCAATTCTGAGTCCATTTGGGATGTGGACGAAGGGGATTGTGCGTTAATGGGCAGATACGAGACCGTCATCATTTGGCCTCAGCCTTCTCGTTATGCAGCTCCAAGTCTGTTCCTACCCGTCTCACCAACCGTCATCGTGTGATTTATGTGTCTG
Organism: Lagocephalus sceleratus; assembly: GCA_911728415.1. NCBI lineage: Eukaryota > Metazoa > Chordata > Actinopteri > Tetraodontiformes > Tetraodontidae > Lagocephalus > Lagocephalus sceleratus. The sequence continues at coordinate 2,969,642 of CAJVRN010000219.1, read as the reverse complement.
CGCGGCTCATGGAGCCTCCTGTCATGTAGCTGTTTGATGCAGAGCCCCCCCAATACTCCATTAGCCATTAATGAAACACTGGGCTTATATGCGGAGACGTTTTATGCATTTGTTTTCCATTAGTTAGCAGCTACTCCAGCTACTTTGAAGCAGGTAGAGACACAGTTATTCCTCCATAAAAGATGTGGAGCTGGAATATTCCTGGTGTGTTTGTGGCGTGCGAGTCATTTTCCAATATGATGTCTAGACTAAAAATCAGGCCCGAGCGCGGAGGGTAGGGCGGGGGGGGCCGGGGGGCGGCCGAGCGGGCGCGAGCCGTGCCAAGTTTGCATCCGCGCTGGCCGTGTATCTGAAAGAGCTTTTTATTTGGAACTTAACTTGGACCAGATGGCTCCCGCACGGCGGGCAGCGGCATTGTTGTACACGCGCGCGCTCCACTCCGGCGGCGCGCTTACCTTATCGGCCGCTTTTCTGCTGACCTCGGCGTACGTGAGATGCGGGCGCGGGGGGGCGCCGCGGCCCGCCGAGGCGCTTGGGAGCCTGCCCGGGCCGCCTCTCTGCCGGTCAGCGCGGCGGTTTTGCAGCTCCTCGCAGCAGCGGGCCGCCTTCCAGCTGCACTCGTTGCTCAATATTAAAAGCACATTTCCTGCTCACGAGCCCTGTGTTCGATCACTTCTGGTAGCCTGGCCTTTGATTCCCATCTCAGAGAGAGATACAGTGAATTTCCTGTTGTCATGGGATGTCTTGATGTGTAAGTGAAGCTGGGACTCATGTCCTCTGTGATGTCCCGCCTCATGAACACAAACAGGAGACACAGTAACGGCGTCTCAACGTCAGTGCCTCCTTGGCCTAAACCATGTTCAGATCCTGCTCTTTGGCGTCGGTGATGACAGCGTGATTAGGACAGAAACGGCGTTTCCTCGCGAAAGCGATCACGCCGACACCTTCATCAGGGAACGCCGCGGTAATAAACGTCAGCGGGGCTTTAAAAATCTGCGGCCGTAAAAGATGTCAGCTGTGAAAAAGCCAGGCTAAATGATTTTCTGTGATTTCTGTCACTCCTTACCACCCAGCTTCCACCCCCAAGAACGTTCCCATCCTCTGCTTCCTCTTTGTAGCCATACGTACATGTGTTTATTGTGTTGTTTTTTTGTTTTTTTTCCCTGCCATTGTATCCACACCACTGCCAGATGCTCGCAAGATGGGATTATCGGGGAAAACGTTTGCGCCGCATATTTCTCACAAGGGCTCTCTCTGGCCAATTACTGTCTTGATGGAAGCCAGAGATTCTCACCAATTACACGCATTTTTCCCCATCTCGTGTGTGGATGCCGGCCAAGGCTCGGCTCACTCTGTCAGTGTGGTGTTGTCTCTGGCAACAGCGTTTCCCCGCGTCCAGCAAAGTGCTCTGTAGTGGCACATGGTCGCCAGCATATACGATGATATCACACTGGCAGGTAAAGGCCTTTTATGGCAATTATATGCTGAGAAACCTGGTTATTATGTCACTTTAAACATGGTGAATAGTGCGTTTATGATCACCACGCAGGGGAAATAGTGTCTAAATTCAAATTCTACTCCAGAATTCAGCTGCTCTCGGTGCTGATTAAGGCGCTATCTGTCAGAAACTGGCAACATACCAAGGTAGCCTGTATATAAGCTCAGTTGGTGTCGGAGCATCTGAACATATGGATTTAGAAATGCCTCAATAAGCATCACAATGATTAAGCAATGCCAAATGACTGCAAAGTCTGTGATTAATGAACTATTAAAACTATAAAACAATTGTGTTGCTTATCAGTGATGCTGTATCGTTGTTCACGTGACCCAAGTTGGTGACCTCCTCTACGACGGGGATCGTAAACCTCAGGAGTCGACAGCATTCTCTCTTCGCTGCAGTTCTAGAAGCGGACTCTGCTCTCGCAGACGCAGCTACTGCACCCGTACGAGGGAGATCTACGGCTGCTCGGAAGCGCCTGTGTGTGTCGGCGTGGGCCCCACTGGCGCACGCACAAACCCTGCAGCGGTCGCTAATGCCGATTTACCAGCTTGCTGATGCGAAGCAGAGAGGAAGACGCCGAAGCCGTTCTGCTCGTATCTATTGTTCAGGATGTGAAGAGATGAGTAATCACATCACTTGGAAACACACAGAGGTGGCCTGTCATGGCCTTTTATTCTTGTCCAAGGACAATTAAAGTGACTGCAAATTGCCTCAGTGGTTTCTGGCTGTCTGAGCTCCCCAGCCTCATGTCTCCTGCACCCCCAAAATAAAAACCATGTCCCTGCAGCACTCATGCAGATACAAAAAGTACAAAAAGTTAAGGTTTTAAGAGACTTTAAACTGCTCCTCTGCTGTACGTACCATGCTTGTTGCTGTGTGTGTGTGTGTGTGGGGGGGGGTGTTCAGATGCCTGTGCAGAGGGTCTCATTTTCCTTTCCTCCTCTGCAGATGAGCGCAGACGCAGCGATCTGCACGTGCACACGCTCGTGCACGTCCTCCTTTTCCTCCTCTTTTTCCACAGCGACTCTTAAATGTCCTCCTCATCTCTTGGAGTTTGACCCGCTCACGTGCGGCAGCATCAGCATGTTGACACCAGCGTCTCCCGCTCTATTTGCTGGGGGGGGCGCTCACTCATGTCAGCCTCTCTTTGTTTCCTCGCCTTATTTTCCTCTGATATGGCTTCTGCAGCTCCCGCTGGGCTCACAGGTGACACTGACACGGCTGCTGCCTTCGCTGTTTTTGTTCCTTTGTCGTAAAGTTGACTCCCCCCTGGTCTCCGCTCTACTTTGTGAGAAATGTCACTCTCTTCTCTTGTTGTTGCAGATTGCAGTTTGATCATTTGGGCTCTTTAAAAATAAAAACAACTCAAAGTTTGTGGCAGGCGTAACAATCATTTTGACTGTTTAAATATTCATTTGGAGTTACACTCATTCAGTTCTTCATATTAGTGACCCAGAAGTTCTGATCACATCACAGAGAAGCTGGAAAACTTTAATCTTCCCCGTGTATCGCTGCAGATGATCCACTCGCCTCTCCGGTGGTTTTGTTTACCGCCTCTCTGCAGGTTTGTGGCTGCAGGTACTGATAATGGCTGCTCATTTCAGAGGCCTTGTGGGATCTGTCCCCCGCCACAGGCAGCTCTCGTCCCCGCGGGCAAGAGGAGAGACAAAAAAAGAAGTGAGCGGCAGGGTGATTAGCCATTTTGCTGGCGTGTGCACTTTCCTGCTGTTCTCTCTCAGGTGGGTTTGAGGGAGGTGTGAGAAGAAGAAAGGACGCCTGTCGCCGAGGGGACGTGGTGGCCAGAACCTGTCCTCTCTCCCCACCTCTTGGACATCGCGATCACCACCCTGGTTGGGCTCTTCTATTCCTCTCACCCACATCAGACTGCTTAATAGTGCAACGTTGGTGTGCCCAAATTTCATTAGTCCAGAGGTAAAGTATCCTGATCCCATCAATATATAATTAAACAATCATATCTGAAAAAGAATGGAAGTAAAGAACAAAGACGTCACAATAAAATATTTTAATAGAGATGATTTACAAAAATTAAAATGGTTGGGCAGGAGAATATAACTTGATATTTAAAGGAAATTAATTGTTACTGAAATATCAGGATAATGTTGCTTAATGGGGTCTCTAATTAATCCCTCCCCAGATGTGAGAAAACCATCTCTATATTTAAGAAAATAAAATGATAATCAAATTTAAATGCTCATATAATGCCAGAGTGAGAAGGCTTTATTCTCCACGAAAGAATTGAAGGTTGTTTTTTTAATCTTCCTCGTCTTCATCAGCTTTTCTCCTCCCCACGCTCTTTTCTTTATCTCACACCCCCACACAACCAACCGCTGGGGCTTTTATCTTTCCTCTCAGCTGTCCATCTCTCCTTCTTCCTTTTTACTCTTCCTGTCACCTCCCATCCGTCCCCCTCTCCTCCTCTCTCTTCATCCCTCGCTCTCTCTCTCCCTCCCAGTGTGTCATTAAGTCTAACCTCTCTTGGTGTCAGAGGATGGAGGCAGAGATGGTTGATGGAGCTTCTCAGTCCATCATCTCATGATTTTGAGCGTGTTGTCCTCCCGTGTGTCAGTGTCTCCGCTGTCCCACGTCCGTGTCCACGTCCTGCCCTGTTTCATAAACACCCCAGAGACTGTCATTTTCTCTGCTGTGTTTACTTCAGCTAACCAGACGTCTCAGTGAGATGTTGGTAGAGACTCTGACACAAAAGCCTAAATGCATCAAAGGTGATATTCCTCAAACTAAAGAGCAAAACAATAAGTGCAGACAGAAAACATGACAAATGATTATTCTCACCTCTGCAGGGCTGCACAGCCGAACCAGGGACAGACACAAACCTGTTGGTTGGATTCTGACCACAGCTTCGGTTCTGGTGTCTCTAAAGCAAACAGTGCCATCTAGCGGAAGGAAGCTTTAAATCCTCCATTTCCTCCAGGCTCATTAGAAGCACATCATCTGAAAGTACAACCAACATTGCAAAGTTGCTCAAACACGCACTTGTGCACGGGGAGATGAGCTGCAACAGTAAATCGCTGATTTAATAAAGACGGCTTCACACAGATGACTGGAATGTCCTCAGCAGCCCAGGATCTATTTTTAATCCGGTAATGCCCCCCCTTCTCCGTTTACCGCTTTTACCACCTCGTAAAGAAAGTTAATTAAAACTCCCAGAGAGTGATTGTTGTGCAATGGAAAAAACAGTGGTTGAAACAGGTTTACTTCTCCCCGCGGAGAGGTGGCAAGGAGGAAGATTAGTGGAAAGGCTCTGGATTCTGGCATTTTTCACCTCTTTCTGCACCTACACACCATTAACACAACTACAGAGCACGTGTGTCTGTATCTTAAGAGTGTGTGTGCACTTTTCTGATCAACTTTATCCCATTTATCAGCAACACGGAGCTCATCTGTGTTGAACGTGTTCACATAAGGGTGGACACCTGTTGGTCCTTACCTGTGGGATGTCGTTCAGATCTGACCCTACATCCTCACCCTCCTCAGACAAGTCTTGTTAGGGACAAGGCTCACTGGGAGGATTCAAAACTTGAAGCGCCTCCGAGGAGGGATGAAACAAAACCCTACTAAACTAAAGAAATCCAAAATGAAGGCAAAGCCAAACAAAACACGCTCGCTCACGAGCATCGAACAAAGCGAAGGCTGTGGAAGTCTCAAATATTCTGATGACAACGAAGGACAAGCCGGTGACCACGACGTGGGACGTGATACACCGGAACAGGTCCAAGGGAGACACCGGATATATATAGCACACGGGGGGTGATGGGGAACAGCTGGAAACAATCGGGAATCAGGGAAGACAATTGGACTGGTGACACATCAGGAAGGGCGAGTGGCCTGAAATGAGGGGAGAGTGAGTTTCAAAATAAGACAGGAAGTCACAAAAGACGGGACAAAAAGGCCAACTTGAGCCACAGGTGTGACAGTTTATGAGATAAACCCATTCCTCACCTTTTCTCCCTCCTCCTTCCAATATTAATCTGTGAGCCTGGTTTCTTTTCTCCTTGTTTTTCTTTTTTTTTTTTCCTCCCTAAACTCGACAAACCGCTCTGACCTCGTTCTGAATGGCCCAGGGCCACAAATGGAGCCTTACGATGCTATCTGAAGCCCTTATCAGGGGTGTGGACCACAGCCGAACCAGACCCGTGTACTCCCCAGGCTGTTCCCACCGCGGGTACATCGAGGCCGTGCTCGGCTTGACCCGCGGTGGCCCGTAGCCAGCCAGACCTCCGCGGCCACCACCCAGCCGGTCCGATCCCTGAGCCCGATCCCTGGGCTGTTAAGGCCTCCTCGGGGGATCGCATGTGCTCGGCTCCGTGTCCTCTTGGCCGGCCGACAAACACACACGCCCACATGCATCGAGTGTGTGAGCATTTTGCATCACACTACTTCAAACATTTGTCACGTACACACGAGCATTTCGGATACAGTAATGCGGCCAAGCGTGATTGGTTCCGTATGTGCGGCAAGGCCACTGTTTTTCCTCGGGGACGCCATTACAGAGCTTAACGCCTACACAAAAGGCAGCTCGCACATATGTGGGCCAGCCCGTCTGTGAGCCTGAGACCTTTACAGAATGCATCTTTTCTTGAGCCAGTGGAGAACATCAAAAGGGAAATCATGACCGAGCATGTTTGGCAACAGGATAAAATCAAATATATTAAATAAATCCAGGAACGCCAGGATCCAGGATTCCCTTCGGTCCGTGGGTTATTAATGGAATAACTTCCCTCTGATCAAAAGGAGACTCCCAGGTGATGATTTGCAATAGGAAGACGTGTTGTAATGCTCATCTATAGCTAATATTCGCAATCTCTGCTCTCTCCAGCCAATCCTGGGCTTTACTTAATTCTCTTAGAGGCAAATGCTCAGTTTCACACCCACTGCAAATGTTCAGCACATGCAACGGTACTGACGACTGATGCATGTGTAAATACGTGCACTGTTACACCCTCACCCACTCGACCAATTAACAGATTGTTTTCGTAGCACCCATTTTAGCAAGAAATAAACGGAGGAGGATGCTAATGACGGCTTTGTTTCATTCAGCTGAGGTCAGAGCAGCGCCTGTGTGTGTGTGTGTGCGTGTGTGTGTGTGCGTGTGTGTGTGTTGGCTCAGTTTTTGGAACAAGAAGCGTAACAGAGCAGAATTTTATCAGTTAAGCCTTCGGTTTCAGCATCTGTGCGTGTGCACGTGGGACTTCATGTTGACAGGTTATCTGCATGGTGATTTTGATCTCTGACTCTCTCTAACTGTGTGTGTGTGTGTGTGTGTGTGTGTGTGTGTGTGTGTGTGTGTGTGTGTGTGTGTGTGTGTAGCCGAGCCCCAGCTGGGTGAATGGCTCCAGTGTAGGACGACTTTGTCGAGCCCAGCCCGTCGCTGCTCTTGAATAAAACAGGTCAAACAATGGTGACTCCACCGTTCACCAGCCTACAGTCAACCTGCTCTTTCTTCATCCAACAATAGACCGGGTCTTAGATTTCAACACAACTCTCCCCTCAAAAGAACTGAAATTCATAACTCTGCATAAATCGCCACAAATCCAACATGCTTTGACATTTTCTTAGTGGTGAGGTACAACAGAGTCACTGCGAGGAACCAGTGAGGGCTGAGCTGATGGCTTGAAGAGCTAAAAAAGCATGATGAAATGGAACGGTTGCTCATGATCCAGTGTTTGTTCTTTGGGGGGATTTATGTACAGAATAGGCAGGTGAGGTCATCCACTAACATTTATGCAGGAATCACAGGAATATAGAAAACAGCAGCCTCTACATTGTAGAAAAGTCTGGAAATGATAGTGTGCAGAGGAAGCAAATCTGCGATCTGATGTCCAACAGGGAAATGGACAGAGGAGCGTTGCAGTGCAGCGGCCGTAGCGTAGACATTCCTTGTTTTCCAGTTGTTGTGTAAGTCTATCCTACACTTACTCCCCTGCAGCACACCTTTAACCTCGCGTTGTCTGACTTCGCTGTGAGGGATCAAAAGGATTAGACCTGACTACATCGACGCCGCAGAGTCATCTTTCAGCCCAGAACCAATCCGTATCACCACCGTCTTAAAAAATCAGGCAGTTCTACTCCCTACGGTCCATGGCACACTGTATCAGTGTCTCACATTCCCCTGCTTACTTCCTGTCTGTCGGGCTGATCTGCGCGCTCATAATTTCTATCCCCGGCCTGAGACACCGCCCGATTATTATTTCTGAGCAACGGGATACTTTAATAGCTCTCTGTATTCCCCTTGATTGGAGATGCAGGAAATAATGGCCCAATATTTAGAGGAGAGGGGTGTGAGGGGAATATTTGACTTTTCCCCACTCCCAGGGAAGCCTGGGAAACTTGGGACCATGGTGGATGTGATGGAATGACTCAGGGAGGCAAAAACGAAATCACACAAATGGAAGGAAATCTGCGAGTTCTCTATTTTCATGGTTCCAGTCCCTGTTGCGCAGGAGGATTACTCTGTTCCTGTAACTATCTGCCAGACCAGTTCTTGGCCTGTTTGCCCCACCTGGACTAGGGACGGAGGCGCTTTCACTCTGGGGGGGAATGGCTTCAGTCTGGTGGGGGAAAACGGTGGAAAAGAAAAAACCTTTCACGCTGCATTTTTGAAAGCGGACCAGGTCGACATCATGAAGTCACAGCTCATAATTACCAGACATGGACCAGGACAAAAACATGAAGAAGAAGAAAGCCCAGCTCGTTGAGCATTTCTTAACTGACACCTTCACCTTATTCAATGTGTCAATGAGACCTTGTGCTTCTCTACATCACTTCCTCTTTTGGGCTCAGGTTGACTTCCTTTAAGGTGGTTGACACCAGTGACGTATGAGACGACTGCTTATATAACAACTTTCACAATAGTCCCCACCACATGCAACGAGCCTCCTACATGTTCTTCTGCATCACCACTTTCTGCCCGTTTGCAGTTTAATTCAGCTCCCAGAGGCAAACTTCAGATGAGCGCTCTCCTTTCAGTGCGGGTAGACTTCTCTCACCCTGGTCGGAGGACGTCGGCGCTCTGGCGGCGTGGCTGAAAGATTTGTGTCAGCCTGGCAGCTTTTCCATATTTACGCACTCACTGGAGAGGTGTCATCACACCAAGTTTAATTACTCCCTTAATTACCGCCTCCAAAGAAATCATTTGTTTAATTTATGATGCTGCTAAGAGCAAAGCCTGCAGACACACATCAGATGCAAAATGGAGAGCTTTTCCCAGAAGAAGCCACCAGGCCAGCATTCGTCAGTCCTGCTCATTTTCAAAAGTTCATGCCAGAGTTCAGCCCCGAACCTGTCCAAGTAACATCCCTTAACATCACTTAATCCAGAAGAGAGTTCCTTGAGAGAAAACACCGCCCCGACCGCCCTCTGACATGTGATTGATACCACAAACAAAGTCCCAAATCCAGAGAATCATCTTTGGAGACCAAACTTCAATTTGTGAATAATGTGTAAGTGCAAGAGCAATTTGTAATAATAAATAAGAGGAAGGAGAATCAACGGACATCCAGGCGGGTGCGTGGAGCTTTTTCCCTCGTGGCGGAGCTGCCTGGTGGCTTCCAGCAGTACAATGAAGACTTGGCCGAGCCGTGCTGGAGCAAAGGGGCCCAGCGCTGCGCAGACGCCAGTCCCACCACAATGAGCCACTTTAGGCCCTTGTGGTCTGGCCTTGGGGGCTGGCCGCCAGCTAACTGGAGCTCTCCTCCATCTCTGACTGTTGCTCTCTTTCATTTCCTCATTTGATCTGCTCTCTCTCTCCCTCCCTCCCTCTCTGTGCCTCTCTCTTTCACTGCCATTCCTCTTTTCTCTGCTAGCGTTATTAAGTTTGAAAATGACGGTAAAACAGGCAGAATGGGCTCGGTATGCAGCGCGGAGAGGAGGGGCGTTGAGGGTGAGAGGTGGGGTTGTTCCACTGGCTCCCATCCTCCTCCGCGAGGCGCACACAGTGGCTCTGAGAGGTCGGGAGGCCAGCGCCTCAACAGGTACCTCAGGTGACTGGGGAGTGGGGTTAATGTTACTGACGCTAATCCTGGTGACTGAACGCCTTCTGTTCTCATCGATCACGTGACCGAGAGATGCGCGACGCCGCCTTTTTATATATTTTTTTATTTGGCCAGAGACATAAGTCTGGGCCTGCTCAAGGTTTCCTCCTGGTAAAGGGTTTGTTTTCCTGCCACTGATGCTATCCAGGGTTCAGGCTCTGGGTTCCTGTAAAGCACCAAGAGACGATATTGGTTGCAACAGATGCTCTATAAATAAAGTTGAATTTAACTGAATTCATTTAATCTAATTCAAGTCACTTTCCCCCTCATTACTGCAGCCTGCCACCAGAGGGCAGCCATATTTTTTTTCTACGTTCACTAATTATTCCGTTTGTTTTTGTCCCTCTGACCTCATTATCAGTCCACAAGTGTGAAATTAAACCAAACAATTGTCCACTCATTATTAATTTCTCATAATTACAGTTAATGCCGTCTTAAAAAGAGAAAAATCCTAAATTTAATTCAAATTAAAAATTTAAGCAAACAAATCAACCAAATAAAGATGATTTAGAAGCTCATTAGTCCTATCACACTTATAGCCCTACTCCTCACATCCAACCTGGTGACCAACAGGTTTGTCTTCTGGGTGGGGGTGGTAGTCAGACCCCGTTGGCTCCCTGCCTACCTTAATAACAGCACCACCCACTTTCCTGTTTCTATGCCTACCTGCCCCCCCCCGGCGCCCTCATAAGAAAACAGCGAGACAGATAGAGGACAATGGCCCCTCTATAGTGATGGTCGCTGCCCTGCTTTAAGGCCAGTCCTCCGTCCTTCTTTCCTCCTCTCCTCCATCCCTCTGTCTCCCTCTGGCCTGTCCCTCTCTCCTCCCTGCCATGGGAAAACCCACGAAAAGTGGATTCTTTTGTACCTGTGTGAGTGATCAGAAGACAGAGGGCGAAGGCGGGGGCGGGGGTGAAGGGCGGTTCCTGAGCCTTGTGTTCGGCCTCAGACTCCCCACTGTTCCCCTGCTCCTCCTCCTCCACCCTTCCTTCATTCCTCCCTCCTCTTCCTCCTTCTATCCCAGGGGAGACAGCTTAATAAGGAGGTTCTGCTCCGCCGTCCCTTCTTGTCCTCTCTCTAATTAACGCCGTTGCCCTGGGTTGGGTCTTTTTGCTTGTGTCCGCCCGACGGGCTTTGTCTTTCCTGCCTTTACTTCCCATTTCTTTCCTCGCCTGGTGGTATTTCCTACCTTATCTCAGACTTGTGTCTGAATAGATCCAAATCTATATTTAATTTTCTGTTTAAAAAGAACGGAGGCATTTGTTGTGTTCTGATAAAGATTTGAAATTGTAATCAGATTACATGTTGTATCCCCATTTAACTAAAGTTCAGTTGGAGATAATCGCCGTGGTCGTCACTGCTGAATCGTGCGGATCCTCACTGCACATAAACAGCCAATCAGACTGATCAGAACCCAGTGAAATAAACAGCTTCTCATTCCGTCTCGGAAGGTTCTGGCGTTACGTTTTCCCATAAACTCGCGAGCGAGAGACACGTCCAAATTGAGGACGGACAGAAAAAACAAACACGAGACAAAAGCCAGTGCTGAGTCATCACTCGAGTCCATCTGGAGACGTGAAAGCAGAGAGAGGAGCCTCTGTCCCTGGAAGACTGCTTATTGTGTCAAACTCTGCAGTGGAAGAATCATCAGGGTCTTTTTAGGGGTTATTGTCTTGTTTGTCCATTCTGGGCTACTGTAGTTAGATGGTGGAGCATCACTTCGGCAACCACGGAGGATTAAAACAGATCTAGAACAAAAGGCCGAGATGATAAGAAGAAGGAGAAGAGGAGCGGTTAGGAGACAGGGAGCAGAAAGAGCGGGGAAGAAAATCAAAGGTTGGAGCGAGGGCGGTGTGAGTTCACCTCTGCTGACCCGTCTCCAAGTGATTACCGTCTGACAGGGGACTTTTCACAGAAGGACAATGAGCGTCGCACGCGAGGCCACATAGCTCTGGGCCTGTGTCACAGCGCGGCGAGGCAAACACACGCCTGTGCGCGCACACACACATGTGCTTTAAAGGTGCATGCATTCCAGCACACTACGTGAGCAAAGACCGTGTGCGCCGGCCTCGGAGACAGAGGTTAGCACGTCTGTGTCAGTGGGGTCGCGTTAAAAGAGACGTCGACTAGAACGGTCCGGGGAGGGGGGGTCCCGCGATTTGACTGACAGCTCTGGGGTCCCAGATGGAGGCTGGGATGCTTGAATTTCCCTGGGAAGCAAAAAAATGACTTCACAGACCGAGAGACAGGCAGGCCTGGCACCAGACAGAAGGAGGCACCGATCTTCGGAAAGACTCCAAAAGCAAAAGTGCGCTAGCGACATGGGCCGGTGATGTGTGGATGTGGCCTCCTGGCTGGTGAACACATCCGCTTCTCTGGAAACAGAAGCAGTTGTGAATACATCAGAAGTTATTTCACTTAGAGGACTGTAAAGGCTGCCTCTACAGTTGCAGAGGTAGTGTTTTATCTTTATGTGTAATGAGCTCCATCAAGGAGGTTATGTGATACGTGAAGTTTATCTGTGTGTTTGCTTGTTTGTCGGTAAAATTCTCAACTAATAAATTTAATGACGTGTTCTGGAAACGTGGATAAGGAACAGATGATTCGGTGACCTTCTGGATTACTATCTGGTTCCAGGAATTTGCAGGCTGATGCAGAAATAAGATCAAACAAGCAAATATGATGATCAAAGGATCTGGGGAGGTTGACCCTTGATCTTCCGAGGATCAAGGCCAAGCGACGATATGCGGGGAAGTGATCTGCTCGGTGGAGGGCTGTGCTCTTTGAGTGTGCCTTTCTAGTTTTACATTTGGTTTCTGAATGTGCATGTGTGTTTTAAGTGTGTATGGCTACATGCCTGCTTCTGTGTGTGTGTGTGTGTGTGTGTGTGTGTGTGTGTGTGTGTGTGTGTGTGTGTGTGTGTGTGTGTGTGTGCGTCTGCTGGCTGGGTTGGGGGCTATGCTTCATTCTGTTTATTTTTATCCAGCTCTGGGTTGTAATTGAGGTTTGTGTAAACTTTTGGTTGGTGTGTTTTATACAGCATCCATTTTTTCCTATTCTGGGAAGCAGTCACTCTCTTCATCCCCCTCAACACACACACACACAAACACACACACATACACACACTCTTACCCACACTCCACATCAGTCGATTTCATTAGTGACGTTGGGATATTGTATGGTTGGTTGCATCCAACAGGAAGCCACACAGTGCGTGTGTGAGTGTATGTGTGTCTATGCGTGTGTGTCTGTGTGTGCGTGTGTGTGCATGCATGTGTTTGTGTGTGAGATTTTTTTTTTCATCATCTCACTATTTTCTAATGATAGGTCTTTCACCACAGCTACTGGGTGTGGCACCCAAGAAAGCCATAAAGCTCACAGCGAGCCACCGCGTGTGTGCACACTCGTGTGCGTGCACGCTTGCACAGACGCAAAGCACGCGAAACCGTTCCTCGACCGTTCACACATGTGGGCCGTTTTAAAACTGTCCGAGGACAGGGGTCACAGTCAGGGGTCTCAGTCTGTTGATGGATCACGTGAAATTCTGCCACAAACTAGAGCAGAGCACACGCCCGCAGGGGTGCGTGCATGTGCAACAGCCAGGAGATGGTGCAGGTGGACATAAGCACACACACACGCACACACGCACACACACACACACACACACACACACACACACACACACACACACACACACAGGCCGAGAAGAAGAAGACTGACATCGGCTGCTACTCGAGAGCCCCCTCACCTCCACCAATCTGTTACCTGCACCCCTCCCATTATAGGTTTGATCGCTGAGCTGTCAAGGTCTCCCAGCTCATGCACACACACACACACACACACACACACACATGCACACACACACACACACAGAATCCTCCGAGGTTGGCAGCTTCAGCCTGAGCAAATGAAAGAAAGCCTTTCACTCAGCCCTCGTTTGATGCTGATCGCTAATGCAAAGTATTTCAGGATACACAAGTCATTACTGCTGCAGCTCCAGGGAGGAACATTCACATTCAGCTGACGTTATTTAGTCGCAGGAATACGCTTCACAAATGTTTTAGCACGCCACATTTAATGCGGGGTTTTTATTTTGGTTTCTGTGAGCGAAGTAACAACAGAAATGTTAATGTACTGAAGAGACGTTTGGCTCTGGACGCGCTGTGAGAAGTTTCCTTTTTACTTTTTAATGCCACAAATAAATGGAGTGAGAAGCAGAAGCATAACAGAGGCAGGGTGAGAGGGGGGTGGGGGTGTGTGTGTGGGGGGGGGGCGTAGGAAGGTGGAGGAGAGGTGCGTGGACAGATGGGTTTTTCCTCTTTTCTGCTGTGAGCCGTCGTGACAGCTCCTTTCATCCTGGCTGAGGCCCCCAGTGTTAGTGCTGGCACTGCAGCCTGCCTGCCACTTTATCACACACACACACGCACGCACACACGCATACACACACACTAACACACACACACATATACACATGGAAACATGCATACCCACACACACACACGAACGCACACACACACAGACACCCACACGCATGCTCACACACACGCATGCGAACATGCACACACGCACACATACACGCGCACACACACATATGCACATGGAAACGCACATACCCACACACGCACACATACACGCGCACACACACATATGCACATGGAAACGCGCATACCCACACACACACACATACACGCGCACACACACATATGCACATGAAAACGCGCATACCCACACACACACACACGCCCACGTGCACACCCATGGCGTCACGGTGTGTTGTGCCGTTGGTCGCCGTGGCCCTCGGCCTACAGTCCTGTTACTGTTTCTTCCTCAGATCTGCGTCATCACGCTCCAGCGAGCTTCGCCAGTCTCTAACCATTATTTTGCACGGACGCCGCGCCCCATTGAGCGCGCTGGCGAGATGCTTATCCTGAGGTTCCCGGACTGGTTTAGGGCCTGAGCTGCAAAGAAGTGCTGACTGGGTCGTTGTTGTGGGGGGGTGGGGGGGGTGGCTCCATAATTCAGAGCTAATGTGTAAACGGTTCAACGCGCAGACCTGTACGTGTGGCACGGAGGCACCTGAGCGCCGTTGAAAGTGCGATTGTTTTTTTTATGAATACCAGCTGATGTTTCAAGTGGGTGCAAATCTGTTGTACAGCCAAAAGTGAGTGGTTGTGGAGGGGGGGGGTCCAGGAGCTGTGGTGCGTGCTAAAGGTGCTGACGTCCCGCTCTTCTGAGGATCACCTCGCCTTGTAATTACCTGGGAGTCGTGAGGGAGCCGCCGCGGCTGTCACTCCCTAATCACAACCTTCAACCTCGGCGGCCCCCGTCAACCTCTTTCCCCGTCGCCCCTCCTGCTTTGACTGCTCGTCTCTGCGTTTCTGCTTGGCCATCCTCCTCTCTCATTAGCTCCTACATCTTGTCTTGGACACCAAGAACATTTTTTTTACAGTAGAAATTTGGCATCAGGCGCACAAACAAGGTGTTTTCTGGACCTCTCCTGAGCGTAAATATCACCTTCTTTCCCTCCTTCGACAAACTCATTAGTATCAATCACCAGTGGAGGAGGTCCAACCGTTATTAGCATGGTTACATCCATAAAACAAGTCATAAAGAGTTTCAAACTGCAGCCCTGCAGCTATTTCAGCCTCTTGTTCAGCCTGCGAGGGAAGCTGCTGCTTACTGAACATCAATTCAGAACACACACCTTCAATGGAGCTATTCTAATCCCGGTCTCTCCTCCTTCCTGCTCTCCTGCTGCAGCGGCTCAAAATAAGGGACTTTCAGCCATTAAATGCAGCTTAACTCTTTCCCGTAAGGCAACAGGCGACACACAATCCTTCATTCATGGCGACTTGAATTATGAAGTGGGGAAACAAGGAGCAAAACAACAACAAACAGATCGAGCCTTTTTTCAAGACACAAATAGCGCCATGGCAACCGATTGCTGTCTAATTGCAGTGTGCTGCTCCTTCTGCTTGTAGCGACAGTAACCACTGGCAACCATAGCACGAGTGAGACGGTATCAAAGAAGACGGGGGAGCCCATTTTAGACACCAGAAGAGAGAGAAAATTAAAAAAAACACACTGTAACTGTGGAAACATGCTTCACTTCCAGGAAAGGTTGTTAGAAAATGCCGTAATGGTTTCTGACTAGACACGCTTACAGGTTTGTCTACCCTCAGCCGGGCCGACCAGTCGGGACTCGCCGCGCCATCGCTGATGGCACGTGCAGGTTTGGAGGGCTGTGAAGGGAGCCCCTGCAGGGCCTAAACCCAAAGCCACGCCGCTGACAGACTCCTGCAGCGCGCGGGCTGCGGACGCAGCACAACGCAGAGCTGCAGCCGCTGCAGCGTCACCGGCGTGCGTCCCTCCCTTCGTGCCCTCCGTGGTCTTTGTTGGTCTTCGTTGATCCCGCCGCCGCTTCGGTCTCGCTCTGCAGCCTCGTTCGCGCTGTTCTTGCCTCCCTGGACACCATTTTGAAAGCTGCCCTCAAATGAAAGGGAACTTCTTCCTGTTCCATTTTCTATTTGAAGAATCGTGATTCTGGCGCTCGCTTCCTGGTCAGATCCCAGTAGAACCAGTTCTCTGTGTATCCACTGGTTCTAATTAATGGTCTGACCAGACCTAACATGTAATTTTTCCATAAACTATAAATATTATGGACTATTGTTTAAATCAACATCTCCTGGTGCTGATCTCTTCAGGAACAAGAAAAGGCACAATTTATGCTAAAAGCTGTATTTAACCTTAATTGCCATAATTGGTATTTTTCAGCTGTGTGGGGCAAAAAATTACAGCTCGCCGTTTGATCATATTAGTGTACTCTGATATCAGGCACACACTTTCAGCCAGAGTATCAGAGATTATGGAGGCCAGTCGGAAAACATTGTGTTTAAAGGGGTATTTTCAGCAGGTTTCAACCTTTAACTGGAGCTGCAGCCAGATTAGCACGGATTACAACAGATCAACAGAGTTTGGATGAGGTTGCGGCGGAGGAGGATTAATTAAATAAGATAAATAAGAGCCTGGCAGGAGAGATTCTGCTTCATCTGTGAGCGCAATCAAGTGTGGAAATGTCAATCTCATACCTGTGGTTGTCATCATTAGCAAGTCAGATGATCACCATGGGTGAACTTTATTTTCAGGAAGTTTTCTCGGACATTTCTGACAGTCTGATGATTATTATGGGATAGTGTGTGTGTGCGTGTGAGTGTGTGTGTGTGTGTGTCGCTGAGAAGGCTGAGAAAGCGGCGGTGGAGTTGGCATTGATGGAGAGGAGGTGGGGAGAGGGGACGAGCTGCAGCCTGCAAACCCCAGACCGGCTGGCTCCGGAGGGGCTGCACCTAGGCACAGAGATGCCTTTGTCAGGGTAATTATCCCGACGCTCTCCCTCTGCTGGTGGAGCTGTCTGCTCTCGGGCCGGCGAGGACGCCAGCGCCACCCTTCACGGCCCGGGGGGGCAGCGCTGGGAAGACGCTTTAGAAGGTCTCTGCACAAGCTGGTGCCAGCTGGGCTCAGCTCAGGTGCATGCAGGTCCGCACAGGATTACCCAGACGTCGCTGGGCTCGGAGCACAGAAGGAAACTCCAGAGGTTTGATGATAAAGACCCTTTTTGTTCTTCTTTCACTGGTCATCACCAGAAAATGGGGAGAAACAGACGGATGCTCCAACGTCAGGGGTCTGGGGTTAACTGTTGATTTAACATTAAGATGATTGGGACATTTTGTAAGTAAAATCATTTCATTTGCTTTAAGCTCTCATTCCCATCCTAAGTCTTGGTGAGGTGTCTGATCTTGTCTGGTTCTTCCCACCTTTTTGTCCGACCAGGCCACCATGACGCCGCCCACAGAACCCCCCCCACCCCTTCAGGATCTCGTGACTAAAATCAGTCATGCGACGGATCCCCGCAGAAGCCCCGAAACCCTCAGGTCCTGAAACCACCATCGATCCCCAGAACTTCAGAGCGGCGCGGTTCTGCAGGCCTCCGTGGCGTCAGCTGCTGGTCGGTGATCGGGTTCTGGGGTCTCGCAGCTCCAGTGCAGGGAAGCACCGCAGGTCCCAGCCAAACACAGACACGGGAAGCGCTCCAGGCCCAGGGCGTGTCCCTGAGGACATGCGAATGACTCCGCTATAACATAATCAAAACCTTTTTATTTATTATTTTCATGAAACTCTAACTGGAAATCAATATGTTTAATATAAAACGCAGACTCAGAGGTAGAACATAACAGAATCACAGATCCTGCCATCCTCCTCCTCCATTTTTTTGTCTGGCTTCACCACAGGACTTGCAGCCGCTGCCCACAGACTCCAGGCCTCATGATTCCTGGATTATTTTCATTACTTTGACACATTTATCATCCTCCTCTGACGTATTTTTATCGGCATTTTATGGTTGGCTCAGGAAATTGAATTAAATGCTCGGTTTGCAGGCCATCGCATGACTCTTGTTGTGAGGGAAGCGCTGCTGCACATCTCGAACACCAAATCACCGTGAGACGCCCGCTCCTGCTGAAGCCTTCACTTCAGCGTTGAGCGGGTTTTTCTGCTCATTTGTCACATAAAATGTAAATATTTGGTGCAGCTTTATGTCAGAGTGGTGCCAAATCACCACAAAGGGCCGATGCACACAGGGGGATCAAGAGTTTCATCAGGGGGAAGTTGGCGGAAGATGTTATCTGTTAAGTTGAGGTCCAGCAGCTGGGCACATTTCCCACCTTTGTTTAACGTAACGATAGCGAGTATTTC
Source organism: Lagocephalus sceleratus (assembly GCA_911728415.1). Lineage (NCBI taxonomy): Eukaryota > Metazoa > Chordata > Actinopteri > Tetraodontiformes > Tetraodontidae > Lagocephalus > Lagocephalus sceleratus. Next base: position 2,951,324 of record CAJVRN010000219.1, on the reverse strand, counting down.
GTTTTTTATCATCCCAAAGACTCAATATCGAAACTCCAAAACACTCGGTGGGTGTGAGAGCAGATGAACACGCAACTGAAAGAACATCTTGAGGCCAGGATGCTTGAAGACTTTGCAAACTCTTCTTTTTCCTCAGACTTTCTAATATTTTGATTCGACGGTGTAATTCCTCCCTCTCCTCGTCCTCTCCTCGGCTCGGCGCAGGTGGTCAGTCGCCATCGGGCGCCGGTCTTCCACCTTGTCGCTGAGTTGATTAGGGCCGATGAATAGCTCGTTTTGGCCGTTACGAAAACCAAGAAGTCAGAGTAAATCATGGAGAGGGCAGTTGATGGTAATGACCCAGCCATCAATGATTGAGTCCTTTCACGGCTGAAGTGGCTGCAGAGGGGGTCGCCGTTGCCGTCACTGGGGCGCAGTGTGCACCGCTCTCATTACTGTCCATTGTCTGGCTCCTTTCAAACGGCTGTAAAGGAAGTGGAGGAGAGAGGAAAAGGAGAAAAAAGGTAAAGATTAAATAATGGCCTTGCTGGTGGTATGGATTGGTTGATGGTGGAATGATAGGAACTGGACCCTAAACGTGTGTATATCTGTGTGTGCGTGTGTGTACCACACTTGCATCAAGATGGTTGAGGTCCATGATGATGATGATGATGATGATGATGTTTTTAAAGGGAACAAAGGACCCCAGAAGACTCTCCATCTCCAAATCATCTCATTTGTTTGGAGCTCCTTCCTTACACTGCTACTTATTTACAACAAAAGAGTCCCCCCTCACATGCACACACACACACACACACACACACACAAACACACTGTCTCAATATCAAACCTCAGAATCCAAGGCCTTCGTAGAGAACCCCGGAATCGGACCTGGAACTTTATCGCTATGACAACCGCTCCATTCTATATGTTTGTTGACGTACATGTGCTAATTCAGATGTACCCAACAGTTTAGTGTCTAAATGTTTAAATTTGAATGTGTTTATTTTCCTTTTAGAGGTGGACATTTTAGAGGTGGACATAATAATAATAATTCTTTAAGAATAATTTCTTCATCTCATATACCTCCAATCCAGATTATGGATTGGAGGGAAAAGCAATCCTAACCCTTTTCTCTACCCACTGTTGAATAGAGAACTCTTAGACACACAGTAGCTGCCCTCGGTGGATCAGAAGGAGAGTCCAGCCTTTTTTATGTATTTATGTATGTTTTGGCAGAAGGAAATGAAATCCAGGTGAAGACGGTCCAGGATGAGCCACAGAGGACAGGCAGCCCAAGTTTATTAGCAACGACCCTCAGGAACAATTCATTTTCTCTAAACCTATAAAAAAAAAATTAAAAAAGCTCTGGCAGGGAACTAACAATGCTGCTTCTAATGAACAGATGTGCTCCACATGTGTCTGGGACGAACCGCCGTTACCAAGCCAGAATGAAGCGCTGATCTGTGGTTTCAGAGGGTCGCTGTGTCCTCCTGATGCTTCCCGTCAGCCCCGCAATAATCTGTGTTATTATCCAGATTGGGTTGTTATTAGAATCAGATGCTTCTTTTACAAAAAGGTGAGGTTGAGGAGACGCTCCGCCGCGATCTCCTCACTCTCACCTGTGTGCCTCCTGTCGCAGGAAAGGGGGCGCTGTTGTGCTCAGGTGTCTCCCGCTTCAGATCAAAGACTAAATCAAATTCACGATGGTCCACATGAAAGAAAAACACAAAAGGAGGCAAAACTCATCTGATATAGTTTAATAGCAAACACAGCAGGTTCAACAGTGACACTCGTTACAATAGCTCCTCCATAAAAGTGCTGCTTTTCTCCAAAACCAAAAGGTGGCAGAACCTTCAGCAGATCCTCGTGAAACACAGTCTTCAGTGTGCCTCTAAAATATTCCAGGAATGTGTTGCATGCAGGCGCAAAGAAGCACGACATGAAGTGATATCTCAAACACGTGGGGGAGGTTATGAAGCCCGCTGCTGCTGCTGCGTCTTCTCTGACAGTAGTGCAAAGCGTCATCACAGGTCACACGTCCATAAGGCTCAAACACTTCTTCAACACTGCAGGTTCACCACTTTCACCACTTAAACCGTCGATAAATATAAAACAACTGATTTTTAACAGTGATGGACAATCTTAAAGTGCGGCCTTGTTTGACCCGACGGGAACGACACGTGACGGCAAAAAAAAAAAAAAACGCCACCAGCTCCTACGAAGCCAGCTCCATAGGCCCCTCCTCCTCGCTGTCGGCCTGGTTGGCGCGGATCTCCATCAGTGTCCGAGCGAAGCGGCCCCAGTCGTCGGGGTGCGTCGCCGACAGCTGGAAGAGCGGAGACAGAGGGGTCGGATGAGAGGAGCCGCGCTAATCCTGATCTGAACCTGTGAGCTGCGCACGCTCGCCTCCGAGCGCCACTGACCACCCAGGCTGCCTGCAACTGCGCTGCATGTGTAGAACGTAATTAAAGGCCTCCCAGGCAGGAGGCGGCCATTTTGAGCCCACCATCCCTGCAGCCGCAGTGGGGGCGTCATCGGCGTTATGGCGGCGGTGAAAAACACTTTTCCCCCGGGGGCGCTTTCTGGTAAAATATGAAATTTTCAACAATGGCTGCCATGCTTTTCCCCCCAGGTTTTGTAATGTGGGGAGAGTTTCTGGCCTCACACACACACACACACACACTCACACTCACACTCACACTCACACTCACACTCACACTCACACTCACACTCACACTCACACACACACACACACACACACACACACACACACACACACACACACACACACACACACACACACTCACACTCACACTCACACTCACACTCACACTCACACTCACACTCTCACACACACACACACACTCACACACACACACACTCTGCTAGGGTCATAAAACTCTTTTACTCATGTCTCTTCGTTAGCCCAGACTAGCCTCTCTCCATCTTGCCGCACAACAAAAAGATGCTAAATTTAGCGGCGCAGCTCGGCGAGCCAGACTCGTGTGAGGATCCTGACCAGAGCCATGAGAGCGCGGCGGCGCGGAGAGGACGGTCGGCTGTTATGTGGTGATGGCGGAGTCATGTGGAGGCCATTTTAGGAGATGGGGGAGCAGACCATACGCATCCAGGCAGAGCGGAGCGGTGGGTAAACATATGGGCTTTAAAGGCCTGAGCTGGTCGGCCACAGAGGTTCCACCACGAAAAAACACTCGCTTCAGTGAACCGAGGACACTTTAAACACCAACGCTGATGCTGCTCCTGGATGGGAATAGTTCAATCATCACTTGCAGCTTTTTTAGGAGGCGTTCTGCTTTCTTTTTCTTATCCGCACCGGGGCGTCTAGACCGTCTTCTGTTAAACCTTCCCTAAAAACATTCACAGGACGGATTATGCTTCGTACCTCTCCGGTGTCATAGATCCAGATGCGACCTTCTGAGTCCCCCACAGCCACTTCTTTACCCCCGGACGACCAGCGGACCCTGTTGAGGGCCGACGCGCCCTCTACGGTCACGCTGGCGGTCGGCACCTGGTGAGCGAAGCACAGGGAAACTCAAGCCCGCGTCTCCACGTTCGGTTCGATCGCGCCAAATCAAACGAGACCTTTACGTGTCCGCTCGCTTAACAATGCCGCATTAAGACGGGAAACCTGAATTCCAGAGCAGCTACAGAATATTATGTGTTTTGGAAAGAACAAAACGCCGCGTGAGCCCCTAATGAGGCACATAAACCTTTATATAACCTCCAATATACCCATAAAAGCCACAACACCTCCGATCTGGGCCAGAGCTCGCCCTCGTCCTGTTAGAGATGTTTGACCTTTACTTTCAGATAAATGGGAGGAGCTTTTGGCCTTCTTTGCAGCCCAAGCCCACCCGAAGAGAGCTTCATTCTTTTCACGCCACAACAGGGGCAGCACGCTGGCGTCCCTCTCCGGGCCCTGGACGTCGCTACAGCGGAGGTTGTGCTGGCGGAAGGCGCCTTTAACGACCGAATGCCATCCGCGGCGTTTCCACAGAGCCTTCCTGTCATGTGGCGGCGCAGTCTGACACGTCACCAGAGGGGGCAGAAGCCTTGGCATGGCGTGGCCTCGTGTAGTAGACTGCGTATTTAACGCCAGCGCCAACCGCCGCCATCAGCCTGTGAGCCGCCGCCGCCGAGCGTCTGAGCACGCTAGAAATGAGAACCAGGCGCGCGGCGCTGCTCCGGTGGCACTGTTACGACTGTGTTTTTAATACGATGGCAACAATGGGAGTCTGTTGCCGTTAGATGCGGCGTGTGTGAGGGAATGCAGCCGCATGCGTTTGCTACATCCGTTTGTGTGTCTGAGCAAATGTTTCTCATAAAGCTCATTGTTCGCTCGCTCAGGCTAATGAACACTTCCTCTGTTGCTTAAAAAAAAAAGGCTGCTGTCCAGAGAAGCATGGGAAAATTGTCCTACGAAACAAGAGACACAAAAATTCAAAGCTGAGACACGAGATGAGACGTGAAGACCTGATCATCTTATTTTCTTCACAGAGCTGCAGCCATCAAATCTCTTATTTTCATATTGTGTCGTCTGGCCGAGCTCTCGTATCGTTTTCGTCTGCAGCGCCGAGCGCTCGTCTGAGGGCTGGGCTTCTTTGCTTGTGGTCTCCTGCACATCTGCGCGCTTCAGCGAGGGAACAGAGCGTGGGAGGGGTCCTGAGGTTGCATCAACTTTGGACACAAGCTGCAGGAATGTTGGCCACGGGATGTCACTGAGCCTGATTTACTGCGAGCTCTGAGGGGGAAACGCCTGAGCCCTGAGATCTGTGCGTGCAGGGGCTGCGGAGCGTTCGGTGGTGGCGGGGCTATAGAAGGCTTTTAGTGTTTGGGTGTAGTTTGGTCTGGGCCCTGGCAACCAGCCCTGAAGGCAACACAAACATATCTGCACACAAGCGATTGCGCAATATTGCTTAGTTAGCGGCTTACCGATGCTAGAGGCCGTCAGAGCTCTGATACTGATGATAAAGGTTCCACAAAGGCTCGATAAGACAGTAAGCCCCCACCTCAGTGTCGTTGTTGAGGTTCCACAGGTCTAAGCGGCCCATGCCGTCCACGGCGGCAAACATGGCGGGATGCACGGGCGACCACATGACGTCATAGACATAGTCTGCGTTGTCCTCGAAGGAGTACAGAGGCTTGTTGTGCTGAGAGGGAGAAAAAGGCAGAAGGAAAAGAGAGCGGGGAGTTACGGATTCCTGCAGACGACCAGAGAAAGAAATAAAAACGACGAAGGAAGGAGGGGATGGAGAAAGGGAGTGAGCGAGCTTCAGACAGAGCGGCGCTGCCTCAGCCTTGGGGCCTGTCTGGCTGCACAGCCTAATTAAAAAGCCTTGCACATTCACACAGCACCATAAAACCGCTGGGAGAGATGAAAGGGACCCCCCCCGCCCCGCCCCCACCAACAAGGTGTACTGTAACCTCAATACAACAGCTGTCTGACGGCGAGAGGAAGGAGGAAGAGATGGAGGACAGGAGGAGAGACGGGACAGTGGGCGCGGAACCTCTGACCTTTACTGTTCAGCGCTGAGGACGTTGGCAGTGGGCGGGGCTTACAGGGCCTTACTCACGGCTGTCTGGCCTACAGAATACTCTGATTCATCTTAAAGCACAAGAATCAAACACACACCCTCCAAACACGCCTATCTTTCCCTTTTGTCTCATCAGATCATAAACTGCACCGAGGGTAGCGGCGGGTAAGTTAGTGTGGGAATACGACTGGTGTGTGTGTGTGTGTGTGTGTGAGTCTGCGTCCTAGACGGGCTGTTAGGATTCCAGAGGTTTACAAACTGCATTCCTGACAGGTAGACAGGGGCGGCGGGGGCAGCGCAGAGGAGACAGGTTGGCTGGAGGAGGAAAGGAAAGAATGCAGTCACCTCTTCTCTCTTTGTCTCTCTCTCTCTCCTCCTCTCACATCTCCTCTTTCCCTCCATCACCTTTGCTCCCTCGCTCCGCCACTCCCGGGCAGACCGAGGGACGGGGGCGCGCGCGAAGGCGCGGCAGACAAACAAACAGAGCCAATTTCAGGCCCTGATTGAACCTGTTTTCCAGCCGTCTGAGGTGACAGCAGAGGTCATTTTATTTCATCTCGCCGCTTCAACATTCCATCAGCAGAGCCATTCCTGGTTATGTCCCTTCTGTCTGTTATTGTCTCTGTTTTGTAAACTTCAATGTTTCTTTTTTTTTTGCTCAAACTCTTGAAAAATAGGCAGACTGAGAAACGTTGGCTGCCGATGCAACTTGTGCTGTTTGTGCTGAAAATGCTGTTTCACTGCGCTCGGGTGTCTACCTGTGGTAAATAAGGTGATGCAGTGCAAATGTCTCAAAGATAATCTCAACATTAAGTTTAATCCCTCTGGCGCCTCACGTGAAGCGGCTGCTTGTTATTATTTCATGTGCGCCGAGACGCCGGAGAGCAAGATGCAGCTTGAACACCAGCCACTAAAAACATCAGAGAAGACCATAAACCTTTAAGAAAATGCTGGTGAATTCCAAAAAAAAAAAAATCCTACCTAAATGATAATCATTTCACAGGTTCCATCCTGGCTGCATCGGTATCACAAGACATCCTGAAAAGACTGATCTGACACACACACGCACGCACACACACACAACCACACTTTACAGATACTTGATATCACCTGACAAATTAATTTCTTCTTCTTCTTAATTTAACTGCATTAGAGTGCAAAACGGAGGACTTTCTTCATCAAGTTGCTCGCTGGATGCTGGTTTTCGGTCAAAAGTACAACAAGTGTGTAAGTTATGCACACTCACACACTTCTCCCAACTGTGGTGACATCTTCACACTCCAAATGTTTCCACTAACCACAATATTTGCAACGCGGAGTGTAAAAACATTGGCGGGAGTGCTGTGTGCCGGCCTTTTTGAACCGGGAGGGCAAATGTGTGTGTGAGGAGAATCCAGTGTGTGTGTGTGATACAACAGTTGGGCTGAAGGAAAACCTCAGGGGGGTTTATGTAAGCAAAAGAGCTTGGTTGAGGTGCATGTAAGGCAACTCAGGTATTCTGCCCACACACACACACACACACGCACGCACACACACACACACAAATGCACACACACACACACACACATTCCTGTGGTGTCCCACAAAGGATAGGGAATTCCCAAATCCTGAGAAATAACTCTCTTCTGATGGAAACCCAGTGAAATGTCACAGGGACCTGCACACACAGGCCAACGTTCAACAGAGCTTTGCTGGCCGTCACAGTGTGAAAGTGAAACTGGATCCTGCATAAACCCGAGGACATTATGCCACATACATTATGGATTTTCTTCCTAATCAATAGAGCTCTTCATCGCTGCTCACCCTCCGACAGCCTCATCTGTCCATCAAAGTTAGCATCATTTTTTTAGAAACCATGGTCCTGTACCCTACGCATCTATGCTTCCTTCCTCATGTATTTATATACTCCACCATTAACCTGCCAGAATGTGTCTGAGCACAGTCCACAAAGGTAGCACCAAGAGAGGCTGATTTTAGAGGATCGACTGTCCACAGAACACACACACACACACACACGCACTACCTTTGTGCTCCACAGTTTGACGGTCCAGTCAAAAGAGGACGTGATGAAGAGGTGGGAGAAGTCCACGGTGCCCACCGCGCTGTGGCAGCTGATGCCCGTCACGGGCCCCTGGTGACCCTCAAACATCCCACAGATACCCGCTTTGCTGAGAAGGGTGACACGATGTGTTTAGGGCTGCATCATTAGTGACTGATCAACTATTGACGAGGAGGTGTTAGCCAACCTGCCATGTCTGGATGCAGTGTAGACTGTGCCCTCCTCGCTACCGACCACGTAGTTGTTCACGTCTCCTGTGGGAAACGCCATACCCGTCACAGCAACAGGTTTGGATTTATTGTACACCAGCTCCATGGTCTCCTACACACACGTGGAAAGGAAAGACTCACTCACGTTAGCCTCTACATGCAGACAGAGGGAGAGATGGGAGGAGTTGAGATCTCACACCTGAGGCTGAGAGAGCATATCCAGGCTCCAGGAGCACATCTTGCCATCCGTCGACACAGTGATCAGGTTATTGGCATTCTGAGTCCCCACCACATTGACGCAGTACACCGGATGCTGCGCGCACACACACACACACACACACACACACACACACACACACACACACACACACACACAAACATTATTTTACAATACAACTTTATTATGACTGCATCAATCACACTCAAATATGTGTTTGCCCATGTGACTTTTGAGTAATACCAATAGAGATTTAACTGGATCCTGGAATGCATGACATCATCAGAGTGTGAGGAGACATCCCACATGCCTTTGTGCAGTCTCAGACGTGCACTGCAGTGCTAATCCACAGCGTGTGAAAGCATTATGTCATTACTGTGCAGTAATTGATCTGCAGGCAGCACAAAGGAAGCCTTTGAGCAATAAGCACAATGTTAGCTGGTGTGGACAGGCCTAATATCGGAGCTGATATTTACAGATGTGTGTGTCCACAGATCTGTAAATGGCTAGGGGTGAGGCCCCAGTTGGTGTGCTGCTATTGTGAGGAAATAGAAAGCAAATGAGCAATCAACCAAACAAGATTGTGGCTCGAAGCATGAGGTGCTGTGTGTGTACTGTCATTCTCTGGGAGCATTATTAGGAAAGAATCAGCACCTTGGAGAGCACCGTGGTGTGTCGTCATGACAGATGACATCATGATTATGTGTTTAGAACCATGGAAACACGAATGTCATGAACTTTAGGGCTCTTCCTGTTCCTCGTGTTCCTGCATCTACATGTGACTTTTAAAGTTGGTGTTGAGTCTTTTCCATTTTTGTGGTCATACAGAAGATTCTGACTCGGGAAGCTGGGGATGTCTTTGCACTGGGAGGGGGACTAGCCTTACGGTGTGTGCAGCAGCAGAAAGGGGAGTCCTCTGAACAGGAGTCCGACGGTGGCTGCGGTTGTCCCACAGGACGATTTGTCCCGAATAAGTCCCCCCAACCACAAGGTTAGGATGAAACCTGGCAAATCCAACGGACACTACAGGAGACTGAGAAAAGAGGAAAGGATGTCATATATAAAAAGAAACAACTAAAACAATTTCATTAAGTGAAACCAGCAACATAAATGATAACAGGTGAGGGATGCAGAGCACTGGGAGGCAGACCTGGGGAGACAAGGGACCAATGAAGACAGAAGAAGAGAGGGGTGACACTGGGGCGGTGATGGGACAAAGCCCAGAATTGTCCCCCAGCCGTTTCACATTACAGCATCAAAACCCCGGCAGCCACTGGAGCGCTCACTGCAGCCTCCGTCATGACAAGCGCACCCTTCAACTCCCTCCCTCCCAACTGCCAAGTTTATTGAGTTTCGGTTCCTCCTCGGTGCTCGCTCCATATGGGCTCCGTGCATGCATCGTCAGGCCTCTGCTGACCCAGACCCAATGAACCTTCATTGTTCTGCAGTTTTAATGTCTGAGAGCAGCAGGAGGACAAGACGTGTTGTGACACATTCTCACAGACTTTGTGTTGTTTAATTAAATAATTTATGCTTGATAAAAAGGAATAAAAAGACATTTGGAGGCCTGAGTTGCGAGCACACACTTCCAGATCTAAAATTTGTTTTGGTCGGATTTGTTAAAAAGAAATGCTTGTAAAATATTATTAATTATTATTAACAAGCACCAAAGCTGACGTTCGCACACATCAATTAAATAATTGACCACATCCAAAGATTATAAATCTATGTGTCAATGCCACTATAGAGCTGTGAGTTAAAAAGAAGCAATTTTAAGATTAATTCAGACATTTACTCTACTTCAAGTGTTGCAAAATACTATCAAAGTTGCTCAATAATTATAATTTTCTGAACTGAGACAAGCTGTAAACATTCTGTCATGAAATATTTTTACTCCACCACAACACCATGTGCAACACAGCCGACTGAAAAAAGGCCTGAAAAACCAACCAGAGGGAAAGAAAACACAGCGCATGCCTCCCTCTCTTCTGTTTGACTGGGGAGTTCTGGCCTCCAGACGGTTCGGCCGTCGCCTCAGATGTCACGACTCAAAATAAACCGAACTCTGGCGGTTGAGAAAACAGTCACTTGAAGCCGACAAAGAGGCACGCTCTGAAAGTGTTCCGCGTGGTTGTGTAAAAATGGAGATTTGCTTGTTGTTGCAAGAGCCAGAAGGGCAGAGAATGATGCTGAAGTTCATAAACTACAGAGGCCAAGCTTCAAATGTGAGGACTGCAGATGTGACCCTGCACAGTCAACCTTCAACCACGCTGCTGTTCCTACAGGGCGAGGAGACCCCCTCATACTACCATCTACTCGTCACTCGACTAATCATTTCTGTCCTACGTGAATAATAACAAAGCAGATCAAACCCAATAGCCTCTTCTATTTGTTCCATAAGTTCATTTAACTTCCAAGTACCATCATTGTCCTGAACCAAACGCCTCGAAAACCTGAAATCCTGAAAATAATCCTGACTTTGTCCCAATGCTGAGGTGACTGCCAGTAGTGATTTGGACATTACATTAAAGTGAAGTTTGCGTGTAGTGCAGCGAGCGGGTCGTCAGCATGTTCAGACCGACAACCCCCAAAAGAAAAAGATACAGTCACTGCGCACGGATTGTGCTGTTTGAGCATGGTGAGGTTTCATTTCTTACCTGGGGCGACGTCTACTGTGTGTATGTGTAAAGTATCATCTACAGTATCTCAAACGAGGCTCATGAGGCTAAGTGCTTCTGGCAGGCCCCATTATATTAATGGGAAGTGTTCTAGAGAGGATAATACACACATGGGAGGCTGTGGTGAAAGATGGCACCCAGCGAGGGATTGGACAGGCTCATCGGAATGACAGAGAGAAAGAGAGCTAAGGAAAGGTGACGCTCCCTCCTTTGTTCCCTCCTCTTCTGTTTCATCCTTTCCTCAGGCATTAAACTGCTCCAACAGGCTCAGGACTGGTGAGGACCGTACATCTACCCACCATATCCATGCCCACTCCCCCTTCCCATTCTTTCTCCACTTGTGTTTTCTAGTCCCCGTTATCAGCTCCAGATGAATCCGTCTTCCTTCTGAACTCGCCCCTCGACCCCCATCCGCTCCTCCTTTCAACCGCTCCTCTCTGGTCTCTCTGCTCCCGTCTCTGCTCGTTTATGACGCCCCGCACATGTTGTCACTCTGTGGTTTCTCGCAGGGATGGAAATTCAGTTTCAATTTCGCCAGCCAAAAAAAAAAAGTTCTGATGGCGCAAAATCACCAACATTTGATAACAAGGCCATACTACCACACCTTGACTATGAATACTAATGATATTCTGTGCAGGTAGAATAAAACCCTGCGTTTGCTGAAATTAATTCAGTTTCTCTGCAGCCTCTGTGGTATTTTAACCCCCACACTGAAACCACTGACAACTGAATAACAATGGTCATCTCAGGATCCTGGCATTTACGTAGATGTAATTTGATAAGTGCAGCCAACTAAAGGTTATTGCTGGCCAAACACACGTTGTCATGGCGGGACCTCTTTTCTGTCAATGTCCTGGTGCCCTTTACTCCAGCATGGTCTTAACACACAGTCATAATAAAAGATGCATCACATGATCACTTCCTCCAACTGTGTAAAAACTGGCAATTGAGATGCCTTTTCCAGACAGTCCTGAGCTGTTTAGAGAGTCAATAAGTCGTTCAGTAGGAATAAGTAGGCCTGAAAGTAGCAGGCCTCACAGACTACCCTCCACCCGCCCACGCTCCTCTCCTCTCATTTTACCTTTCGAAGTGTAAAGGGTCTGTGGGGGCCAACACAAGGCAGAGAGACATTAATAAAACACTGACTGATTCCAATTAGATTTGACAGAAACAGGGGTGGGGGCTGTTACAGGGAGGCGTGTGGTTTGAGGATTTCAGCAAAGGTTTCAAGTCAAACGTGCTCTTTAATGTGGTGTGAGTTTGCCCAGGCGAGGGGTGGGTGTGAAGTTACAGCATTAGACACTAACTGGGACATGATGGGTCTGAGAGTGCCATGAAACCCAACGGGTCTCAGAAAGCTGCAGCATTCTTAAATACAGAATAAGATCTGCTGTGAATAAGAGGTTAAATTATCATAAAAAATGTTTTTTTTTATATTCTGAGGCCTTTTTCACAAAAATGTGCTCAACCAAAAAGAAATATAGTATCCTGACCTCATCAGACGCCCATCTGAAACACGAATCTTTCAATAAGCCAGAGCCTTATACAATAACGCTCCCACTGACCCAGACCTCAACCACAAAACCCAGCCCTCCAATATCAGTCCTGCACACGGCCTTTTGTATCCTACACACACACACACACACACCACATTCTTCACACATGCACAAAGCGCACCATTCCCGATCCATCCGCCAGATGAGAGCTGCTTCTGTGGGCAACAAAAATGGTTCAAGTGCAGATAAAAGGTCTGCGGGGGCCTGCAAACAGTAGCAGTCCACCTCAACCCTCATGTGAATGTGTGTGCACGCGGCACGCGCACAGTAAATATGTGGAGGATGGGAAGCAGGGGGTAAAAGTGGAGGCAGGAAGGTGAGCCCAATGGGGACCCGGCCTTGTGGTTTTGGAGGGTTAAACTACAGAACATGCCTGCACATTAAGGGCCGACTGATTGGCTGATAACCAGAGTCACAGCCCTTTTTGTAAAAAGGCCCCACAAAAGGGAAAAAAAAGCTCTCTTTCATCAAAAACTGACTGCAGACAAGATGATAAGCTTCTTCTTTCTTTCACTTCTCACTCCATCTTCTACTGTTTCAGCAGCTACAACATTTTAATACGCTCTCATTTGTTCCAACATATATTTAAAAATACTTGTTTCCACCCCCCTCATGATCAGACCAGATCAGCACCAAGATGAAGAGGGGCTTGATGGTTTCTCCCTCTCTCCTTTTTTTCCCCTTTTTTTAACTTCTTCCTTTATTTCATCAGATCTCACTTCATCTGATGTGCACCGCTCCAATAAACACTCAGTCAAACAAATCTCTGGCATCTGAGCTCTTCTGCCTTTGCAGCAGACTCCACACAATCATCTCATATTATGTTTCTTCTTTTCATTACATTACTCCGCTTTGCACGTTTACACTATCCTAGCAGGTGATTTTCACCATTCTGAAACATGTAAGACTTTAATCCTGGCAATTAGCAGGTTGATGTGCTCAGATAAACTGCATGGAAAAGCTGAATAATGAGATGTATCAATTGTTACTCCAATTACAGGTGTATACCACTAAGATGTGAAATGAATGTTGAAAAAAAATCCAGTCATGCAGACATCACACACAGTATCAGTGGGTGGGCTAACATGTGGCAGTGCTGGATTAGGAAGTGGTAGGCCACATCATATTACCACCAGCACGTCTCAACATGGTCTCTGCAGTCTCATGGGAGCCGTGAAGCCCTCACACCCAATCCTCCCATCCCTTTTCCCCCCCGCTCTCGCCTCCTGCCAATTTCTCACTGTCATTTCTGATTAACATCACAATGTTCATTCCCACCAAAATAACCTGCATTTAAATGAACCTTCACTAGGATCCTGTCACACCGAGGCCCTGCCTTCAGTGTCTCTGAAATTGTATTTTTCAGCCTGACAAGTGTGGCAGGTTGCGATAAATGGTGTAAAATCATTGCAACTTTAACTTTTATCAATAGTCTTTTGGGCCTTTTATGTGTAAATACAGCAAACACCTGACAATGAAAGATGTACTCTGGCGTGGCCTTCTTAAATTTGATGTTCCACACAAGGGCAACGCCATCTGGTTCATGAGGGGCATCTTCATTGTTGTTGTAGGAGGCAACCAGCAACTCGGGGTACTGAGAGGAGAGAACCAAAGTAAAGAGCGCATCCCAAATGCTTAGAAAATAGCCGTGAGACACACAGACGAGTGCGGGGCTCACCTGAGGGGACCAGTCCAGGCAGGTGATTACGCGATGCTTTGACCAGTGTTCATCGTAGAAGAGTCTGCACAAGGACAGGCTGGAACCAGAGCCCAGGTCTCTGAAAAAGGACAGTTAAAGTATGTCTGAAGATCTAAAGATTGCTGGCTTGAACATTTTGACTGAACTTAGGCATCGTCTCAACTACAAAAAAGATCTCTAATGCAGAGTTTCCCAACCACTGTGACGAGGCACCAAAGTGCGCCATGAGAATTCATCAGGTGTGCGATGGGAGATTATCCAATTTCACCTGATTGTTACTCTGGAAGCGCACACTTTGTAGCAGGTATGCTCCCATTCGAATTAATCGTTTTCCACCGCGAGCGCTGCGGCGCGTCTCTGAAGCGTCCCAGAAATGCTGAGACAGAGACGCTCCAGACTGCACTTGGCTGACGCAGCAATCGTCATTGCTCAGCTCGCACCAAACTGGAAACACACAACATCCAGTAAATTATAAAATTTGACACAATCTAGGATGTGGTCTATGGACTGATGGACTTTTTTAATCACACCATGTCACACAAATGATAGAAGGTCCATCCACTGTTTCACAATAAGTAGTATTTCAATAAATGTGCTTTTTGTGACATTTTTGTTTGGCGGCGTGCCTTGTGATGTTTCTAATGTGAAATGTGTGCCGGGGCTCAAAAAGGTTGGGAAATACTGTTCTAATGGTCCAGTGTGTCCACAGCTGGTACTTAAAGTTGATTTTAGTTTGGCTCACTGGTCGCTGACATGCTGCCAGGGGTCAAACCTCTTCCCACTCTCACTGTTGTGTCACTGGCCAAATGTTCAGTTTGTGAGAAATGACGTTTGAACTTAATGACAGCGAATTTTAATGTGCAATCTGTCTTTTGTAACAATAAAACAATGAGGTGAGCGATAGGCTGGCAGAGCTAAAATACACCACAAAATGAAAGAACAACGGCAGAGGGCTGATGTTAAGCAGTGAACTGTGGCCTGTTTTTTGACCACAGTCTGGAGGTTTTTCAGAGGCTGTGTCGGTCAAAGTTGACATTAGCTGGTCAAAGCAGCGTTCTTTCATAATGGCAGAGCGGTATACAAAAACAGGTTTGCACTTCTGGCTCTTAAAAGTTGAAATAACACGGTGATAACCTCCATGTGGAGGAAGCCGTTTTGGACAGAACAGTGCCCTTTAAGAACGAGACCGTGACTTCAGGAGGAAGTGATGCATTTGAAGGACCAGGGAGCAGAGGCCTGAAGTGACACTGTGGGAATGACTCAATCTCTGCCCTTCTTAGTCGCAGACAGGCAAGCAAATACGTGTGTCCTCCCCCCTCCCCGCTGACCCCTCTTTGTCCTCCAGGTCGCGGCCGCTGTAATCAAAGAAGATGTCGCCGTCTTCAGCCAGCGCCCGCTCCACCACGCGGATGCTGCAGTCGAAAAAGCTCTGAAACTCAGACGAGTGCAGGATCTGCTGCCTCTCCTCCTCCGTCAGCTCCCGCAGCCCCACAAATGAACCTGGTGGAAGGGACAGAAATGAGAGGAATCAGAGATTAGAGCAACCACAGGAGAGTGTTGACATGAGAAGTGTTTAAATTATCTGACTTCTTATCAACAATTCTACATTATTATTATTTACATTGTGTATATAGCAAGTTATTATGATTGTGTTTAAGACACTAATCATCATTATCAGATGAAGAAAAACAGAATATCCTTTGAGAAAGAAGGGAAACATGCACCAATGCATGTTTTAGGTTTTTTGACATCAGCATTTCACAGTGTGGAGACACCTGAAGAGGAACATGTATTTGTTATTCACTTTTACCCACTGCAGTTTAATAAAGAAGACTCTTAAATAGGCTATGTACATCATGACATTGTCTAATCCCCCTTTTGCCGTGTTAATTAAATTAAGTCATTAGTGTCATTTACTTTCTTCCGTTTATCCTCAATATGAACTCTTCCTGCTCGATGTCACTGTGGTACACACCTCCAGCCCATTCAGGACATAATAAAGTACAAACACTCCCTAATGCATCTTGCCTCATAAAGGAACTTCATAAACGGGGGAAAAACAAAGCCGTCTGTGCGTGCCTCCCTTTGAACATGGCGGTTGCGCAGCACGCCGTCCGGTTTTTGAAGTCACTGTCCCCGAGCACCCGTGCAATTTTACACACTCGAGCATGCACAGAGGGGCACGTATCAGCCTTTACCCAGCCTCTTGACTTTGATCCCTTTGTGTTGCCTACGAGTTGTCAGAGGAGACCCAGTGGATCCAGGGGGAGAGATCAAAAGGCCAGACCGACTAATGGGCCCAGAGACTGATGACCGTGTGTTTGAGCGCACACGTGCGATAGCGTCTGTCTGTGCGTGTGCTTGGGTCACACTCAGTGAGCGCGCGGAGAATGCGGACGTGTGTTTCGGTCACATTGTGCGGCTCAGGCTTTCTCATCATAATTTCATCTAAAGATGGCCTACGCGCACACACACAAACATGCCCTTTCATTTGGCTTCTCTTTGAAGTGTGGTCAGGAGGGGTCAAGTGACAGGTTTTTAATCAACGCTGACCCCAACATGCCTGATGGCTGATATGATGGGCCCGCAATGCCCCCCCCTCCCCCCCTTCCATCTGAAAGAGCTGCAGCCTGGATGTGGTGTCACACACAAGTCATCGTGTTTGACCAACAGCATGAAAGGAGTCGAGAGGAAAGGGCAGAGGGAAGAGCGTGGCACCACCCGCCCGTCCATCCAGGGGTCTACCTTCTTTGGGCTCTCGGCTCTCATCTTCGTCTTGCTGCTCCGACTCCAGACCCATCTTGGCCTCCGCCATCTCCTCATCTTCCTCTTCCTCTTCTACTGAAAGAAAGAAAAAAAGGAAGAAAAAAAAGACAGAAAGAAAGAAAAAAGAAAGAATGAGCACGCATGTTAATCAGCAGCTGTTCTAATTTTCCTTGACCTCCTGCCATGCACCCCCCCCACCCCCGTTAATAATCTCTCCCAGACTCCCAGAGCTGTACACCTGACAATGTGAAATCAAGCCAAATGCTTTTCTTTCAAGCAGAGACTCCTGTTTATCTACTTTTTATAAACACAATAAACACTGGAGAATCTCCATTAGTGCTGTCCGTGCCTGTTAAGCCTGCGCTGCTCTGTAATAAAACAGGAAACAAACTCGCGCTGATTTCCATGCCGCCGCCGCCGCCGCTCACATGGTCTCCATGTGTGGAAGTGCGTGCGTGTAAACCACACACAGATGCACGTGCGTGCGCACGCACATGTGCATAAAAAGCAGGAAATGTCACAGTTGTGTGCGCTCTCCTCTTTTTCCCCTCACCTTTGACCCCAGAAAAAAAAAAGATGGCGGTGAGTGTGTGTAGCAGGGGATTCCCTCCACATTCCCTCCAATCAGGCGCAGTAATTATCTTGCACTCTCCAGGATTCAGGCTGTGTGGACTGGTTGTGTGGTGGGGGGGAGGGGGGGGGTGGCTTTGAAGGCATACTATCACTGTAGGCACCTGCTTGTCAGCTACTGACCCACCCCCCCAACAAAAAGCCCCCGCGGGCCCCGGGGCTATGTGTTGGTAACCCTCGTCAACCTCTCCTCCTCTTTTCTGCTGCTCCCTCCCTCAAGAATCACAAGACTGAGAGTCGGAGGGGGGGGGGTCTTCCTAGAGGACCTCTTAACACCCTGACACGGGACCAGACACCTGTGGTCTGCCAACACACACACACAATCTGTCTTTTCTTTCTTCCTCAAACACACATACCCGGGGCCTGGGCCTGCTGTGCCAGGGGTGGCGAGGGGTTAACTGGCGCAGGGTCAAGCTGACAACAGTCGCTCAGTCCAGCGGGAGGAAGTGACTTCATCACACCCTTAGATGTCTCATGTCCCTCTCCCACTCACACACAGTGGTGCGTTTAACTCAGCTGGATCATGGCCTACGGCTCCGTTAAAACCTTGCTCGTGGGCCGCTGTTACACCAAATGAACTGTCCATTTATCACTCCCATGAGCCTCAGATGAACACGGCTCAACATGAAGATCGTGCTCCGAAAATACCATCCACTGAGAGTAATATAATCCCATAAACATAATCCTGTCATGCAATGTATATGTTCAATTGATTTCAGCGCATGAGTGTGTAAGCACGATGTCTGTCTTTGTGAGCACTAAATTCCACGATATTTGGAGCTAGAGCTGAATAAATAAAGCTGAGCGGAATTTTTTTTTTCTGATCATGAGTCACTTCTTCTTGTGTCAGTTAAAAATTTGGATTAGTAAGTGATTAAATGAAATCAAACATGGCGATGGGGATCGGTCCAAGTCGCTGGTTAAGAGCCAACTAATACCACTGACCCACTTAAGTGGATCAGACAGGCAGGCTGCCAGAGCTTCATGGACCCAATGAAAACAGAGAGACAGGAGAAGACAGACTTCTTCCACCGTTTGTGTCTCACTTCTTCTCTGGCGTTGATGCTTTGAATCATTCCCTCTGCAAACTGTGGTCATGGAGCTGAATCTGACCTTCTAAACCACATTCCCAGCAGGAGGGGTCCTACTACGCATGGCTGCTATATTCTGTTCCGTTCTGTTTTCCCGACCTCATACGACCGGTCCGGGGGTTGGAATGTGCGGCCGCGGGATGGGAGGGGCGTGAGCGGGGGAAAGAGACCACATTGTGGAGCGGTCAGAGACTGTCAGCCCCCAGGGCCGCGGGGTTGTGGAGCGACGGCGGCGTGATTCATGGCCTCGCTGAGCAGAGACAGACCCAGGCCTGCGTGAAGATCCTGCAGCTGTAGCTGCCAACAGCCATGCATCAACTTTCCTGAACCAAAAATATCGGAGACAGATCCTTTGAGCTTCACCAATAGACTTCTGTCTCTTTTCAAAGCTCTGAAACACAATTTTTGGCCTAGATGATACTTAAAAGTGGTTAGAAAACCAAATGAGAAACGCAAAACAGGGGTGCTGTGGCATTTTCAGGCCAGGCAATCGGATGAAAGTGTCAGCCAGCTATCCTGTAAGTACCTGCACACTTTCTAGTTTCCATTTTATTCCAGTCATGGGATGCTTTCTACCCACCGCTTAATACCGCTCCTAACAGCAGGACAACAGGTTAACTGGGATCCTCCCCCTCGAGATGGATGGGGGGGTCAACCTTGATAGAACTCCGCTTGGGGGCTCCCGTTCTGGCCGGCGACACACCTGAGGTAATGATATCCTCGGCAGCCCAAAGCCGGCCGCGTCTGACTGCCTCAATCTTCCCCCGGCTGCTTACTCATGCTGACTGGACCCGCTCAATTCCACACGGCCCAGCAGGTCCACAGAGTGGAGATACACATAAATGCGAAAGCCTGTTTGTGAATGCAGCACGTTTGATGCGTGCATGCGCGTCTGGAAAACCAAAAATAACACTGCAAAAAAAAAATGGCCCAATACTCAGTTGAGTGTTATTACATGCATTACCCCAGGAATACACAGATCCATACCAGAGCAACCGTTTGCCTGCCTGCCAAGTTTCTTTGTCAGTTTCATTATAAAATTACATTCAGTCGGTGCAAAACTCTCCTGTTTTTCATGCTTTTATCATTTAATTTAGTCCAGTTTTATAAAAATATCGGACAGATATTTTATTGGCAGACGCTCCGATCTTATGGAGTTCAGCAGTGACTGAGTTGGATCGTTGCCCCTCTGGTACATATTAGCTTTGGTTGGACTGTGGAAACAATGTGATTATATCATGTTCCTGTCTAAAATAAGTCTGTAGTGAGAGCAAAAACTGTCCGCTGCAATTTCCCAGACTCCGCGCTGATGACTTCCAAGCTGCTTGTTGTGATCGGGCAACAGATCAGCAGCCAAAAAAAGCGCTGTATCTACTGTGAGCTATCATGGGAGGCTAACAGGAACAACATGCAGGGACCGCTACAGTGACTGGCTCTCATTTATCTGCTTATTTGAGCAAATAAGCATTTAGTAAAGCTTTTATGATGTGTTGTGTTGAGTGTTACACGAAGCTGCTGTGTTTTAACCAATACAGCATGACAAAATGAAAAGATTTAAATATTATTCTCCGCATCCTAGGTACAATATGGGTATCTTAATATCTATAGAACAAAACAGTTTTAACCAGTTTCTATTATCCTATACTGGACAGAGGTGGCGTAAAATAGAAAAACAAACACCTTATTATCATGCGCTTATTATAAAATAAAATAACTGCTGTAATGGACTTTCAGAGGAGTGAAACAGTTCAAGTGAGAGTAATGTCCCAGTCTGTTTGTGGAGTGAAAGAATTGTATCCTTAATGAAGCCTGATGCACTGCTGAGAGATTCATTAGTTTAAACATCGTGTATTATTTCACAGCAGGCGGCTCTGAGTGTGTGACCGTGCACTGCCAGCCCATAAAAGATACACACTGTCTTCTGATGCCCCTTCGGCTGGGACATAAAGCACAATGGCCCGATGTGTCACGGCAATAATACGCTAGCATGTGTTCTGTTTGGTCGGGATCAAAGCGTTAGCTAACCTTTTATTCTGAACACAATCCACAGTGAGGGCTCGTGCGCGGCAATATGCGCATGCTTGGAACATTTGGCACAGTTATCAAAGAGAACTCTGTGTGTGTGCGTGTGTGTGTTTGTCACAGGCATCTAGAGTGCTGCAGACTTACGAGTGGTGATGAAGTTTTTTTTTTGTTTTTTTTTTGCGATAGCGGACACACAGGATGAATCAGATGCAGCGGGATTTTCTAGATCACAACACACTCGGGGCTGAGGGGGACCAACTGCTGAGCAGACCACAACAAATGTAATATGGAGAGTGTTATTAGGAAAGGACCACACATGTGCACAATATCCTCCAAAGCATCTACACGGAAGGCACAAAGTCTTGGGATGAGGGGGACAAGTTACATAACACTGGTGGCTATTTAAGTCTAAATTTAAAAATCTGGTAAAAAAAAAAAAAAAAAAAAAAAAATTAAAATAAATTTGGTGCAGAAGAAGCACCACTGATAGCAAAAGTGATGCTTTTAATGTAGCTAGCCAGAGGTGGGTGGTGGCAGAGCCATCAGAGAAAACTGGAAGACGATAGAAGCAGAAACACATACAATGAAGAAAACAAGTGTGTGGCCCTTCCCAGTCCTTAAAGAGTCTTCAGAATGACAACTAGAGTTGGATTCACCCCGTGAAAGGAGAAACAACAAGATTTGTGCCATATGGAACAAACCATTGTGAGTGACAACCTTATTTGTCATGCATTCTGCCGTCCTGTTTACGGGCCAAAACATGCATGAGGAGGTAAACGTCCTGTTAAAATAACAAGTAGACAAAGCCAAACCTTTGCTAACATTTCAGGGGACCTCTGTTAGTGGGTCTGGACAGAAAATTGATGGGTAAGCACCAGCCACGCAGTAAAGTCAAACAGATCCTTTGCAGACAGGTGAGAGGGCGGTCCAACCCCGCTGAAGAATCTCACTCAACTCTATATGGGTAAGACAGACTGAGGAGAAAAGTACACCAGTGTGAGTCCACAGTTGCAATTTCAGACACATAAACTGCCCGACAACTGCACTCGGCGCTGTATAATTGACTGAAAATGCATTTGCCCCATACGGTGGAGAAACGCTTTTAATTAAAAGCGCAATTTAAAAAAAAAAACAAAAATAAATCAAGCGTTGGGCACGAATCATCCCCACATTACTTGAGTTTGTTTAAATTAATCTGAGCTCTTTGTCGGTTGTTTGTTTTATTAGGGAACATTATTTAAAAATTCATCACGGTTCATCAAGTCATGATTACCACAGTGGGGGTAAAGGTTCCCACACGTTAACAACAGCATCTAATGCAAAAGCGCCGAGGCTAGAACCTGCAGGATGACTGAAATCCACGTTCAGCATACAGAGCTCAAGACTGCGATAACACAATCAGCCCCCGGTAATGCACCCCAGTCGGGTCTTCAGGGGTCAGCTCTGCCATGGGTGGGTGCAGTCTTAGAAGATTGGTTCCCATCTCCTTCCCTCTCTCACTCTGCCCCATTTCTCTCCATCTCACCTCCCCCCTCGCTTTTAAACAGTGCCACAAGGCTTGGCCCCGACCCAGACCGACATCTTTATACTGAGCCATCATGCCACACTATACCATGCTCTGAACCCAGCCACAAGGCCCTGATTAAAACCCATGACTTCAAACTTTCCAAACTGTCAAAATCCAGGAAAGATGGAGAGGGAAAGAGAGAGAGAGAGAGAGAGAGAGAGAGAGAGAGAGAGAGAGAGAGAGAGAGAGAGAGAGAGAGAGAGAGAGAGAGAGAGAGAGAGAGAGAGAGAGAGAGAGAGAGAGAGAGAAACAGGGAGAAAGACAGAAAGAGAGGGAGAGAGGGGGGTTAAGACGGAGACAGAGGAAAGAGAGAGAATGTGTGCCTATTATTTCCTTATTTCCCTGTTACAACAGTGTGTGTGTGTGGGGGGGGTCTCAAGCAGACTGGAGTGAATAGTTAATAAATTGATATACTTTTAATGCTATTAAAATTGGTTGTCAGGAAAAAAAAAGTTTCATATATTCAATTCCACTGTTTAATTAAGTCAAACACCAATTTAACTAAATATATTTCTATTATGTATGAGTAATGCTGAGAAACTGCATTCTAAACCAATTCCAGTGCATATTTCATTTGGAATCCTGCTCACCTCCGACAAAAGTCTGTCCCACTTTTGGTGGCGGGAGCCTTCAGGTTTGTGTGCCAAGAGTGCCCCCTGTTGAAGCCATGCGGAATAACAGGCGAGGCTTCCCGAACGGAACCGGGGCGCTTTCAATTCAGTCCAGACTGCTTCAAAGCAGCTACAATGGCATGAAATCACGGGTAAACACACAGTATAAGAACAATCTATTAGGACTATTGCTAGCTTTTCCCTCGTCAGACACCGCCTCCTGTCTCGATTTCCCCTGAATGGTACAGCTGGCACAAGGCGCATTTTATTCTGAAATTATTACCTGAACTGTGATAATAAAGCAGTGATTTTTAATAAGAAACTAACCCAGGAGTTGTACAGTGTTGCATTTGTTAACCAGAGCTGACTGAAGATTAATAAATGCATAAAGGAGAGGGAACACGGATTACCAACTGCGTGAAAAAACTGCGCAAAGTTCAAGGCAGCCAAACGGCACCGTGGGACGAACGGAGTTAAGAAACAACTGAAACGAGCAGACTGCGCTGCAGGCTATCTGTGCCAGTGAACTGCTACCCTCTCAAGTGCAAATCCCTGGAGAGGCAAAGTGATCTTGGAGTACGAGAGAGAGAGACCACCCAGGCTAGGACCTGCTGTGGCGTTACACGCTTATAAAAAAAAAAAAAAAAAAATTCATCGGGAGGGAAGGGTGGAGCACGCGTGTCAAAGAGTCAAGTTCAAGAAAATACAAGTGAAAAAGGAGAACGCTTGAAACAAGAACACAGGGGCTGAGCTGAAGCTGTATCCCATCCCGGCACTCATCAGATGGCAAATATTATTTGGGATGAGGTGAGAAAGCTGGGGGGAGACACAGCAGACGCTTACAGGCTGGACATGCTGGAGAAAATTGCAATCATCTGTGCCTCACTCGGAGTGATTTATGCCCTGGGAAAGGCATTCTTTTCCTCTAATATCACTTGTTGTCTGGGGTTCAGTGTCTGTGGTCATTCTGACAGAAGCCACTTGGGAATTCTGGCAGAGAAAACAGGAGTGAAGGCTTTGGAGGAAGATGATGACAGTGAAGAGCAGAGAGACAGAGACAGAGAGAGAGAGGGAGAGAGACAGAGAGAGAGGGAGAGAGACATAGAGAGAGAGGGAGGGAGGTACAGGCCGGATGGTCACATGTCTGCAAGATGGGACCGGAGCACCCAAATCCGGTTCTTTGTGTGAACACGTGCAAATTCAGAATCTGATGCCAAATGTTTATACAGAAAACAAAAAAATGCTATTTTTAAATGTGCGTTGCTGTAGAGTCATTTTCATTCACCATCCTCTGGGTACACTCGCTGTGGTTATTCTTTATTTGCTCTTGAGTCACATGCACACACACGCATGGACGCGCACACACACACAGACACACACACAGACACACACACACACACACACACACACACACAGTCTGCTGTAGTTGCCTGGCTGGAGGAACAACAATGTAAGAGACAAGCACTTCCATATGTTCCCACACACACACACACAGGCTCACATACACACACATGCGCGCGTGCACGCACACGCACTCACAAACTAACCGCTCAAAACACACACTCATACGACCACATTCCTCGTTCCAAGGCGCTGAAGACGGCCCACAAACCCCTCGGTCGTGTTGTGTGTTACTTTATTATTTAAATGCGACAGTGTGATAAGTAGAAGCGATTTACGCTGAAACAGTGGCCTATGAAACACAAATCAGTCAACAATGACTCCTTCTGATGGAATCCCTTGTGAAGGATCCTGATTGGACATTCCCGTGGGCTCTCTCTCAAGTACGCATCAACCGTCGGCCCGTGCCTGGAGAGGCCGACGCTGCGCCGAGCCGTCGACTCGCTGTGAAGCCAAATGCAAAATGCAAACGAAGCCTGTTGTTCAGTTTGACAGGCTCCACTCAGAAACTTTGACTTGAGGTGCAGTTTAGTGTCCAAACCCAAAAGTTTATTAAAATAAAAATGCAAATTCGCACATACGTTGGACGCTACAGCTGAGTCTGCTTTTATGAACGCGCACGCGTGTGGAAGACCGCGCGTCTACGTGAGCACATTAACAAATGTTTCAGGATCTCTTTTCAGATCGGAGCTTGGAAACGAGGTTTCTCTCGCAATTAGGGACCATTAGCACTCCACCAAATGTCAAAAGAAAGCTTCTTATTGCAGTAAATATATTTAAGGAGTAAATTACCGACCGATTACATACTCAAGCTGTCCAGATCCTGAATACTAATGGGCCAGAAAATACATTTGAAATTATGTGATGAAGGGAGAGAATCAGTCACGTAGCCGTACTTTTGCACACCACGCACAAATGCTAATACACACTCTGAAGGCCTTGACCTTTTAACCCTCAACACTTAAACAGAGACAAGCACTGCTGCTTTCCTGGAGAATAGATGTTTAACTTTGAATCATGATTTCTGTACTGATTCGATGATTCAGGAGCAAAGCGACGTCACTGACACCTGACCTGAGCCAGGCGGAGCTCATCTGAACATGAGTCCCCAGGCCCACCGCTGCCCGCCGCCCAGGTCCGGGCTCCGCAACGGGAGGAAGACGGCAGCCGAGGATTACGCAACTCGCGCGGCAGAAAACCCCAGAAGACAAAGGCACGAACCCCTGACCACCCGACACACACTTTGTTTGACCTCGGTAGGTTAGGTCACTCTTACGCACCACATTAGGCCCTACTTTAATTCCCCGCTATGTTGTGGGACAAAGTGCCCATGGCCTGCCACAAACACACCCATTCATAGGCATCAGTCTGGCAGTAAATAGCTGGAGTCAACCGTGACTGGGGCTAATCCGATTGCCCGACACAATGGCCGCGCAGAACAGACAGATCAGTCAGCAGCCAATGGGAAAAGGAGCACGCACAGGACAACCACACATCATGATTATAGGCAGGCAATTGGCCGCGGAAATGTAAAAACCATAACAGTAACTGGGTTAAATGAGAGTCACACACACACGCCATGGGAGCGTCAAAACACAAACTCTTGTGTCGAGGCCATGCGCGGTCAGATCAAATCCAATTTGATGGAGCCGTGTTCATCCTGCAGCACACGCGGTCGCTTAAAGTGTCTGTCAGTCGCGCTGGGAAGATACGAGGGGGTGAGGAGGTCAGAAGTTCACGGGGAGGAGGGAGGAAACTACCTCAGTGATCCATCATTTGTTTAACATGATTACCGTGAAATGAGGGTCATTGTCCTTCTATTCATATGATTTTAATATTACAATTAGGCAACTGCTCAAGAAGCCTCGTGTTGTTTGGTTCTGGCTCCCAAAAAGCGGGTTTTTCACCCGGCCGTGAGCGCACTAATCACAGAAAAGGACCGGCCTGAACAAACACACGACCAGACGTGCAGGTAGATGCTCCCATCAGCCCTCTTGCTTTCACACCAAAGAGAGGGTCCTCCAGAGACCCTGCAGGGTCACCGCTGCTCTGCTCTGGCCCCCAGATGTTACACATGCATTCACAGCAGCACACACACACACACACACACACACACACAGACACACACACACACACAAACACAAACAGACGCTGCAGATGTAAATTATTTCTCTTAGCTATGCTTAAAAAAACTGAAAATTCGTATGCTGAATGTTTAGTTATGTTCAGCATTTTTGGTGAAGATAATGGTGCAAGACCTTGAGACGGGGGTGTTGGGGGGTGGGGGTGTTGGGGGTGGGGGGGTGTCCCTAAACCGTTCACCGTCATGGTGAAACAGGCTGCATTCCATCTTTCACACATGCTGTAACGTAATGGAGTCGTAACGGCAAAACGTACGTGATGCATTTGGACAGTTGGATGGAAATATGAGGATCAGTGATGATGCCAGAGTGCCTGTGTGTGTTCTTGTGCATGTTATGTATTGAGGACACAAGTATTCATGTGTGTGTGTGTAAGAGAGAGAGAGAGAGAGAGAGAGAGAGAGAGAGAGAGAGAGAGAGAGAGAGAGAGAGAGAGAGAGAGAGAGAGAGAGAGAGAGAGAGAGAGAGAGAGAGAGAGAGAGAGAGAGAGAGAGAGAGAGAGAGAGAGAGAGAGAGAGAGAGACCATACTTATGTGTAAAATATAATATAAAATTTAAGATAAAGCTATTTTTTAAGACATATCAACCCCTTCTTTTAAATTAGTGTTAATTAATCAGATCAGTCTAACCAATCCATGAATTAATGCAGAGGTTATACACGTTACAAACACAACCAAATAACTGACTTAGCCTTCTCACCTTACAACAGCAGCTGTTTGTTACTCAGTTATAGGGACTCTGACAGAAGCCTTGAATTTGTAACACAAGAAAATTTGCCAGACAAGATTCTAGTAATCAGCAGTGTGTGTGCACATGTGTGAAGCAGTGGTTGTGCACTTGTTGAATAAATGATCTATTCCTGGATCTGTCAAGGAAACAGGGGGAGTCGAGGCGTGCCATTTGGAAGCTGATCAGGACAGACATGTGTGCCTGCGTGTGGTGTGTACGGTGGAGGAGGGCAGTGGAATCCACACCAGACCCATCTATTATAATGACAGGAAGCAGGAAGTACAGCCCCTTCACAGTCACATGGCTGCCAGCTGTCTTGGCATCCAAATGAACTAAGATAGGGAAGAAGATAATAGGAACATGCGTGTGTGTGTGTGTGTGTGTGTGTGTGTGTGTGTGTGTGTGTGTGAGTGTATATGCGTGTGTCTGTATGTGTGCGTGCGGGTGGCATTCAGTTTGGTTAGCAAGTGTAGGAGGTGTGTTTGTGCGTTCCTTCATGCACAGACAGCATGTCTGAATGGTGAATCTGCAGCTGAAGCTCGGCTCGGCAGAACCAGCACGACTCCCGTCCGTCCAGTTCTTTCCGCCCGAGTAGAAAACACTCACACGTGCACAACTCGGAATTACCACCGCCATCACCATGCCTTCATTCACGCCATATGGATGTGTTTAGTCGCTGGAGTTCGGCGCACGTGTGCACACCCACTTGGGGAGTTGTGTGCACGCACACAGGAAAACACGCAGACACACACAGACACACACACACACACACACACACACACAGAAACCTTTGATTTTGGACTAAACTTAATGAAGGAGATCACTTTTTACTGAATTTCTCAATTTATTCAAGAATGAGCACACACACACATCAAACTCACTCACACACACACGCACAGACACACACTCACACACATACTCACTCACACACACACACGCACAGACACACACACACACACTCACACGCATGCACACACACACAGACACTCACAGACAGACAGAGACACACACACACACACACGCACGGGAGCGTATCAAAGTAACCAGATGCGGACGACAACTGAAGCCTAAATTAAAAAGCCCGTCCTGCTCAAGCTTCTGGAGCTGGGACCAGTGTTAATCTGATTGTAAAAGAAGTTCTAGGCTACTACAAACAGCCATATTGAAGAAATATCGAAGGGTGCAGTCAGAAAAGACCTTCTGGAATCCAGATTTCAAACCACAGACAGAAAACCAGAACTGGAGGAACTGGTAGTACATACATAAAGAGTGTGTAGGACCCCCAGATCTCACCTTCAGACAGATGAGCGTTGAGCGGGGTCTGCGTCTCCTTGCTGTAAGACACCATCTCTCTGGGGAGGAAGTCTACCTGTGTGATCTTGGAGGCTCCCAAGCGCTGCATCCTGCGCCTGGACAAGCGGAAAAGTGTACCTATATATTTATTTAATCACAGATAAGCAAGTATATATCTTTTTCTTATTTTTTTAATTGTAATCTAAGTAGATGTAGATGCTTACTAGATCTAATAAGAACAGAATCTCTTAATATCAGTTCAGTGACTATGGTCCATCTCTTTCTCTCATCAAATCACAAAAACATACCCCAGCTCAGAATCAGCCTGCAGTTGCAGCACTGAGGGGTCTGTGTCCCACTGAAGTGTCCTAATGTGGAAAGAAGACAAACAAGAGGAGGACAAGAGAGGACATGCGTGTTTTCAGACTGTCACATTGTAACACCTACACACACACACATTCAGACTACTTATCTATAACATGGGGATTTCCATCAAAACTTCATGCAGGCTTTGTCTAAAGGGAGAATGTTTCCATAATGGGGGTGTGTGGGAGGGCCACGCATTATGGAAACATTATATTTCATTACATGTAAATGTGCTTCACTCAATCAGGTTTGATTAAGTTTCTTAATCTGTTCAGATGTTTTCAGATGTATTTCTAAACCCTTTTTATTGGGACAGGGGCATAACTGGTCTGCCTGCAGGAAGGTGCGGATCACAGGGGATGCGACAGTGAAACCTCCAGAGATTTGCAGCAACGTAGCTGAAAGCCACCTGGCCGCACGGCTCGAATTCCACCACTTGATGATACCTTTAAGGGCCGGTGAACTCATCAGGCTGCCACCTCGAGCCGGCTGAGAGTGGCATGGCGTTTGTTTAGTCTGACAGATCGGCTGTTTTACAGTTACGGTCATGACAGACTGTCAACGCCGTGAAGGCTGATATGGCTTCAACCTGTGCCAGAGGAAATCATGGTGCTTGGTATTCAAGGAGACAGGGGACTTCAGACGGCGAATGACCAGGGGAGAGAGCAAAGGAACGAAGCAAATACAGGAAATGTGTGATTTGGATCTTTTATCACAACAACAACACACTGCTGGGACTACTGACAACACTGAGCGGCCGTCGGTGTTGGCGGGGAGTACAGGGGGGTCCTGCGTTTGACATGAAAATGCTTACCTTGAGCTCTGAGCTTGGGACTTGTACTTAGAGATACCTGACCTGAGAGGGGACACACACATACACAGCCACAAATGGAGAAGCTCAAAACAGCGCACTGTCAGCCAGGGTGGACTTGGAGTGGGAAATGTTGCCGACATGGACTTAACTGCTAAAAATCTAATGATTGTGAGCCCAAAAGACCCTCGTGTGATCATTTATAGTTAATAAATTAGCACATTCTTCAGCCCCAATGCCACCCCAGCTGAACTGGAACAACACAAATGACCCCTGAGGAACATCACTCACACACTGACCTCTGTTGGCTAAGTCATAAAAATAAAGCAAATGGAAAGCATTTGATGACCACTTTCCTCTAATGTTCAGACTGAATTCACCAGCTGGTCTGGTATGTTCCTGACATGTCAAAGCAGCTGGAACCTGAGTAAAAAAGTCCCTTGACAGGTCTCGACAACAAATCTGAGATGAATGCCTGCAATTTATAAGCTTTAATGTCAGAGTCACCAACGGTGGTCATCAAAACAGTGGATGCCATGAAGACAGACTGATACCACAGTTAGACCTGTAGAAGGCGCTACGGCTTCTCTGTCCTTACCTAAACCTGCCATAAGGGTGGCACGGAGAGAAAGAGATTGTAAAACTCAGTCACCCAACGGCCTCTCCAATAGAAACCTTGATGTTTAGAACACACTTCTTGCCTTTTGGCAAAGTACGAAGAGCGTGATGTGCGGGCCTACCTGCTTGCGGCGCCTCCATCAGCTGAATCCTGGCTCCCCGTCTCGCTTGGCGTGCTCACTGATTTAGAGGGTGACACAGGGGTGGGCACTGGAAAATGACATCAACTCTGATGAGACACACTCAAGCAGCGATGTCCAAACTGTTCCACAAAGGGCCGTGTGGCTGCAGGTTCTGGTTCAACCCAGCAGCAGCACACCAGACTGGACTCACTTAATCAACTCATCTGAGTCTTCAGACAGCTGATTGGTCGAACTGAGTGAGCTGGACTGGTGGAACAAGAACCTGCAGCCACACGGCCCTTTGTGGAACCGGTTTGACACCCCTGCACTAGAGGGAGTAATCACACTCAATCCAATTTATCCAAAGTTGCTGTTGCAACTTGACACCACTAGAGGGCAATGCAAACTAAACTTTGCAGGACCTCTTTAATTAGAAATTTACATATTGTTATATAAATGTTACATATTTTCCTTAACATTAAACATCTTATTTGTGATGAATGATTAATGATTTAAAAAAAAAACACATGTTTCATCATCAAATGTTGAATCAGAGTTGTATATTAAATTTAATTTAAAAATATTCTATGTGTGTATTTAAATCTACATGTATGTATGTGTGTCTATATAGACAAGACAAATTAACAGGTAATTCATCTATTATTATGAGTTTCTCCATGTCACTGTTAACTGTAGTTTTCCTCAAGGATAATTGGAAACTTGCAAAAGTGTTTTTGTGGATCAATGACAAGATGACAGCATGAGGAGCTGTAAGGATTTATCTGTTTACGACTGTACGGGAGAGTTGGTACCTAGTGGCGGCTCAGGTGAGATTCCAATACTCTGGAGCAGAGCCTCAGTTTCCCTGCGCTTGCGATCCAAGTCTGAATCCTCCGGGGTTGTCTCCCGCTTCTGCTGACTCTCAGACTACTCAAGACACACAGTCAGACAACAGTCAGACAACAGTCAGACAACAGTCAGACAACAGCCAGCTTACTCCCAGCAACCCTGTGCATCGGGTCACGACTCAGAAAAGCCATCAAACACATGCACCAGCCCTCGAGGGTAGATTCAATGTGAATGTACTCACGTTTTTCCTCACCTCTTTCTTCTTCCTCTCCTCCTCCTTCCTCTTCTTCTCTTCCCTGATTTGGGCCAGGCGCTGCTTTTTGCGCTCCAGCTCCGCTTTCAAGTCGCTTTTGTCCGACATGGTGTCTCTGCTGCTCCGAGGAAAGAACGCCAGCATCAATACAGCCCCCAGACTTTGTCTCAAAAAAAAGCACTATTTATAGAAAGCCATGGACTAGTCTTTGATCCTCAGGCGATGTTCCAAGCATCCAAAAGGGTGTGGCACTTCCAGGGACCTGACACCGCTGGAACATCTGCTCAGATATCCACAGAGGCATGGGGGCCGCCCTGAGCCAGACCACCTTTGTCTGCATCAGTTTTAACCATAATTCTGATTGTAAATGACATTACCGCCACTCTCAGGCTATTTGAAGAAAGTACCAACCTGACCATTTTTTTTTGGAGCATCTATTAATAGCTGCTGCCTGCACCTTCATCTGTGATTCACTGCTGAACAAATCACTGTTACACCCTTCAAACACAACATTAAATCACTCTGGGGGGTCTCCAAGGGGCTCTTTGTCACGCATGACGACGTTGTAAAAGAATAAAGAGCTTTAATTTATCATCTGAGGGCGACAACTTCGCTCAGCTAGCTCTTCAACTGAGGTCATCCGTGCATTAGCATCGAGCTAAACACCATTTCCACCAAAGAGTTCGGACCTAACGTCACATTTTAGGCCTTGTCACTCCATAACAGTGATGGATCTTCGTGACAGCGACGCGCAGGAAGGGCTTCCCGTGCCGAAACGAGCCTTTTTGTGTGGGGGGGGGCTTACCCTGTGGCAGTGATATTTGCGCGTCAGCCGGCGAAGATGCTGTCTCACTGCTGCGCACAGGGCGAAACCCCGTCGAGGCCCCGTCGGTCGGGAGGAGCCGGGCGAGGCGCTACTGACCACAGCGACCGCGCAGCATCCCAGCGGCGGATGACTCGGATGGAAACAGGTGCACGGCACGCTGATGCATCGTAGACTGGGGCGGTGATGATGCTGAGGAGGAGGAGGAGGAGGAGGAGGAGGAGAGGAAGCCCCACTTCCTCTGACGCGCCGGCATCACCTGATGGCTGCGGCACTGCTGCCCCCTGGCGGCCGCGCGGGGGGGCGCGCAGGTCCCCAAAGAGGAATTTGTTCTTTTAAATCAATATCTATTGATGCTTCACGTTTCATGAAATCTATCAAAGATGTATTATTATTTAAATCTATCAAAGCTATTTTTTTTTCTTAATCACAATGCCTGTTTTTTTGAGAGAATCGCGCGTTTCCTTCACCGTCCACTTTTCTTGTTCTTCTTCCCTCTCTACCGCACATGGTCCCGCTGCAGAACCCATAACAAGCTCCGCTGGTGGCTCTACGTCACAGAGCAACCCTGCAAAACAACAGTAAATCAAACCAGCAAAACAACACCACGTCTGAACAACAACTTTACTGAAAACCCTTATTTACAAAATTCACAAAAAAAAAGAAGGCAAGGCCTGCGGGGAAAAGGGACACCAGTGTAATCACTAATAGTTTAGTTACATTGCCCGTTTAATAATTAAACCTAAAAAAAAGTGGCTTGGGCTGATAAAATAACACAAGTAAGCAACAGAGAGCTCAGAACACAAAATAAACCGAGTGTGTGCAGATAGAAATGCGAGCAAGCGAAAGAAATAAAATAAAGGTGAGACATAAAAAAAAGCTCGTAGACCTCAGGGGTGTCCTTTATCTCTGATAAATTAATTAAACTAAACTTCGATGAGCGCACCAACCCCGGCGGGCCGGGAGGATGGGCGTGGCTTCCTTCTCATCGCCCGCCCCCCATTGGCTGGCCCGCCGCAGGCCCCGCCCCCCGCTCCGTCCGACCGCGGCCGTCGCCGGACGTCGCTCGGCCGTGGCGGTATTTGAAGGGCATCCAGCAATGTTGCGGAGATGGGCGGCCACGGCGTGACCGAAAGACGCGTATCTGCGATCTGACCCCCCCCCCCGAGCCCGAAGGCGTGATGCCGGCGACATGTTCTTAGCAGCGGGACGCCCTCTGGAGCAGCAGGCAAAATGAAGTTCGGTCAGCTCCTGTTGAAAAGCGGCTCCGTCCTCGGGATACCCAAGCAGGTGGAGAGGTTCTCCAAGTTCTCCCCGTCGCCGCTGTCCATGAAGCAGTTCCTTGACTTTGGTAAGCGCTCGGTCGGACGGACGGACGGCGCTGCGGCGGCGCGCTCTCGCGGAGTCACGCGGCGCCGCCAAAGCTCGCGTTATTCCTGGAGACGCGAGGGCCGCCTGCAGAGACCTGCAGACACCCCCCACCCCCCTTCGCCCCCCGCATGCAGCAGCTCTCACCTGCAGCCCGGTGACCCGCAGGCCCCGCACGGCCGCTGGATGCAGACGTGAAAGCTGGCGTGTCTCTGTTCACGTGCACGTTCCTGTGGGGCACCCCCCCCCCCACACACACACACACACACCCATAATAGTGCCATATGTCATTTCTTTTATCAGAAGTGGGTCAAAGGTGAGTGATTGCCTGTGTGTGCCCCCCCCCGTCCCCCTCGTGTGCCTGCAGGCTCGGCTAACGCCTGTGAGAAGACCTCGTTCGTGTTCCTGAGGCAGGAGCTCCCCGTCAGGTTGGCCAACATCATGAAGGAAATCGACTTCCTCCCCGATAAGCTGCTCGGCACCCCATCCCTGAAGCTGCTGACCAGCTGGTAGGACCCGAGGGCCCGCCGCCTCGCCCGTTGTTACGTCATCGTTGGCCCGAGTAAAAACTGAAAGCCAGGAAAAGGCAAACACGGGCTGACCACCGGATGAACGTTCCCTTTTTTGTTTTTCAGACATTTCCGCATCAGGTCATGTGATAGTTCGAGGGGACACTTGTCTCGTCTCCTTGGATCCCGTAGACCTTCACAATCTTCAAGTGGTGGAATCAGCTGTTGATTTGTTTCCCCGTAATAGATTACGCACGTGTTGCTGGCGTGTGTTGCGCCATACGGAGGGAGTGTGTGTGAGGAATACATTTGTGTCAATACCAGGAATAGGTTTAACCCCCGTCTGACTTTGTATGCGAACAAAATCCACGGTAACAGTGTTGCAGGTTTAAGAGTGTTGCAGGTTTAAGAGCGCGCCTAGCCGTCCCTGAAGCCCTCACATCGGCGTTGGCTGGGTTTGTCTTGGCGTGACAGTCGTGTTAAGACGTGGGAATAACAAAGCAATACGCAGCCCCTCCGGTGGCGTTTATATTTGGCCCTGGACTCTCCGGAGCGCCCCCCCCCCCACCCGTCGCCGTCGGCCTGCCGTTTGTTAACGCCGCCGACAAAGAGCGACGCGATACCTCGAGGTGTCTCCTGGCAGTCTGGCACAAGGTGGCAACTGTATAAATCTATTTTAAGACCCGTTTCTGTTTATATAAAAGGGCCAGAGGGTGTTGTTTTTTGGGTTTTTTTTTTTTTATAAGCCCAAGGTCAGATGAGGGTCAAAGTGAACGCGCGCTGTTGACCTTTCACCCACTGACGTTGTCTTAATGAGCTCAGCACTTCCACAGCCAGCAAACACATATGGAAACCGTGTCAATAAAAGACAGGGACGCTTATGTTAATCATCCAGATACAGCTTTGAGTTTTTGTTCATTCTAGCAGCCACGGTGGAGAAAAAAAAAGAGCAGTATTGGCAGCAGTTGGAAAGCCCTGGATCGAGCTAATGGCTAACACATGCATTTGTTTTGGTGGGAAGTGAGAGCAGGATTCTTCTTTTTGACACAATTGGCCACGAATAGTCAAGCTTCACAGCGTCATTCAAACATCGCACAAATGCCAAGCGCACGCTGTTCATTGTGCTTGAAATCAAAGAAAGAGAAGCACAACTAGTGTTAGCAACATTTTGCGGCCCTAACCCTGTCCCACAGCTGACGTGCTTTGGAATAAAGGCATGGCGTATGTGGCAAAGAGGAGGACCGACCACCCGGGATCGCTTTTGAAATCCTCCGGTTGCTTCTTCCCTGCTCCTTTTCCACCCATAATCCCAACAACACTGGACTGTTTGGAGTGTCCACAAGCACTTTCGTAACATCTGCGTGTTTGTGTCTCGTGTCCTTTCTCACAGGTATTCACAGAGTTTGTTGGACCTTGTGGAGTTTTTAGAAAAAGATCCAGATGACAAAGAAACCCTCACAAGGTAATAACAGTTAATAGCAGGTTTGTTTGACCGGGTGATCTCATTCCTTTATCCAGTAATTGATGGATAGGACATTAAGGGTAGTACTTTTTGAATATAATGATCTATATCTTGTTTCCTTTTGTGAGCTCGTGGGTACCTCTGTTTTTTTCACATTTTGTGTCCAAATGCAAATTTTTTAACCCTAACATTTGGCTCTTTAAGTTTGAAATCTCCCCACTGTGATTGATTTATGCATTAAATTGGAGTTTTTGTGCTTAAAGAGACTCCCATTGTCAGCTCAACTGTGCATTGTTGTGCATTTCTGACAGTTTGATGTGGTTAGCCGCCATCTCCGTGTTAATATCCTCACACGTGCGTCACCCTTTGCCCTCAGCTTCACGCAGACTCTGGTGAACATCCGTAACCGGCACAACAACGTGGTGCCCACCATGGCTCAGGGCATCCTGGAGTACAAGGAAGCCTTTGGCGTGGACCCCGTCACCAACCAGAACGTCCAGTACTTCCTGGACCGCTTCTACATGAGCCGCATCTCCATACGCATGCTCATGAACCAGCACAGTCAGTATAGTGGCCCTCAGAGGAAGACTGTGAGCCAGGGATGTCCACACTCTTCCCCAAAGGGCCGTGAGGCTGCAGGTTCTGGTCCAACCCAGCAGCAGCATCACCAGACTGGACTCACTTCATCAACTCATCTGAGTCTTCAGCAGCTGACTGGTCAAACTGGGTGATCTGGACTGGTGGAACAAGAACCTGCAGCCTCACAGCCCTTTGGGGGAGGAGGGTGGACATTGTTGCTGTGAGCCAATCAACAAGGTTGCTCACACCAGAGTTTAAACGTTTTCAGCAGTCAGGGCTTAAGTACACACACTCATAAATCTTGTTCACCCGTTTCTGTGTTTTTTACGTGAACCCGTTACACTCTCCTCCCGTAGCGTTGATCTTCAACGGTAGCGCCAACCCTGCCCATCCCAAGCATATCGGCAGCATTGACCCCAACTGTGATGTCGTGGAGGTCGTAAAAGGTAATGAGTGACAGTATCTGAAAGGGCTGTGTGCACGTATTCCTGCACGTGTCTGACCTTTATTATCATCGTCATTATGTGGAATGTCTTGTTCCCCACATTGCAGATGCCTACGAGACTTCAAAAATGCTGTGCGAGCAGTATTACCTGACCTCTCCCGACATGGAGATTACAGAAGTCAATTGTACGATTCCATAGTCGTAAAACACGGGGGACCGCTCCCCGTCCACTCCAGTTGATTGCTCTGAATCGTTTTCCCTTCACAGCCAAAAGCCCCAATCAGCCTTTAGACATCGTTTATGTGCCATCTCACCTCTATCACATGCTCTTTGAACTTTTCAAGGTACGCACCCCTACAAAGTTTAGAAAAGTGCGCCGCTCCTCTCCGCATCTGCTCATTTGCTCCCACTGTGCACGTTCTCGGACAGAATGCCATGAGAGCCACCGTGGAGACGCACGAGGCGAGCGCAACCCTGCCGCCGGTCAAAGTGCGCGTCTCCCTGGGGAGCGAGGACCTCACTATCAAGGTAGAGGAGGACAGGTCGCTCCAGCAGTCAGGCACTAGCAGGGTTAAGACCACGTTGGGTCTGGGTAAATCATTACAGCCTTTATTCGCAGATGTCTGACAGGGGAGGAGGGGTTCCTCTGAGGAAGATCGAGCGTCTGTTCAGCTACATGTACTCCACGGCCCCCAGTCCAGTCCACTCAGACAACTCCCGCAACGCTCCACTGGTGAGGGCAGCGCTTTGTTACATGAAGCAGAAGCTTTATTAAATAAAACAGTCATGCGTTTAGGTCCGGTCTGTTGGAAAATTCCAGAGATGTACCAAAAAAATCAGAGCATCTGTGTGCCGAAACTGTTGCATTTTAAGCTAATTTAATTTAATTTGGTATATTTTTATCAATAAAGTGTGCAATCAAATCATCCAGGCACTCTCAACAGGTTAGTATAAGGAGCTAAAAAAGATTTTAACATTGTTATTAAATCAATAGTCTCCATCTATGTTTTGCTACAGGAGAGAATATGTGTAGTAATTAAAGGAATCCCTCAAAGCGTTAATATTTAATGTTTCATTAGAAGCCAGCTGTAAAATGAGAACATTTATATTGTTTTCCAACCTTTCAGGCTGGGTTTGGATACGGGCTGCCCATCTCCCGTTTGTACGCTAAGTACTTCCAGGGAGACCTGCAGCTCTACTCGATGGAGGGATACGGTACCTCGGCTGTCATTTACCTGAAGGTAACAAGCACACACGGGCACACAGCGCGTCGATGGTGCATGGTGACAGTTTGTGATCCCCCCCAACCCCCCCCTTCCTTACAGGCCTTATCGTCAGAGTCGGTGGAGAGGCTTCCTGTCTTCAACAAGTCAGCGCTGCGACATTACCGGGCTTCCTCAGAGGCTGACGACTGGTGCATGCCCAGCAAGGATCCCAAGAAGCTGGGGAAGAGTGAGAGGACACAGTGATGGTTGGCAGGGCTTGAGGGGGGGTCCAGGTGGGGGCAGGGTCAGAGGTTCCACGCTGGATCAACTTGTACTGTACGTGGGAGAAGATGCTGGAGCTGTGTGGTTTGGTGGTGTTGGACTCTGGGGGGGAGAGGTTCAAACCACACGTCATTTGATTACACAACGGTTACAGGATGCTGTTAATTCTGTTAGTAGATTCACCTTTAACACTGTCGGAGTGCCAGAAGCAGGATAGCTTGTTGCTGCTTTTGTATTTAGGTTTTCTCTCACGATGATTTAACATCCAAACAGTGGCATTGTGGTTCATTCAATCAATCAAGTGAAACTTTACGTTCGGGTTAAAAGTGCATCGAGATCATGCAGAGTCAAACTCGCTAAAATTGGACATCTATGTGCAAAATGTGTGAATTTTATTGCTTTTATACAGCATTTAAGAGACTCTAATGGGACAACAATCATATAAGAAAATGCATAGTGAAATTCTTTACCTTTGGTTACATTAATCTAGATACATGATGCATTTGTACCTGTTCTGAATTAATGTGAACAAAGATATAATCTTTTTTTTTAACTGCTTGATACAACAATCTACCTATTTGTGCCTTAGATTTCACTGCATGGAAGCTGCTTTTCAACCCTGTATTAATGTACTTTTAAAAAGACAGCGCATTGTGGCGTGTTTTTAAAGCGCAGAATGTGAAAGAGTTCAATGATCAGCACATTTAACAAGTCCTCCGTGGTAAACTCATCTAATCACGTCACCTCCGTGTTGTTGCATGCTTATTTTCTCTGGAGGGCGTGAACGTGTGCAGAGTTGGTGTAAACATCAGTCTTACAGGCCAAGTGTTTTTGCACTGAAGTTGTGCCTCACAGCTGAGAGTACCAGTGAATATAGGAATAAATAAAATATTTCTCATAGTTTTTACCGTCTGGTTCTGTCTCCCTCTGAATGTTTCTGTGCTCAGCAGCTCCAGAAAACCCCAACTGATGATAACCCTAGTCATATATTTGCTTTATAGATCGAGGAAATATTTGCTTCAACACTTGTTGCAACAGCAAACACTGCAGTGTGTTTAATGTACACAATACAAGAGAGCAGGAAATTAAACAGTTGGGTCAAACCAAACTGTGCTCCCTCTGTGGTGCACTGAAACTACAAAAAAGCCATATAAAATGTCACTCACAGCTAATAAGATATCTGTTGTACTGTCATTTATGTGGGTTACTAAGAGATTTGTACATCTAAGTATTATATTTAAAATCAGATGTGCAGTCATGGATAAGTAAAGCTAAATTAGACTGAACTATGATTTTTTTTTAGCAGAATTGTCTTCATAATTACTTTAAATATATTCTGTTGCTGTAAATCCTTTGGCATGTTTCTGCTAAAAAAAACTTGACTCATGAGCAGCACAACAGCAGCCCTTGATGTGGAGTGTTCGTCTAAGAGCGGATTATCACAGGTGGGTTGCCCGGACACTTTCAAGTGTGAGACAGCAGCACAATTGAGCGACAAGTGGGGTGAAAATAACTGTGAAAGTGGAGCCAAATGACACCGAAACTCACTTGAAAAGGCAGAACTAGTCTCTGCAGGAGGGGCGGGATGAGCTGTTGGTCCACGTTGCCTGGAAGGGAAAAACAAACGTCTCTACCCTGACCTGCAGTTTATCAATCCCGTTTCCACGGTGATGTCCCTCCCGTCAGTAGAGTATTCCCTCGGGCTCCAGCAACAGATATTTCTTCATCAGAGGGGGCAGAGGCAGCCGGGCCACGCCTCTGTGGCAGAGCGTGCCCAGGTGGGACCTGATGGCACATCTGGTCAGATGGAGCAGGCTGCGAGGTGCGTTGGCGCAGACGGCAAACACGGAGTCGTAAAAGTCTTCATGGCGCTAGAGTAGCAAGGAAATACAGAAGAGTAATATGTAATAAAATAGATTTTAAATGATTGCCATTCCTGGTCAGGCCAAGCACAGCGAGTGTTCCTCACAGTGTTCCACAGCTCTACCTGCCACAGCACACTAATACCTTTAATATTTCCACGGCAACCTGCCGTCTGCTGCTGCCTGTCAACAGGGGCCACATCTGCAGCAGGGGTGTGTTTACAGCCGCTGTGACTGTGCACCAAAAGCTGTGCTGAGTCCTGCACTATGATGCTCAAAAGTCCCTCCCTGCTGAAGTCAGAAGTGGGAGCCCTTGACCTGGAGAGGACCCAAATACCTTGTAGCAGTCATCGGGAATGGCAGCCTTCCACTTCCCTGTGGGTTTCAAGCGCTCGTAAGAGTTGACCAAGATCTCTATGACACGAGGGTAGTCGTGGCAGGACTGCAGCACCTGCACAGGACACAGGACACAGGACACGGTCCCCCAGGGTTCCCAGTGCACAGCCCTCAGTAAAGTCACCCTAAATAAACGCTGTACCTTGTGGAACTGCGGCGGGTAAATGCGCGCTGCATTGTGGTTGAGAAGCAGCTGAAAGCAGCGCTCCGGTATGGCCATGGGCCTCACCTCGGTCACTTTCAGGATGTACTGAATGGGGGCGCAGCCGTTGATGTCCATGGCCCGCGCGTCTGCCCCAGCTTCCAGGAGCATCTGCATCAGGACGTGATCGCAGTTCCAGGACGCTTTGTGGAGGGACGTCTTATGGTCCTCTTCCTGGAGGTTCGGATCTGGGTCACATGGGAAGAAAGAGTCCCTCCCGAAGCTCCAGGGCGCGGCTCCAGCAGTGCGGTCGGTGGTGCGAAAGCTCACCTGCTTGGTGGTCCAACAGGAGACGGCAGACCAGGTGGTGATCCTGGCTGTACGTTTGCTCTCTGGAGTCGAAGGCCCAGAAGGCCGCGGTCATCAGCGGAGTCTCCTGCAGAGTGTTGAGGGCGTCCACGGACGCCCCGTGGGCCAGGTAGAGAGCCGCCAGCTCGGGGATCCCAAACCTGGCTGCCGTGTGCAGAGGTGTGTCCTCGCTGTTGTTCTGACCCGCCACGTTCACGTTTAAACCTTCACCAGGAAGAAAAAAGAAGGTCATTGTTGCTGAAAGCTTCTGTAGAAGCACCTCCGCGGCCCTGCCAGACCTTTGACGATGAGCTGCTTGGCACAGTCCACAGATTTGGCGGTGATGCAGTAGTGCAGCGCCGTGTGGCCACTGAGGGACAGACTGTTGATCTTTGCACCGTGAGCCAACAGCAGGCCCACGCAGTCGGCGTCGGACATCTCGCAGGCGACGTGAAGCGGCGTCTTCCCGTTGGGCTTCGTGTTTACGGCCGCCCCGGCCTCGAGGAGGAGCAGCGCCGTTTCCACAGCATTATACATGACACACACGTGGATGGCCATGGCCCAGGACTTCTCCAGCTTGTATCCTGGGAGCCAGTAACCTGGAGATATGATGCAGATAGAATTTTAAGCTTTTATGAGCTTTGATTCAGCTAATATGT
Organism: Lagocephalus sceleratus; assembly: GCA_911728415.1. Taxonomy (NCBI): domain Eukaryota; kingdom Metazoa; phylum Chordata; class Actinopteri; order Tetraodontiformes; family Tetraodontidae; genus Lagocephalus; species Lagocephalus sceleratus. Next base: position 2,910,016 of record CAJVRN010000219.1, on the reverse strand, counting down.
GTTGTATTCTCTGTCATAGCTCCCCTTAGTGGAGAAACAGTATAACTACTGCCCATAGTTTGTGTTTATTCTTACCTCCTTTTTTTCATCATACAATAAAAGTCATGTGAAAACATCCCTTAACCCTCTTTAATGTGCCTAACTCCTAAAGAATGCAGCAAAATAGATGGGTTAGTCTGTTTACCTTGTTTGTATGAGGCCAGGACCATGTTGGGGTCTTCCACCTCCATCACAGTATCAATATCTAGTCTCCCCGTGCGTAGAATGCGCATGACCTCCTGGCCATTGTTAGCGCGCAGGGCATCCAGGAACTGTTGCTTCAGCTGTTTGTCCACCACCGCCTCCCTGGGCCTCAACTCCTCCATCAACTCCCTAAAAGTAAGGCCTCGATCCGATGACCTGACCGGTTGAGCCAGGAACCTTCTCGACGCGACCCAGAGGAGACCGGAAACAAAAACACAAATGGCGACAAGGAACATGTGAACTGCACCGGGCAGACGCGGGAGGCATTTAAAGTAGAGGAGGGGGCAACAGTGGAGCGAGGTGGGGGGGCAGGCCTGGAACGATTTAGGCTGAATATAAATAGAAAGAGAGGGAGGGGCCGAAAGGCTGGGCAGTCTGAGGTCACATGACAGGCCGTGGGGGTGCTGCTGCATCAAACTGAGGGTTACTGGGTCAGACTCTCAGCCTGAGCACGAATAACAAGCTGAAACATGAAATGGACAATTTGGGCTCGTGCAGTGTCAAACAAGCATGTGCAGGGAGGGACAGGACAAGCAGCTGCAGGTCCAAATGTTCTGTTTGTCTCCTGCACCCTCAGTGAGCCTGAGGACTCCTTTACTGTTCAGACCTGCTGCACAATACGTTAATAGACACAACAGCTTGTTTCCTTTGACAGTCTGCTTCTAAACTCTGGTCTTGGTTCACTTTAAACAGCTTTAAAGAGTCCACTTAGTCAGAATGAACACGGCAGCAGACCAAAGAGAGGAGGTGAACCCAAGGGAGGAAGGGACGTCGTGCATAGTGCAGGAGGTAAAGGGGGTGCATGCACCGATTCATCCTGTATGCAGAGGAATAGTGTGTGTTGTTTTCTTTTCAGGGGGCGTTAGACCAGGTGACTGAAGCCATAGCTAGGTTTCAGTACTTGGACCTTCAGGTCGTAATTTTCAGCAAACAAAAAGAAGCCCACAAAAGGAAGCACGCGTTCTCCGCCACGTTTGCAGTGTATTGCTCTTTTTACTATACATACAAAAGAACAGAAGAGCGCAGTGGACTGACTGGCTCGACAGCAGGAGTATTCACAGAGAGGTTCAGGGGTTACAAAATCGCTCATAAGAACACATCATCGGTTTGCTGGAGCAGCACTACGGTCATATTTCGGTAAAATCACAAGCACAACGGGAGAATATTACTGTTTTTATCTGTAAATCTTTCCTTTAGCAACCATCTGATTCTAAATCATATTTTCATTAGGTTTTGGCAATAATTATATGATTCTGGATAAATGACTATGAGCTGTTAATAATACTCCTATTATGTATATCTATCATAAACAGTTGCTTCATTAAATACAGAAATAAATAACACAAAGAAATCAGTGGTATTACTGTAGATTTGCTTGGAGGTATTTTTCAGTGTTACATGTTAACGGTGCACCAGACGGGGACCTTAAGACAGGAAAAAGGTGTTCAGAGCTGCCTTCTGTGGTATCACGGTGACTCTGGTGTCTCTTTGAGGTGGTTTGGATAGAGAAAACAAACAAAAGAAAAAAGCATAAAATACGTATTTAAAACTGATCAGAATGTCTGGAATCTAACAAATTACAATATTTCAAGTCTTAAGGAACTGATTTTGTTAGGAAAGTCTAAACTTTAGTGCATCTATTAGGTGCAATTATTAAAAATTAAATAAAATAGAACAATCAGCCTACGTTATGTGTTTTTGACACTTATACAAAAGCAGGTAGAGTTCAGAATATTTCTACTACTCTAAGTTTCTAAAGGCAGCAGCTGGGTTTTTACTTGTTATTAACAGCTGATGGAAAAAGAGGTCAAAAGCGGGTTGCAAGCGGAGTCAGAGCAGCATTATGCGTCTCAGTTTCATTTTCGTTTTTATATTTGTGGTGCAGATTTTGTAGAGATACAAATTTGATTATCATAGTGTACCCAAACTCATCATCAGTCCAGTCAATTACAGTGAGTCCATGCTGTCAGTCATATTAAATGGACACTCTGAGGAGCATTGGAGAAACCAGTACAGGGGTTAAATGTACAGTGATTGCACGTCCAGTGATGTTTGCAGAAGTTCTGCGGGTCCCTGCCAGTAAACTTGAGTTCCAGTGTTTCCGGCTTCAGTAGTAAAAATCAGCAGCATGGCGACACCCAGTGGCCAGAGGTGAGTACTGCCTCATGTATTCACCACAGGTCTGACTCCTTCCGTGTCCAACATGTCCAACAAGCCCGTCAAAAATGGCACGGCAGATATATTTGAATCATGTTGATGTGGTAAGTAGCCTCCGTTAGAGGCTATGGAATGAGAAGACTGTAAGTGTGAATTAAAAATAAAATCCTTTACAGCAATAAATGACAAAATAAATAGGACTGAGGAAATGAGTAAATGTTTAAGAGAAGAAAAGGAAGAAATTAATGTGAGCAGCATCTGATTTTCCAAGTGCGCGTTTTGGTTTTATCTGCTTGGTGAAAAAAAAATTGTTCAACAATCTGGCAGTTGCGTACCACCACCTCTGAAAAGTATTGAACAGCCGTGTGGACATTCCTCAGGGTTCATTCTTGGTGCCTGTCGAGCTTGCTTGGAGCAGTGCTGCAGCCAAGGGTGAGAAGATCCATTTTCACTCTGCAGCGTTTTCACTGCCTGCCCCTTTCATCTGCTGCTCCAAGTCTCTCCTCCGTAGCTTCTCGCGCTGTTTCTCTACCTTTTCTTGGTTCCGCTTGGCCTTCTCCACCGTAACTTTAAGGTCTTTGATTTTTTTCTTGATCAGGGCCCGGTCCTGGGAGGAAGTAACTCCAAGCAGCTGAGAAAAACATATTTAATCTACTGTAAGATCCAAAGTAAACAGCAATTCTTGGAACTATTAAGACACATAACTTACCTTGAGTTCAGGGCTCTCCAGCTGTAGCAGCCGTTCTCCATTGATATTTTGGGCAGTGAATTCGGGGATATGGTGTTCTAGTTGGATCCCCGCAAGCCAGTGAGCAACTTGCTGCAAGGTCCAATCCACAATGCTCCGGGTCTGCAGCAGATGCTGTTTGGGAAACTGTCCCTCCTCCAGAATCTGAACATACACAACAGATAGAAGCACAGACAGTAACGCGACCTTTCCAAAAGGAGCCTCCTGCGTGGGGCTGTGCAGCAACAGGTCTAAAGACACTGGACACTTTTCTACATCTTGTTCAAATAACTTTCACAAGTGCACCTCTCATTCAGTCACATTCTCAAATCGGTCCTCTCCACACAGGGACCCATTCATGCCTGATTCTCAGCCACTCCCAAAATCAAAACAGCTTATCAAAACAGACTGTCACGGTCGCAGCAGCTGTCGTGGCTTCGGTTACATAACGGGTGTGATTTTCGGTCACGCGCTAATGTTCCTGATTCCATTCACAACACTGACTGTAGCGATGCTGGGGATCAGGAAAGGAAATATGAATGCGTGCGGGATACACGTGTGTGCGGAGCTGAATTCATTATGAATGCTATATGCAAACAGACAAAGAAAAATGACACAAGCGGCTGAACGCATGCGAAGGAAATAAATATGCATCCAACCAGTCTCACCTCATCATCAATCATATCCAGACTCTTGAAGGAGTGGCATAGAAAACAATACAAAATAACATGTTCTTGTTACATTAAACAATTAAAAAGGATAATATCTAAATATTGAATTGGTACAAGTCTGTTCTGGGGCCACAACTGCAAACATAACATGGAAAAGTCCTTTGATGTGATGAAATCAAATTTATGTGATGGGATGAGACTTGACAGCCATCAATAATAAATGGAAAAGTGTGTGTGTGTGTGTGTGTGTGTGTGTGTGTGTGTGTGTGTGTACCTCATCTGAGGACAGCATCTGTGAGCGTCCTATTATCTTGGCCTCACTCAGCAGCCCGCTGAGCTCCACCGAGCTGCCACTGCTGGCGCTCATGTCGTCGTTCACAGTCGGTCCCTGAGAATGCATCAACATTTATAAGTCAGCTGGTTCTGGGATCCAGTTCTGAGGTTTTTCCTCTATTCCTGCTCGTTAACCACACAGATTCCAGCGGAAGAGGACAGACTTGTGCCCTCTGAGCATGCATTGGGAAAGACTGATCTGGTGGAGGAAGACAGGGCTATGCATGCCTGGACATCGATTATCTTTCATTAGACATTCTATGTCAGTGCAAACTGTCAGTTTGATTAGTGGTTAGACATCATGTAGCTGAATTTTTAGCCATCCCCAATAATCTCCCTCTTTTCCTGTGTCCTAGTGAGGGTCAATTTGATGAGATTACGCACTCATGCATCAAAAGTGAAGCTGCTCCTAAACAAAGTCCCATAAACGGATGAAATTTACTGATAAAAATGTCCTCAGCATGAGCCCAAAGGAGGAAAGAGTTATCTGATTCCCAGAGCTGTCTGGTGGGGGAAACAGACTCTCAGTGGCGGCCTCAAAGTGCATGAGCCGTGGAGAGAGGAAACGAGGATGGGACAGAATACTAATAACAAAATCTCCTTTTTAAGTCCACAGCTGATTCATACATCATTAAAATGTGCAACTTTACTGCAACAAACAGCCACTTTATGAGCTTCAACTAAAAATGTGATTGCTTTTGGAAGAAAATAATCAGCTACACAACTAATTTTAAGAGATTTTAGGGATTATTTACACCCACAAATTGATTTTCTTCCCATTAGAATGAAACACTGATTGTAATAAATTACTTCAATGCCCCTCAGCCCAATTTCATTAAAGAAGATTATAATTATAAATGATAAATATACAATACCAAATAATATGAATAGGAGAAGAAGTGGGGCCATGACATAGAAGTCTGTTTGACAGAAATAACAGAACACGATGTATCACAAGCAAACACATCATTCATTGTGTGAGTTCAGTGTAACGCGAGCTGTGAGAGGAGTGTCGTTACAGACCGCTCACAGCAGGTTACATATAACCAGCAAACCTCTTGCGTCTTGGCCTTAAATGTGTCAGGGCTGTCCGATCGCTCTGCAGAGCTGCAACAGAGACGGACAGGAATGAAACTGTACAGCCTGAGCGCTGGCGCCAGCTACTGGACAAACACAGTGCTCTCCTACCTGTGTCCAGGTGAGGCTCTGGGATCTTTTGACCTCCTGAGGGATGAGCTGAGCATTTTGAAGGTGAGGAAGGAAAACAAAGAAAGATAAATGCCTGTTTTTGTAGCAGGACGGGATGCTGACACGTCATATTAAATCATATTTCCCACATTAGTGGGAAAGTTCATTCCGCCCTTCCCAACTTTGATATTTTTGTATGAAAAGGGACAAAAAGACAGTATTTTATATTCTTGTAATCCACTCTGAATGTTTGAACTATTCCCTCTGTTTCATGTCAAGTGTCTGATGCTATAGCAGCACCAAACACACTTTATTGTCTCGGTTCAAGTGTGAAGATCCAGCTGACTCCATTTGCCCTTCCCAGAACGCTGGTGGACTCACCCAGGCTCCAGCGCTTCTCCGTGCTCCTCTGGGCTGTGGGGGGGGCCCGGTGCTGCTGGACACACAGAACCCACACGGACATCAGCTCTGATTCTGATCAGAAGCACGATAACGGACACGGAGAGGATGCGCGTTCACTGACCGTCTGAGTGAGCTCTGGGGATGAGCGGCGGGTTCGGTGTTCGTCTGTGAGCGGGACTGCCGTGGCCCTCACACACCTGACGTGAAAAGAGGGGAAAAGGGAGTGAGAGCAGAGGGAGTGAGAGCAAAGCGAGAGCGCCTCTGCTGCAGCCAAACCTGGCCTCCCCCTTCCCCCAGAACCCTCACACAGCCTGACTCCTGTCTTCCTGCCAGCCAGCCGTCCCCCTCTGGAGCCGCCGACTTTCTCTGAACTCATTCCTGCTCTGAGCGAAGTGACGACACAAACCAGAGGAAGCCTTTCATCCACAAACAGACGGCTGCTGTTATCAGACGCAATTAGCGCCGTAGCAACATACAGCAATTATCCCATTAACAGACTAAAGTGGAACGGACAGGGGTTCAGGGGCACCCGAACGCATCTCAAAGCTTAACATTTATAGCTGCCTGATGAGGAGTAAAATGCATTTCCACATGCAGAACAGATGTTGCTGACTGAGTGAGACTGGGGAAACATGAAGGTCTACACACCTCTGCCTCGGTGGAGATGACGCCGTCTCGGGCGGCTCCCTGGTAGGTCCGATTTCTGCTGGGGGAGGCATTTTTGAAATCTAGAGTAAACAAATAAGACAGGTTAAAAACACAATTGTGATCGAGTTGACTTTGTATCATTCCGAACATCCACCCAGCCGTCGTCTCTTAAACGCTGCTTATTCCTGATTGGGTCACTGGGGGCGCTGGAGTCTGTCCCAGCAGTCACTGGGTGCCTTTCTACCAGCGTTTATCTGCCTAATTAAACATGTCTGACGAAAATAAATCAACTCAGAGAACCCATTTGATTGCACAGAAAGTCAAATACTAAATGTTGGGGGTATGCCAGACCGGGCTGTGTTGTTGGGATCAGTGCAGATCCAGTCTCTCACTGTCCCTCACTGTCTCTCTCTCTCTCTCTCTCTCTCTCTCTCTCTCTGAACTGCACGTCACTGCATCTGACTATTCTCTCTTCACTCTGACAGATGCAACGAGGCCAGCGCAGCTTCTCACAGAAAACCAAATCAAGGCTGTTTCAAAGGGACTATGGGCTTTTTTCCCCGTGTCCTTTTCATGTCTGTGGCGTTCCAGAAGTTAAAGGGGAATCTATGCTTGAGGGCCGCACCTCTGGTTCTCGCCGCGGCCCTCTGGGGGCTCTGCTGCTGAGCGTTCAGCCTCTCGGTGCTGTTGCTGTTGTTGTTGTTGACCTGGATGCCGTTCTGCTTCATCAGCTGCATTAGCTCCGACTCTAATGTTGCAATCTGAGGAGACAGGGGAACCGGTCAATGCTAATCAGAGAGCCTAGATGGCTGCTTCAAAGTAAAGAAGCACTGCACGATGAGGAACACACACACTTTCAATCACCACTTAATGAATCATTTAATATTTGTTACACATTAAAGGCAGAAGTCAAATATTTAAATGCACACTACAGTTGACTCAGGGTGTTGGTTTGGTTAAAGATTTAACATTTATCCTCCTTTACGTTTAACTCTTCTAACACTACTCCTCTTTTTGCTACTAGAGTCGATGACTGCCATGTCTCAGTCTATTTAAATCACTACAAAATTACTAAAAAAAAACAATCAATCTGCCCAAATCTGAGTATCCTAACGTGGGCCTGTACTGACATTTTATCAGCCCTGTGATTAATACCATGATTAAGACTCCTGTCTAAAGCCCACACAGGAACTTAGTGGTCATTCATTCTTTTTAAACTCCCTCTCTCCCAGCCAACGCGCTGGGCTTTGCAGATCCTCACAGAGCCACTGGAGCACAGACAAGATCTCGGGTGACAGAGAGATCTGCCTTACCCTGACTTGCAGGCCCTGGATTTCAGCCAGGTGGGCCTTCTCAGCATCCTCTAGCCGCTTCCTCTCCGCGTCCTCCTTCTGGATAAACTCCACCTCTCTACACAGACAGACCAAAAATCTGCTGTGAGGGTGCAGATTTTAGTGCGCGACGGAGCCAGATTCTCTCTCAACAGCGGAATCCAAAAGAGTGCCTCTCACATCAAGTCAGACATTCTGAAGATACACGCAGAAATTTGCATCCATATCAAATCCCCCCTTCATCTCATCTTGTTTAGCATGTAGAATTTAGCTTCTGTTTTGCTTTGTTTTGCAGAGCCAGAGCCAATTAGAGGGAGTCAGGCTCTAGCCAAGCAGAGGGGCTGTGATGGGACTGACCGAAGGGATCAGAACACTGAAAAGCTGAGCTGAGCAGCATTAGAAGGGAGACCTGCCCTTCCTGCTCAAATGGCTGTAAAAGGAGCCTCATAGTTAAAAAAAAAAAATACCGCAGATATCATCCTTTCTGTTCCGCAAAGCAGAGGGATTAATGTATTCAACCCAGTAAATGGCTAAATGGATTGCATTTGATTTGCAAATTATGTTTCATCTGCTCCTATTTATGAAATAATTCAACATAAACTCTGTTTCTCCAGAGTAATCCTCTGATAAAAGACCTGAGAAGTGATTGAGAGCTGTGGGAAAAGTCTCTGAGTGGACCCAGATAAGAAGCTTAAATTCTTTTCTTGCAGGAATGATGAAATCTTTCCACAAACAAAAATACATTCTGAACTCAACATGTTGCGTAAATCCCTCATTACTCAAGCGCAGATCAGCATCGGCGCTACGTGCCAGGTCGACTCACTTCTGCTGGAAGTCTTTGATGAGCTTCTTGGCTTTGTTGTACTTCTTCTCCAGAGCTTGGTACTGTGCCTGCGCCTCCTTCAGGTGTTCGTTGACGGTGTGGCAGAGGGTCTGTGCCTCGATCCAGTAGCTCTCCAGCTTCAGCATCCTCTCTTTGTTCTCCTCGATGCTGGCCTTCAGCTGGGTCTTCTCCTTCTCCCAGCGCTGCTTCTCCCTCTCCACGGATGCCAACTGGAAAGGGACGAGGGCAACTTTGTTAGAACAACAGGTTAGAGGCTTTTTTCACCCAAAGTTTCAAACATTTACCTTGTTTTTGAGCTTCTGGATCTCAGCCTCAGTGACTGTGTGCTTGATCTGGAGCTGTTGGGAGCAGAAGCGGAAGAGAAAGAGAAAGAGAAGAGAAGAGAGGGTGGTCAGAACATCAAATGCATGGCTGAGCAGGCTCTCGCTCTACTGTAGATAGAGAGCGGCGGATGGCGACTGCAGACCCCGCCGTCCCAGCCCCGGCATCGGGAAAGGCTGTGAAAGGAGAGGAATTAAATAAATATGCTCACCAGCAGGTGATCCCATCTCAGTCTCTTAAAATGGGATAAAGACGTGCAAAATGTTAAAACGATAGGTGGAAAGTTGCGGAAAGTTAGACGAGCAGTCATCTCAGGGCAACTTTGGAGAGCAAGATAATGATGCGACAGGCATAGAAATGGAGTGAGACAAGAGAGAGAGAGAGAGAGAGAGAGAGAGGAGGATGAGGATACAAGAGCAAATGAGGGCTCGAATAAGTCAAGCAGAAAACGAGAGGAGAGAAAAGGCGACAAGGGGATGTGTGGAGCCTTGTCAAATGATAGAGCGAACAGTTCACACCGTTTAATTCTAAAAAAAAATCTCCATCTGTGCTCAATAGATCCCAACCCAGGGTCCTTCAGGCAGAGTTGGTTAAAATAACTCCCCTTCCTGGTGCATTTCTGCAGTTCAGCGCTGTTGTGAGCTCATTAACTCTCTCCCTCTACCGCGGGCAGCACCAGGTGAGGTCCAAGCCGCCAGGGTCAGCCGCTTTTTCAAGATGGAGGTCAAGGCTCGGAGAGAACAGAGCGGTCGCGCACCGTCTGCCACCAGGGACTTTTCCTTTTCATCTCGATGTCTCGGCGGCGGCTGCAGCCGGGCTCAGGCTATTATGGTAAATGTGTCAAACAGTTATTGTGGCGGTCTATAAAAAGGCTCAAGTGCCGCGGTGCCAAAAGCAATCCTGGAGTGCCCAATCAATCCTACGAGCTCCTCGGCCGCCTGAAAGGCACGCACCAGCCCCTGATTTAATTTTCCACTTTCCAGCTTTTGTTAGCTCACCGTTATTGGCGGCAACAACAAAAGCGACTTTCAGAGCTGGGCTGTGTGAAGAGCGGCCGACGTCGGGACTTACACGCAGGTTTAACATCTCGGTTGGTTCTATTCATTGGCGAGTTTAAAGCAACGGGTAGTCGATTCATTCATTCATTTTTGATAAAACTGGCGTAGGTTTTACATCGTGTTTGTGTGTGTGTGCCTCTAATCAGGAATTAGGGAGGGTAAGCAGCTCTGGATCTCAACAGAAAAGGTAAGAGAGCAGTGCTGCCTGACTCTTTTGTTGTTTTAATTTATTTATTAGTAGGGTTTTCCCGGGGGACTGTTAGTTTCTGAGGACTTTGAAAGTCCCTTGATCTTCACATTAGCCTTACCTCTCTGAACTTCTGGTAGAGTTTGGTGGCGTCAAGCTCCGACGGAGACAAGATGTCCTCATTCTCGGGGAGATCAAACACCTCGATGCTTTTATCTCCACCGTCCACCGCCGTCCCCGTGTCCTCCTCATCGGTGGCGTACTCTCCGGTCTGCTGTAAGTGCAACATCAGGGTTTTTTTTTTAATATCCTCCGAACCACTTAAAACCTAAAGTAGCAGAAGTGTAATAAATCTCCTAAAAACAGCTAACTCATGAACTTATCTAATGTCAGACCGCCTGTTTGGTCAGATTTGATGGATCGTCCAGATCTTTGGTGGCACAGTCAGCAGTTTGTGATAGGAAACGAAATCCTCTCATATAACTTTCATTAATCACGAGTCAGGGGGCATCGTGTTTTACCTGTGTGTCACGCACTGCCTCCATTCAGCGCTTTTCTTCATGCCATCCTCTTTTCTGTTTAATAATTATAGATTTCAAAGGCCCACCTTCTTGGTCACAAATGCATTCAAATGTTTGGTGTGTTAGAGGATAATTGAAAATGTAACCACATTTGTGGTGACTGGGAGCTTGGAGACGTCTCCCGGTGCATTGACATGCACCCGCATGCATCCATCCTCTCATCATTTCTGTCCATTTATTTGACTCTTTCATCCCAACACCCCCCCAATCCCCCTCGCTCGTCCTGATGACAGCACACGGGCCTGCTTTGTTTGCATTATCAGAGTCACATTTCCATAACAGGCCTAACCCTAACCCGTTGCCATGGCACTAGCATCTTATGTTGATGTCCTGCAGCAGAATTAACCGTGAAACGTATGGCGGGCCGGCAAGCCCCAATTTGCATATGATAAATGCATCATCGACCACACGCATAACAGACCGAAGAGGAAGAGACAATTTCTGGAGAAGTTCTAATCACCATTATGGATTTCCTGTGTACATTTGAGTCATCAACTTAGTTTGTTTACAAATGTAATTTAATAAACTGTCATATGGAAATTTGTTATGTTGTGTGATGGAATAAATTACTGACTTCTTCCTTTGAACACAAAACACTTTGATTATTTTCCAACATGGACATGGTGTCAGATCTGTCAGTATCTAAATGACATTGTAATATTGTTTTACAATAACTCTCTCTTTCATTTGCTCAACAGTCTTCAAACTAAAAAAACATGATAACAACTTGCTTAAATGTATTTATTTCTACAAATCATCCTCAGGACTTTTCTTTAAATTGAAATGTAAAGGAAGTGTGTTTGTGGGGTCTTATATGTGTTACCTTGTGAGGACCAGTAACCTCATCAGCAAAGTGAGGACATTTGGGTCGGCCTGTTTAGGGATTAAGGTAAGGGGCTGGGAAATGCATTATCTCAACAAACTCCTCACAACCATAGACGTGTGTGTGTGTGTGTGTGTGTGTGTGTGTGTGTGTGTGTGTGTGTGTACATATGCACTGACAGCAGTCAGAGGGAGAGCACCGCCCCCACCCAGGGAGGACTTCCTGTAATATTTATAGGGATGTTAATATTGATGAGTTCCTCTTTATTGCCCCACAGATCTTCTTAATAGTTTTGTAACTGTTTACCTAATCGCCGTTTATAGACAGTTTAACCAGAGGTAGCAGATTTTCAGAGTATTCTTGCAGCCAAATGTTTTTACATCTGCAAATTTCTTCTGTTTATAGACCCAACAGGGTGTTTATCTGAATTAGAATTAAATCTTGAACAGTTCTTTAGATTTAGTTTAGTTTCCTAGAACATGTCCAAGATGCAACATTAGAAAAGACACCAGAAAAGTCAAGATTTATCTTGTTAATGGTTCCCAGTTTCAGCTCCAGTCGAGGGGCTGTGATTGTTCCCTGCTGACTTTCTTAAGGTTCTGAAACCATCATTCAGCAGATGCCTTCATTTAAAGCTGTGTGTGTTTATGTTAAATGGCTCAGGTGGGGGTCTACATACAGTGCCTGTACGTACACACACACACACAGACGCACACAGAGACACACACAGAATTTGCAGCGCCATGAGCTCAGTGTCTGGTAGATTAAACGCACCGTGAGTAAGCGGCAGATTCAGTGGGGGAAATGCTGAGTGATGCTTTCCAGGAGAGAAGTTCATGTGGCATCCTCTTAGTGTGTGTGTGTGTGTAGATCTGTGCGTGTGTGTGTATGAGTGTGTTCGAACCTGCTGTCAGTCAGTTTTACAGAGTTAAAAAGCTAAAACCCCCAAGTCAACTGTCAGGAAAAGGCAGCTGATTTACATAAAGTGACAACTCAAAGCTTTCTCCCCCCAGTGTGCTTCCCGTGTCGATAATCGTGTGTGTCGATAAAAGGGCTAACGCGGCCCATTGCCCACTGCCCATGTCCGGTCGTACCTCGTCATCATCGGCGTCGTAGTGGGCGTACTGCTGCTCCAGCAGCTCTCGCTGCCTCCTCTCTTGCTCGAGGGTCTGCTGGATGAGCGCCGCCACCTCGCTCTGCTGACCCGGACGCTCTCGACCAATCGTGAACCTGTGATCACAAGCGATGTTTGAGGCAGTCCTGGTAGCGTCGACTCTTTTAGATTAAGGGAGCTTTTTGTTGTGATGAGGGATTAGTTGAGCCGAACCCTTCACCATCTTCACAAGCCTCTGGCTCTCTTCACCGTGCACGGGTTTAAGGGAATTGTAAAATGCCTGCCTAGGATAATAACTTCATGAGTCTAACTGTGAGAATGTTCCTTTCTTCTGAGGGAGAGATGATTTGAGACGGGCTCCAATCGTGTGACCTCTGACAGCCAAAGGCGATCTAAAGATGTGTTTCAGCCCCATGCAAAGTGACGAGTGAAGGGCAGGACTGACAGAGAGAAGAACGGGCTCAAAGGAAAGCCGGGAACGCTTCGGTTAAGCTGAGTAGGGTAATGGGCGGCGGGGAGGCCTGAGGAGCAGCTGACCTGGAAACATCCTTTCCGGTCACGCATGGGGAGCCACCCGGACTCCCACCGTTCTGGGGCCGCCACACACCACGCTGTCTGAGCTCTACAGCAGAGACCTTCTGATCTTGTTTACTCCGACTTACAGTCCATGGCTTTTAAAGTGAAAAACAAAGTGCAGTCTAGGGAATTGAGGGACAATACTCCCACATTCTAGATCCGAAAAAAAACCTTCGTGACCCGCACATGACCCTCTGAGAATTTTGGTTTCACACATGCGGGAATGAAGGGTCACCTACGCTACATGTGAGGCTTCAAAGCCCTTTTCAAAGACACAAAAAGGGGCATAACACTGGAGAACAGACTGATATAGACGTGGTGCACTAATGAGCATTTCCTCTACTGAATCTGCCTGGTGCTCAAGTCTTGTTGTAAAAAAGTGGGTCAAATTAGCAGTTAAAGGTTGTTCTACATGCTTCAGAATTATGGGATGAGCTCAGTTTGGGGCATGCTTTTGAGCTTGTGTAACTGAATTTTAAGGGTGAACATAATAATTTATCCATACTATAGCTCATATAATGAATCACTTCTGATATATAAAATACATTTCTATAATGTATACATATATCTACAACAACAAACCTCTTTATTGAAAAGGTAGGAGGATCAGACCTGGATGATTTGCTGCAGGAATTCAGGGTTAAAATTAGCTAAAATGGCAAATATAGGACAGTTTGCCACAAACCTCTGACAATCAGGAAGAGAGAGATGGGAGGAGGAGGAGGAGTGAGTGGGTGAGATGTGATGAAGAAAGACTGAAATAGTGAAAGAGTGCAGGGAGAGAAGAGTGAAAATAGGTCTGTGCGACTTTCACTATATTCTAATACACAGGATTTCAATTTCAAATCTCCCTGTGTATTTAGCAGCTAAAGAACGATCTGTGCTGCACAAATGAAGCTGTTTCCACGAGAGGAACGGAACCTTTTTACGGCTGCTTCACCTGTCATGCCATATCCTGGTATGTGGAAAAGCCCCACTGTCAATATTAGTTCAGCAAACATCTGGTCAGGTGAGAGCCTGTTCTGGATCTGTTAGGCGTGTCTTTGTCGGCCCTGGCTCAGAGAGCCAGCCACAACAGGAGGGAAGTTTGAATTAACGTGGTCTAATAGTGGTCTGAGGTCTTACCTGACCACCCCCGATGTGTTCCTGAGGACCGAGGCAGCAAAACTCTGGGTGACCCCCACCAGGCTGGTCCCATCCACTTCCACGATCTGGTCGTTCACTTTGATCCTGGCACAGGATCACACACACGAAAGCACCGTTAATCTCTTTGATTATTCAGAGATGGGTACCATCAACAGTAACGACACAGCCGGACGGGGGACAATCAAAACAGCTTATCATTTCACATTAGTCGTCAAATTAGAGTCGTCTCTCCCGCAGTCACAAATTTCCACCGCAATGGTTCCAGACTGTTACATAACAAAGAGGCAGAAGAGTTGAGGCACAAAACAAACCAGGGGGGCTAACGAGGACGCGGCAAACGTCCCCTGAGCCACAACACAGCCAGAATTTCCTCTGCTCTTGGCCAGGCTGGACAGGTCCAAGAGCCCAGTCATTGATTTAATCCAGTTGAAGCTAAATATTGTTCAAGTCTGAGGCTGAAGCGCCGTTCAGCTCCTGTCTCCGGCTGTAGAGCATGGTTTAATGTGGCCCTGATCCACAGCACATCAGCCTGAGAAGTAGTCCAAGAGCAATCTGGCTGTCAGTCAGCAGCTTAGATGCTCCGCTGCCCTTCATGCATCTAATGCTTTCATTTGTGTTTTTGCATGCTGGCGGCTGACGGCTGAATAACGCACAGCTGCTGAGCAAACGCCGAAGAAACAACAACAAAGACAGGTGGTGGCCGAGGGGAAAAGGTCACAGCCACACACACAACCCCCCAGATTCAACCTAGCTAGGGTGTCTGGAGAGCGTGTTCCAGACAGTATCGAACCGGAGAAGGAGGCAATGGCTGATCTGCATCCTCTCACATTGTTCCAAATTTCACATCAGTCTGGACTTGAGCAGGAAGCCAGGCAAGCTGAGGAATCACCCCAACATACACACAACACACATAATAATGAAGCTGAAAATGGAAGCGAGCACTTAGCAGAGATCGATGTCATGCTGCATGCAAGTGTGTGCCAATGCTATTTTCATGTATTTGTGGGGACCCTGGACTAAATAGATCCACTGTCAGGTAGAAGTGACTAAGAAAAGCCACTGTTGCCTGCTGGGAGGCTGCTGGGAGGCTGTCATCTCCTCCACCGCTGACTGAGTGCTTACGCTGCAGTGTTCACGCTTTAGAATTCACAGGGACACACCGAGCAGCACGCGCATCATCCATGCACAGACGCGGCGAGAGCATAAAAATGTTGTTGTTGTTTTAAACCTACTTTGACAAATGGACAAAAGCAGCGGATGTAACACCCTACAAAGCACCGACTTTGTCACATGACATAAATATCCAGCACGCGCCCGTATGGGACTTCACGTTCCAGACTGTGCCTTCTAATCCGAACCCCCGCTGCTAAATCTGACAGGTACATAGAGTGACTGTGTGCTTTTTATGGTCCTATAGGCTGGTGTAACTGCTGCTCCTGCTGTTTTTTCCATAAGCAGTAATAACTGAATCTTGGATCTGGCTACTGACTGGTTTATTATGGTCTTACTGGCTCCGTGTTCCACGTTTAAGCACTTCTCACCTGCCATCCCTCTCGGCGGCTCCACTCTCGATGACGGTCTTGACGAAAATACCCAGTTTCTCCAAGCCGGCATCAGCGCCCACCCCCATCCCGATGATGCTGATTCCCAGGCCGTCGTCGTCTGGGTGTTAAAGACCATTTGTGAGTGTTTTATTGATGAGGGCAGTTGCCATCTTAACTTATACAGTAAACACCGCCGCCTTGGCATAAATGGAAACTCTGCTGGCTGGAAAATTCCCTTCAGGAGTAGCATCCATCTAGCTCACATTAATTATTAAAAAGTCATGTTAAGTAACAGTAAAGAAACCACACTGTCTTTACTTTACCTCAAAAAGTGGATTAAAGAAAGACATCGTAGGTCGGATATCATTAATATTCTCAGTTTCTGTAGTAAACTTACAGAATATACTTAACAGAAAGACTGGACATCTGCTGTCTTTTCTACCTTTCTCCAGCTCCACAGGGAAGAGCTCCAGCTTCTCCACCCGTTTCTCCAGCTCGTACTCTGCAGACGAGGCAACAGGGTCCACCTCTTCATTGCGTCGGTCGTAATCCTCGTTGGAGTAGGTGTTGAACACCTTGAAGGAGGCACACGGAATTAACCAAAGTGGTAAAAACCCATCCTAAGCTAGCCGCGCATCAGATTCCTCTGAGTCGTTTCTCTCTTTCAACACGTTGCAGGTAAGTGATGTTTTTGTCAGTAGAGATTCTCTCATGACAAGCAGCTTCTCCGCAGATCGATGCTTTTAATTGTAATGGAAATAGATGGACTAGAGCCTATTTGCTGCCCAACAAAAACAGCATCAATAAATACAGAAATCCACACTCATGGCTGCTCATCTGCCCATTATTTAGCAGGAAACAGGATGGGGCCTTTCTCTTGTCCTCTGATGTGTTTAGAATGCCTCGTAGAAACCTCCACAGCAAGAGTCAGCTGTCACTTCCCATCTCGTCCCAGACGAGCGCCCTCGCCGCAATGTGCACCGAAGAGGAAAAGGAGGATGTGAGGGAGATGCATGTGGTGTTATCACACCTGTACTGGCAGCGTGTGCAGGAAAGCAGGTGGTGATTTAATGGCAACTTACATCACCAAATGGTGTGGTGACATAACCATCAACCTGCTGCTGGGAGGGCCAGGACGCTGGCGAGGAAGGTTATCGTCTGTAGTGATATCGGCCCCTCAGACGGGTGAATACTAAAGTTCCAACTATCTGCAGCGAAGGAATGCGGGGCTCTCTTTACACACTGCGCTGGCTGTTTCGAGCCTTCGGGGGCAGCGAGGTAGCGTGACGCTGCCAGGCTCGGTCTCGTCCCGTTGTCGGTGAGCCTGAGTGAGCGCCGTCGCTGACCTCGCTGTCATCAATCATTCAGCGTAATCGGCCACCGCGCATTATTAACACACACACGCCCTCGCACGCACGTGTAATTCATGCCCCGCGATGTCCGGTGTAAAGAAATCAAAAAGGAAACAAGCGAACGAGCAGAAATGCAGACTGTTGATGAACACTAGCAGTGGCTCTCGCGGTGTCCTGAATGTCCGCGGTGTGATGCTCCTATTGGCTGTGGCAGGCTGTACCCGCTCTAATGGCCCCTCTGTCACTGTGGGCTCTACAAACAACCAACGCAGTCAGTGAGAGAGAGAGGGAGGGAGAGGAGGGAGGTCATGAGGAGAAATGAGGGTGAACGCATATCCATGAGGAAGAGCAATCAAGAAGGTGTAGGGACGAAAAAAGGTTCAAAAATTGGGGCGGAGACAGAACATAACCGAGAAAATGAGACGGGAAGTGAGAAAGGGAATGGTGGGATGAAAGAGCACGCATAGGGGAAATAAGACGAGCGTAAGGAAGGAAAGCGGCAGAGTGCGCTATCAAACGGAGAGCGTTTAGACACGAGATGAAGACAGCTAACAGCTTTCTGCCTCTTAACAGGACTATTAAGCCTCACATTCACGCAGAGAGCAAAAGGTCGCTTTGCAATCAACACTGAAATGGCTAACGAACACGACATAAGTGAACACAGCTCTCATATTCCCCTTCATCGTTGTATATGAACAATTGTTTTCTGATTATGTCACTTCAATCTGGCCAGAAGGAATGTTTTACAATGACAGCTACACAGGAATGGCATATAGGATGTAGTGATGTATATGCACGCTGTGAGCACTTAACTTTAGCTGCAGGGTCGGTGCCAGGAAAATGTCAGACTTTATGATTCACATAAAAGCCACATAAAGAGGATGTTCAGAGGGTTTGGCCTATATGTTTAAAATGGTAAACCAGAATTTGGAGCTCAAGCAGTTGTTAAATCTGAAGTCTAAAATCTAAATCTAAATCTCAAGCATCTGTCAGTGGAAAGATGATAAACATCTCAAGATGAGTCACTGCAATTCTTACAGCACACACACACACAGACCACACATACAAACACAGTACACACACACACACACACACACACACACTCCTTTCACTGAGCTCGGATCTTCATCTTCTGGCGCCCTGGTCGATGAAGCCCCACACACAGAGCACACACATTCACACGCACATTCCTGCTTTGCCAGTGATGGAGCTGAGAAGCGCAGACAGCAGTTCTGCTCTGGCAACCACAGATCGGAGTCCTTGTTATCTGATGTGCAGCTCGCGCTGCCGGATGTCAGGGGTTTGGTTAGCTTGCTGTCATCTGTGGATGCTGCTGCAGCTTCTCTGCCTCCAACGCCCTCGACATCTGACATGGAGGTTGTCGGAGGCAGAGAAGCTGCAGCAGCATCCACAACATCTGACATGGAGGGAGCTGAACCTTCCTCAGACCACCTCTGTCTCCCCACACCCATGTTCCATCGCCGCCCTTGCAGCTCCAAACAACAACCTGTCCCGATACTCGCCGTGCTTCAGCCATGAGTGAATGTTCAGACATGCTGTGCATCTGCTGCACACTACAAGTTAGAACTCAAATTGATCTGGATGCCCTAAAGCTGAATACTGTCTATGAGGCTGTCTATGTTTTCATTTTAAAACACATTTGCTCCCTTTACATCTACAGCATCTGCCCAAGGAGAGGAAATAATTAGAAAAGCTGCAGCGCTTGTTTTGTTTTTATCAGCAGAACCATGTTTAATCTCTCCATGTAAAGAAAGCCTTCTTTTATAGTATCTATAGCAAAACTACCCTTGTGTAAGAGGATGAAGTCTTATCTGGGGTGGAGTTTATATCTTAAAATTGTCCTGACAGAATATGTGTGGGATGTTCCATCTTCTGTTGTCTTTTGTTTCGTCATCCTTTCTTCCGAATCTTGAAGAGGATCAGAAAATAAACACAGATGAGGGACAGACAGAGATGCTAGAAGGTACAAATGCAGAGGCACTGAATGAAAAGAATAGTTGGTGAGGCCATATTCACTGAGAGGAAGGAAAAGAGTGACTCATTTGATACACGGGTTACAGTGGCAGACAGTGAGGCTACTGAAGGGTGAAACAAGAGGAAAATAAGAAAAAGAAAAGGAAAGACCCCAGTTCGCTCTGGGGTTATATGACTCCTAACACGTCACAGTATGTGAGCCATGGCCGGCCGCCGCCTCAGATGGTATTAGACTCAGGCCGCGATGGTGGGCACCAACCCTGCAGCTCCCAGACGATGGCAAGGCTGGGGAGCCCGGGAGAATCATTTGTGCTGCTGTGGCGAGCTGGACTGGATTAACTACAGCCGGGAACACGCGCGTGCACGTAGCCCGCTCTGCTGCGGCGGCTTAGCGCATTCTCGTTCCAATTCTCCTACCTGTGGCCACCAACCAATTCACGCCACACTGGCGAGACGTCGGGTGATAAACGAAATGCACGAGCGCCGGGGGGACAGGGAGACTGACAGGTATGAGCTGGTGGTGGAGGGACATATGAGACAGGGAAAAAAAAGAAAACACATCCTGGAAACATTAGTGAGAAGGTGCAGTTGGTGGGGGCAGTCCTTCTGTCACCCTCCCCACACTGACTGAGGAGCGGACGCTGACTTCTGACACGTCGAGAAATACCGAGTCAGCGTTTCTTTTTTTAACTGTGAATGGAAGCTCTTCTGAATTCAGAGTAGATGCGCATATTAGCGGGCACACGCTCCGGACAAAAATAAACAGCACTTGAACGCAATTAAAATTTCATTTCAGGCTTGTGTTTCCAGTTTAAGACGCTGTCCCTGCAGCTGCCCAGTTCATTATTCCCTCCCAGAAGGAACTTGATGCCACACAGTACAGCTTGATTCCACAGCCCCTTCCAATAAACCAAACGGGTGGTTGACTGCGAGGGCAGAACATAGTAAATAACAAGTGAACGGCCTGAGACAATGCCCTGCTTTATTCCCTTCCTGGGTCACATACAGTAATGGAGGGGCTGGGATTAGAATTACCAACAACAACATGTTGCTTGTTGCGGTGCTGATATGTTGATGCCCATTTTCTCCGCTCTGCTATGTGGGATCACATTTGGGATTCCTCTGAATATGCAGCATAATGGTCAGTCTGTGTGACCCGGAACAGTTCTGCTGTGCGACCAACAGCATGGACAGCAGCTGCATTTATGACAGAGTCCATTGTAGACGACTTAATGAGCATTTCTACAATTCAAATTTAGTTATGTGCCTGACTCAATAAATGCAGGTTCATGGGGACCTTGTAGCCCTCGATCTTCCTCAGAACTATGTTACGTCAACCGTGCACTGGAACTCTTGATGTTGTTGGAACACAGGATGATGCTTCACATGGCGTTTAGCGTGATGCAGCAGTGAGACAAAAAAAGAAAACGCGTGCGGGTCCATCTCATCTTTCCCGGATCATTACAAATGTGTCCCCCAGGGAGGATCGAGTGGCACCGAAACAAGCAAACAAAAACACGGGCACATTAATAATGGAGCGCCTGAGCTGCACGGCCGCAGAAATACGTCCACTCAACTCAATACCTGAGTCATTCTGGTCAGAGAAAAGACGGGAGCAAAACTCCTTATTCTGATTCATTTCCTCTCAATAAAGAAAAACACTGATGAGCAATACTGCCGATGATTGAGCCGAAATATCCATGTGATTAAAATACAGAAACATAGACACGGTTCCTCCATCAGGGTTTTTAATGAGTTCGGCTGGTAGCCAATATTTTGCTTCCACCCCCCTGAAAGAGGCTTAATGACAATATCCAGCTGTAATACTGAATACAGCTGCTGCTGTTGCCATTCTGACCCAAAGAGAACTATTTTATTATCTTTAACAGAATCATAATTAGTCCAAATCTAGCATCAAAACACTAGAATTAAGACATTGGTATTCAAAGAGTCTACATCAGGATTGCTTCCAAAGTTTGAGCAATGCTGTTGAAGATGTGCAATCAGCCCAGAAGACGGACAGTCCTAAAGTAGAGCAATCCTTCCCATCAGAGAACATGGCGAGAAAGCAAAGATCCTGGCCCCGGGCCATCTCATTTCAGCCTGCAAAGCACTCCAGTGTTTGGGTCAGCTCCACCTAAGGATGATGGTGAAAACATGCAGATCTTTGTACTCCGATTCATTCTGATAACATTAGTAGCTTTGTAAAAAGAAAAGTAATCTAACTGAACTGACAAATATTTACAAATATCATTAGAATCATCGGGGTATTAACACTGGCATACAGAAATGTGCCTTAAACCAGGTTAAACTGGATACTCCCATGTAAGATCGGTCCAGTGGGCTCTGGTTAGCCACTAACAGTACACAACCGCATATGTGTTTACTTAACATTATTTTGGGCACAGGAGACGCATTACAGACGCAGACATTATGTAACCCATCACATGCACACATGGCAGCTTTAAAGGTGATGGTTCATTTCCAGGCAGCCACGTGCAGCACCGACACGACGACGGACTAAAAGCATTATTCAAAGCCAACGTGCTGACGGGGGACTGTAACAAACTGTCGACTGCGCTCAAAACGTTCAAAAGTCTGGAAGGAAGGGGTCCTCGCATGGAATGAAAACATCTGAGAAACATCAGAGAAAATGTTCATCAAGAATCATTTAAAGAGGAAGCCATTCCGCTGTGCCATTCCTTCTTTACACCTGAGAAAGATGTATTTTGCGTCTGGATTTGAATGCTGTCCGTAAAGTGCGCTGCACCTTTAGATCAAAGCATACATCAATGTCTTCGTGAACCATCCAAAGAAACAATCCTATTCGACAATCATGCTCTGAAGTGAAGGGGAACACGAAAGCACGCTTCCGATTCTCCTCTGTAGGTCAGCGCCTCCGGGAAAGCGGGCTGACTTTTCCCGGGGCAGTTCAAAGCAGGCGCTCATCAGTGGGTCAGCGAGGATGTTACAGCTCAGCGTAAGAATGTGGAAGTAATCATTAACATTAAAAATAGACGTGCACGCTTTTTTAAATTAACTAAGGCTGAAATCCACTTTATACAGAGAGACTATGAAGTACTACATGGGAGGTGGGGCGGAGTGTTCTTCCATTTCCTTCTACAGCAGGGGTCGTGCTGGACCCGTGCCGGGTCGAGGACTCTAAGGAGGAAAATAGCTTTGTCTCTTTCACTACACGAAGGAACAAAAGACAGAATCCCGCTTGTTCCTCGTGGGCTCAAAGGAGGGGCCCAAATGACTGAGGAGGGGGGCATGTCTAATGGTGCTGGTGCATCTGTGTAAAGGGTGTCGGGGGGGTGGGGGGGCCTCCTGAATATTCCATATGATGAATGAGCGTCGCTCCTTTTCACAGACAACAGAAGCTCCAAAATGAAGGCTGACAAAAGAGGAGATTATTCCCTGGACGTTTGACCTAAATGGGACCACAAGCGTGTTTATCTTCATTATAGTCGAATCTTTTTAAAACGGTATTTCATCAAAATGGTATTTGTTCGAGATGCGATCAAAGATTTACATCAGGTGCTAAAAATTATTTTGGAAGGGTGGAGCTAAAAGTGAGCGTGAGGAAGGAAAAGAGGAAAGATCAACCGCCGCTTTGAAGGCGAGATGAGGCAACATCAGAGTTTCTGTCAGGGAGAAGAGAGAACTGGTCCCCCCGTCGTGGTACGGGGATTGATGTTAAACCTGTGGGAGAATTTCAAACACGCGGACTTGGCTCACGGCTAATTGTCCTCATCAAACAGCTTCTATACTCTGTAATTCTCAGACTGAGAATAGAAATTCTGGAGCTGAGAAGGAAGGCAAAATATTACATCTATCTCCGTACGTCAGGAATGAAATGATTTACACAAACGTGTGGGTGCGGAGCTCGGCATGACTAACACGTGCACAGATGTTCAGCTCACGAGCACGTGGATTTCCCAGAGGGCCGTGGTTTGACCCTCGAGCTTTGCATCACAAACGAGCTAACCTCAGAGACCTGATCCCGCTAGCATACACCCAGACGCTATTTAAGGGTAGTAAATGATAAATGAAGCTGTGGTTCAGTAACTAATTCTGCTCAGGCATTAACATAAGCCGGGCTCTTTTATATTATGGGATGCGGTTACAAAATGAATGCCTCTGATTTTGTCGTCACAAACTCACTGTGATGGGCGACGCGCTGAATCGGATCTTCCTCTTTGGTGGAATATCTTCTTGTCTTTCCTCCGGCAGGCCGGGGATCTCCGTCACGTCAGAGCCCGGGTCGTACACGATGTCCTCGTCATCGCCGTAGATGTCGTCCTCGGGATCCGTGCAGCTCTCCCCCCAGCCCTGGTAGCAGGCGTCCCCGTCGGCGTTAAAGATCACCCGCTCGTTCCCAGCGTACTCCTCCTCCTCCTCCTCCTCCACCAGTTCCTCCAGTGTCTTGCCCTGGCCTTCTCCTTCTGGTGTGGTCGGGGTCGGCAGCCGCTCGGGGGTCGCTTCATCTGACGGTTCTGGAGCTTTGGGCGCCTCCTGGTCCTCAGTACGCTTCCTCGTTTCTGGCATTTCCTCCTCTTCCTCACAGGAACCATTGACCTGGCCTATGCTAGTGGCGATCTCAGAGATATGGCTTTTGTCGACCTTTTCGGCTTTGTCTTGGCTCAGCGCCTCTTTTGGTGTGGGCTTGGGCTCGGAACTCTCGGTTCCCGCGTTTGAGCTCAGAAAGTCCTCCGAGGACGAGGACACGGGGAGCTTTTTGTTCCTGTAGCTTCCTCGAACCGGAGACTGTCGCGAGTCGTCTTCGCTGAGGTCGCCGCCGTGGCGGTGAAACCCGTCGGGGGAGTACAGGGCCCGTCTGCTGACCCCCTTGTAGGCGACGCCTTGGTTCTGCTGGTCAGCGTTTTCGAACACGGCGCTGAGCTGGCTCACGGTCGGCGAGGACGCCTCTGTCCTAGAGCACAGAGAGTCCAGGGAGTCTGTGCTGCCTCTGTTGGACCTCGCGCCCCGCCAGTCGTCTAGGTGCTCGTGGGAACCTCGCTTGTCACGTCCGTATGGGAACACTGGAGACTGGGACTGGTCGCGCGACTGCTGCTCGAACAGCTTCCTGGTTTCTGAGAACTTGGCTCCGGCGCCTCCAACCCTGTCGGCTGAAGAGGAATGCTGCAGTTTTACCACGGATCCATCCACCCTGTTGATGAAGTTGTTGGGCTTGACCACCTTTTGCGGCGAGGACTCGTCACTCCCCCTGGCCCGAGCGGAGTGGTTTTCTGAGCCCATCTGCATGAACATGTCCTTAATGCGGCTGACATGGCTGCCATACTGGCGGCCCCTCGGCTGCTTCACCCTGTCGAGGTCTTTGGGCTTGGAGTCTCCGTCGATCCGGGGCTGGTCGAAGGCCTTCTTGAGCGCTTGAAACTCAGCCCGGTAGGCGTTACGGTGAGGGGAGGCACTCCGGAGGCTGGTCCTCTCCCCCCGAGGCCTCCATCTTCAGCATAATGATGTTTCTGGACTCAGTTGGGACATCAGCATCGCCGTGACCTCATTAGAATGTGGGAGAGTCTACTGTGACCTACGCAGGGCCGATATAACCTGATCCACTTGGTTTTTAGAACTCCTTAAAGGCCATTCAGACCTGCAGAAAGACAGAGAAGCCTTATGAAGCATCATGTAGAAATAGTCGATCTTTGCTGCACTGCTGTTCAGGAAAAAGCTCTAAATGCCACAGAGATGCCCCCCCCCCCACCCAAAACAATTGGTGAGATGATGAGTTTCTCATCCTCAGACTACTTCAATGGTCTCACCACCAAATCAATACTGACACAAATGCAGAATTAATAGAACTCTCTGTGCCGCACTGAGAAAGCTGCTCATCCCCCTTCTTCTTCTTCTCTATGGCACCGGGTCACCCCCACCACCACCAAAACCACCCCCCTCCAGCTCCCTAAACCATGTCTGACATTATGATGCTTCCTTTAAATGTCAGCAAATAGCGCACTGCACATTCCCAAACGGACTGCACAGAGGAAAAACGATATACGGAGGTTGGAGATACCATCCCAGGACACATTAGTATAATATGTGTCGCTTAAACAAGATTATGCCGTTGTCTGAAGTTACAATAACAGCGGGTTATGACGGGCGGGGAGGGCGCTGTGGGTTAAATATGCCATACCTACAGCCATTAATGTTTAATCGTGTTTGGAAGTGCAGAGATACGGTACGGCACGCGAATATAGGACACAGAAAATCCGTTAATCTAAGTTGTGCAGGAAACACCGTATGGATGTTACAGTATGGACGCATCAGCGGCAGCGGAGGCTGAAACCGGCAGGTCCTGCTTCGATAGTCGCCATAGTCCTCTCCGATCGCGAGCAAACAACAATAACAAACGCACAAACAACGCCGCGTCGGTCGCGTTACGCACAGGTAAATAAAGTTAGATGCCGAACAGAAGGAATTCGGTTGCCAGAAGGATCAGGCAGACAGCCGCGCCACCGACGCACCGCACAAAACATGACAGCTCCGGGTCCCCGCCGCCGCCGCCTCAAACACGCTGCCCCCCCCGGTAAACACTCATTTATCCACATTTCCTCTCACGTCCACGTCCCACAAGGCTTCCAAAACGCACACTGGGGAGGAGGTGGGGGGGTCCCATCTGTGTTTTTTTCCCCCCGAAAAGCGCAAGTGAACTGTTGACCGCAGCGGCGTCGCTCCAGCGGCAACAAAAACAAAAGAGTCGGACTTACGTTCGCGGTGCCGCCTTCCCATTTGACGCGTTGCGCGGAAAAAAAACCCAACTAATCCACGGGACGCGTCGGGGAGGAATGCGGGTTCCGTCTTTGTGAGGTCGAAAAACATGTTATTCCCGGCTCGGGACGGGATCTCGGTACTCCTGGCGCCGCTGGAGCGCCGTGGCGGGCGGTGGATGCTGACGCCGCCGCCGCCGTCGTTGCGCACCGGACGGTCCTCGCTGCGGCGCGGCTCGCCTCACCGACGGCTGCGCCCGGGCTGCGTGTGCGTGTGGACGGCCGATGTGCGCCCGCAGGGACCCGGAGTGCACGCCCGCATGGCGCAGCGGCGGCCGGGGGTTTTGTCGGCGCAAAGCCTCATGTGACAGGCGCCGGGAGGTGAACCCGCAGGAATGGTTCGGTCCGATAAGCCGCCGCGCAGAGGGGGACCCGGACAACTGCAGTCTGGCACACTCGGCTGCGCACCGTAACTTCGCCGTGCGTTCGGATGGGTGGGTCGCGGCCGTGATGTCACGGCGGGGGTCTCTCGAAAATTGTGGATCGGAACCTAAAGTTCTGCGTTCCTCTTCATCGCCGTTCCGAGCGTGCTGAGCTCGTGAGAGGGGAAAACTGGAATTCATATTAATGCGATTTTTTTTTTTTTTAGCGCATTTAAGGTCGTTTTCAGGCCAGGTGACGTGTGCGGGATTTGGCGCCACCTAGCGGCGAACGAGGGCAGCAGGGCGCGTCTTTCTAGTTGTCTGACCTGTCGTGGGTTCTTTTGTTCAGACATGCACAAAAAGGTTCTAACCGTCTTGCAGTTTGGGCGAGCGGCCCTGGCCTTCCTCAGAGACGCCGTTACGGGCGTTTCCACACGAGCCGGGAGGATTATATTTTACTTATTGGCCTGCTCTCCCGCACATCGGCTTTTGGAGCTTTACATCTGACAAAAAAAAACAACACAATGATGGGATATTTCACGCAATAAAGCTAAATTGGACACAGTCCTCTTGCCTCTTCCCTCTGTCAGCGTCTCTGTTTTATCTGCAGTGTCGATTTGCATCTAAATGGAATTAAACTAGAGTGTTATGATACATGCACCCAGTCTAAACACTGGATGTACCAAGATGTTGCTAAGCAACCTAAAAATAATCTTCGGGAGAACGCGGGGAGGGCGAGCGAACAGCACTTCAGATGGCGTCGTGCTTGACATCACCGAGGAAGCCCTGAATCCAGCATTCCTTCACCTGGAAGAGGGGGACGGATGGACGCTTCAACGGGGGCCAAAGGTGGCCTTCTGTCCTCTGACACCGCCTCTGCAGGGGGCCTGGACAGACTGGAGAGGGACCTGGACGGACCTAAAGGGACCTGGACAGACCCTAGAGGGACCTGAACAGACCCTAGAGGGACCTGGACAGACATAAAAGGACCTGGACGGACCTAAAGGGACCTGGACAGACCCTAGAGGGACCTGAACAGACCCTAGAGGGACCTGGACAGACCCAGAGGGACCTGGACAGACCCAAGAGGGACCTGGATAGACTGGAGAGGGACCTGGACAGACATAAAGGGACCTGGACAGACCGGAGAGGGACTTGAACAGATCCAAGAGGGACCTGGACAGACCTAAAGGGACCTGGACAGACTGGAGAGAGACCTGAACAGATCCTAGAGGGACGTGGACACACCCCAGAGGGACCTGGACAGACTGGAGAGGGACCAGGACACACCCCAGAGGGACCTGGACAGACTGGAGAGGGACCAGGACACACCCCAGAGGGACCTGAGACAAGAGACGTCTTCTTCAAGGAGCACTGGCTCTCATACAGCTGTGCCCAGATGTTCCCCTAAACACAGTGCTGTGCTGTGCTGTGCTGCAGACTAAAGCGGCGCAACGCCACCAGAACCCCCCCGGAGCGGCTCCTGCCGTCCCCCTCGTCCCCCTCGTCCCTCTCCTCCGTGGCATCACAACCGCACTCTCTTTTTTTAGGAGACGACGGTCTTTTTCCATCCAGATGTTGAGCCAATGAGCAGCGGCGGGAGGCGGAGGCAGGAATGCTGCAGGATGCTCTCCCCGTCACGGCCGACCCGCACGGCCGCGACTGAGGCGCCCTTTCTCCTGTGAGCACCTCCGGGGGGTCGAAGGAGGGAGCATGTCCGCCGGGGCCGCCGCGGCCTGGCTCGCCGCCGGTAGGTACCTGCCGTCCGGGGAAACGTCGGCTCCTTCTGGGGGCCGGCGTTAGCCTCCGCGGCTAGTTAGCCTAGCCAGCATGCTAGCTGCTCCAGCCAGGAACTCTGCTAATTTTTTCCATGAGGAGAAAAATGGCTGGCAGGAGCCGGTTTTAGCCTTATAAGGCCGACATGTAAAAAGAGAAAACACGGCATTTTGAAACAGCTTACATGCCCAGATGTTGATGTGATTGTTAGGCTTGTTGTTCACCTGAACAGCCTCCTTGTTTCAGGCCCCCGGTTATAAATAGAACAGGTGTGTTATTAATAAATCATTAAATCTACGCTTATTGGGGCTAAAACATATCAGGAGTGTGTATTTATTTAAGCAAAACGGTTATTAATGGATGCAATAGTTGTTACTGTAAGAGGATGAGTTTTTATCACTATACTAATATACATGTAAAATCAAGTAAGACGTGTTTCTGCTTAAAATAGACGTAATAATGCTTGTTTTGTGTTTTTTTTTGAGTGTTACTATTGTTATAGAAAATGAAAATTATTAGTAGAGACATCATTTTTTTCTTCTTTAACATGTTTTGTGGAATATACTTTCATATCGATAATATCTCCTCCATCTGAAATACTCTCCATCCCAGCACCAATATTAGTGGATCTGCATATTTAAACGTATACACGCCCGTAAAATGTGAAGCAGCCTACAGCAGATAGCATCTAATCTAACGAAAAACCACAACTGCGTTACTCACCGCACGTGCAGAGAAAAGATCATTCAGGGGCAACAAGAGGAGTAAATGACTCTTATTGTCATCTTAATCAAATGTTCACAATGTGCTGCTAATGGTGACCCTCACCTTGTTAATCTTTTCTTTTTTTTTTACACTTTGCTGTTATAATCATTATCCATTGATCCAATAGTTTACTTTGTGCATGCCTGTGGTGCTGCTTTACATGAGAGAAATGTCCACATGGAGCGATCCGTGGGCTTGAAGCAGAGAAAACCCTTGTACAGAGATGGTGAGTGTATGTGTGTGTGTGTGTGTGTGTGTGTGTGTGTGTGTGTGTGTGTGTGTGTGTGTGTAATGGGGCAATTCATGTGCTGTCCCCTCCCCCTGTCATAACTGTGACATTCTCAGCTGGTTCCCCATTAATAGTGGCATCATTGTTTTCAGCTTTCTGGAGGAATTAAAAGAATTTATCCCAAATAATGAACTAAACTTTGTTCTTCTGTGGCATACTAATTCAGCTCTGATAACACCAATGTGTAAAAAAATCAGCATTGTGCTTACCTTTTATCGACTACTGGACCATTTAACAAGCTACGCCATCTCCGCACGGCCTGGATCTTGTCGAAGGAGCCTTTACTTTCACTTCCAGGTCTGGTTAAGAATGACGGGTCTAAAACGCATCATGAGCAGAATATGAAAGCTGCAGCCCCAACAGTGGCGATCCTTGTTGTCTGTGCTTCCCCTCCAAACACCAGAGAAGCACATGCGTTCCTCCTGATCTGGGCAACGTGCACGTACAGCAGAGATCTGACTCAACAGAAGAAGAGGAACGACCCCAGGCGCGGGCCTCTGAGCTGCGCCCGGTTCTCTCGGCAATTTCAGAGGACGCGTTGTTGCGTTTTGGCGTAACTAAGGAATCGTTTCATCCCACTGAAGGTCGACGCACAGAAGAATAAAACCTAGTTATCCGTTTCCATCGCCTCCAAGGCCTATCACTGATCCTCTACCCTACTGATGACGTTAATGCTTTCATAGAGAATATTCGACTTCTTCCAGCTTGAACGGAATAATGTGGTGTGATGTTAAAATCAGCTTTTTTTATATTTGTCCTGCAGCTGCTGGCGGGTTGTCGACGGTTTCGTATTAACCTTTAATCAGTGATGTATTGTTTACAGTTTAGCACTTGCAATCCATCATCTTGAGAAGGCCTGGCAGGAACAAATAAGCAGCTCTGATGTTATCAGCAGATCGTCTGTGAAGCTTAGTCAGTGATCTTTACTTATGCTGGATCTTCTTTAATTGGAGGAACCCAAGAAGTTGAGGTTGAAACGTTGAAGCTAGAGCTGCTGAGACGGGCATGCAGCATGACTGAGGGTAGTATAAATGCACCATTGTTATTGTTGTTGGATGGTTTAATGTTTATTCCTTTTAGGTTAGTCCAGGGGATCACTATATCAAAAAAATCTCTCTGCAGAAGTCCTTGACCTTGACTGTTATTGGTGGCTTTGTGGCAGCCCAACCCACAGTTCTGAGACTGAAGGCGGTGCTATTGCTGGTCTGTATAATTTAGATCCAGACGTCACAGGTGGAGCAGCGCCAACAAAGGCAGCTAATATCGCGCGGATTAGTGGTGCTCAGGTGGTCCCTTCTGTTTGTCCTCGGGAGGAGATGTGAACAACACCTTTGGCTTTTTCTTAAGAGTGGCAGCAGGGTGGTATTGACGGGGACATATGGCTATTCTGGGCCTTTGTGGCTGCAGATGTAGCTCTTTTTAAAATACATTATGGACTGTTTTCCCAGCAGCTCATCAGTGCTCTTAGATTGCAATAAGGTGATTCCTGCAGACGCGGGCTTCCTTTAATAATCTGCAGCTTACTGACCCGTCTTGTTTTAACCGTTTTATTCAGCCCGGTAATAGACAGGGCTCAGGAATCAAGGATCATGTGCTAACTTCCTCTTTCATGGCCACAGATTAAAGTGTAAATCCGGATCTGCTGCTATCTTCAGCAAAGAATTCAGCTCGTATTAAAAGTCAGGGCTTACAGCGCAGCCTTTAGAGACACACCTCTGTGCTGGTGTTTGAGGGTAAATGTTATCGCGGTGAAGTTTGTTTGTGATTGGTGATGCTTGTTTACTCTGTCTAGGGGTGAGCTGGAGTCGCTCTTTCAGTCCTTAGCACAGATTTCTTTTTTTTTCCTCTCTCCTAACCACTTTCAGTTCCCCCTCCTACTTCTCTCCTTCATCTGCGTACACTCATTCTCTCGTGGTAATTAAAATGGAGTGTGGCGCTGCCCACCCACTGAAGGAGCGAGTAGAGGAGGAAAATCAGCGACAGAAAGAGAGAGAGACGCAAAAGGAGCTGGACACTTCACCTCCAGCCTTCCGTTTAGGTTTATTAAGTCCATTTTAAGACTAAATGTGTTTGAATCGAGTGGAGCTAAAAAAAAAAAAAAAAGAGAGAGAGCAAAAAGGAGGGAGTGGGAAGCGGATGCAGGCCAAATGACCCTCATTACTGCTGGTTTTTCCAAAGTCACCACCACCCATTCATTGTAACACTTTACAATGAATTTGGCCGCATACATCACAGCGGTTTCACTTGGGTTCTCCCAGTGTTGGGCGGCATTGGTGTCGTCTCATGGTAACAGTTCAGCCTTTTATCTCACTGATTGGTAGAAAAAAGAGGAAGAGTTTGCTGAATAGACAGAATAAACCTCTATCCAAACTATAAGCGAGTGGAGTGTGTAGCTAAAACCTACATCGGTTTGGGAATTCTCTTTTATGCGCTAATAGAAACTAGCATTGTGCTTCTGTCATCAAAATGTATTTTCAGTTTGAGTTAAATGAGTATTTTCTGCATTGGCAGTTAAACCTTTTTAGGGTTAGATGTTGTGGTAAACCTGGCTTGGTAATCATGTTGAATGAATGTGCACTTATCTGTCCTAAAAAATGCTTTTAACTCTGCTTAGAAGGTTAGCAGATAGAAATAACCTGTGCTTGTGTTTGTCTTTGCTTGTTACACGGTTAATTGCGAGTAAAAATACAGCAGCCCATTTGCTCTCATAGGTTCATGCTTTTTACTCTAAATGTGCATTTCAGTGGTCACCATCTTGTCCAGATCCCACGCAGAACGGAATGTCTACCCATCTGCTGGAGTGCTCTTTGTCCACGTCCTGGAGAGGGAGTACTTCAAGGGAGAGTTTCCTCCATATCCTAAATCAGGTGAAGCATTAAACATTAAACTCACTCTGCCTGCACGTTGCTGATGGTGTTGAAGTACTCCCTTATTTGACCCCGGGGAGCAGTTTGCACGCTTGCTGCATAAATGAAGCAGTGACTCCCATCATCAGTTTTAAATTCAGCTTAATTGAATTGGTTCTGACCCGACACCTCCTCATTAAGCAGTTCTGCTTGTAGGCGATGCCAGCAATGACCCGATCACGTTTAATACCAACCTGATGGGCTACCCGGACAGGCCAGGCTGGCTGCGCTACATCCAGAGGACGCCCCACAGTGACGGCGTCCTGTATGGCTCGCCCATGGCAGAACATGTCGGCAAGCCCACCGTCATAGAAGTAGGTGCTCTGGCGTAATTTCCTGACCCACCAACGACGCCTCAAAGAAAACGACTCTCGCTGTTTTCTGCATTAGCACGTTCTCAGAATCGCCGCCGTGCTGTCCCTCATTAGCTACTATAGAAATTCTTCTACAGGCTTACTGCCGCGGCACGTGGGCCTCCATACTGTGTCTCAGATGGGTACAGCCTGCTGTACGGGCTGCACTGAGCTCAGATTAAACTTTCACCCGTGTTTTGCAGATTACAGCATATAACCGACGCACTTTTGAGACGGCGCGGCACAACTTGGTCATAAACATCATGGCCACGGAAGGTGAGGGCCAACGCAAAATCTCTGTGAAGAGAAAAGCGAGATGAGACGCCTCTGCTCCGATGTCACCGGCCGTCCCCTTTCATCCGTCTCTCCTCGCAGAGTTCCCTCTGCCCTACCAGGCTGAGTTTTACATCAAAAACATGAACGTGGAGGAGATGCTGGCCAGTGAGGTCCTGGGGGACTTCCTGGGGGCGGTGAAGAACGTGTGGCAGCCCGAGCGCCTCAATGCCATCAACATCACGTCCGCTCTGGACCGCGGTGGCCGCGTGCCCCTGCCCATCAACAACCTGAAAGAAGGGTGAGGGAGGCTTTTGCTGTTGCGTAATGGTGTGTAATGGTCCTCCTTGATATGGCCTGACATGATGCTTTAGTAGGGTCTCTCCGTTATTTGACCAGAGAAGAACAATATGTTGATTTTGATGTATTACTAACAATTATTGTACAAAGTGGGCCTAAAATAAAGACAATTAGAGCATCTCCTCGTCCTCTACTGCACAAAAGTGAAGATGATATCGATGCACGGTGTTTGTTGATGTGCCGTCTCATCCCCCAAAACCTCATTTAGCAACGTGGAAGCAGAGCTGTCAATCAAGGCGGCATGGCTCTGGGCCGCCCGTCTTCACATACGGTCTGTTCTCTGGACAGACGGGTGTCAATCGCAGCTCAGCCCTTCTTGTCATTTTACACATAGGTGGTGATGTAACTGATGTTTGTGCAGTGAAGAAGACCTGCCACAGCCACACACACGTGTGCACGCTGTGGCAATTAGAACTGAACTATGATGGCAGCAACGCTGACATCTCGAAATGGCACTTTCAGATACACCAGGGAAGAAAAATGCTGTGTGTGTGTGTGTGCCTCCCTATCTCTTTCTCTCTTTAGGAATGAAGAACGTGGGAAGTGTGAATTTGTTTGATGTTACATAAAGCCTGCACATTTCCATATCCAGTCCTTTTTCTTACCCTCTGTCTCTACCTCTCTCACAGATACACACACACACAAACATACATTCTTATTCTTCTGACTTTGGTAGGACCTTCATGCAGATAACACATTCTCCAGGCTCTCACTCTGACCCTGAACCCTCAAACTGATCTGTATATGTTGGAGGAACAGTTTGCTCCCCAGTAACACCTAAACAGCGAGTGTTGGCCGAGTGGACGATGTAGTGATTGGATGTTTAAAGTCGACAGATGGATAATGCAGCCCTTTGCTCAAGGGGGCTATAACATGAATATTTAAATACATCCATTTTAAGTTATGTCTGCCTTCTGTCACATTTAAAAAAACAAACTAGAATAATGATGGGGTTAGATTTCTATTTATTTAGGTACTCTAATGGGCTATGATATTTCTGAAATCCTGTGTGTGGCCTTTTCTCTCATTCTAACAAATTATTTGTATTTTCCAGCCAGCTCCTCTCGTGCTGACGTTTGGTTTAATCGGGGCCCGAGGGATCTGTAACTTGCTGCAAATTAGTGGAGTTCACATGGCTGTCAGCGCTGACAGCCACTGTCAACGGCTCTGATTCAGACGGGAATCGCCCACATGAGCTGCCATAAGTTGTACATCAAAGATTTATGCTGATGTTTTCCGAGATGAAAGCATCCGGGAGGCCGCTAACAAGCCCCGCTCTCCTCGGTTGCCTTGTCTCACGCTCCGTGTGTCCCGTCTCCACCTCTCTGCAGGGTGTATGTGATGGTCGGCGCCGATGTTCCCTTCTCCTCCTGCCTGCGGGAAGTGGAGAGCCCACACAATCAGCTGCGGTGCAGTCAGGAGATGGAGCCTGTCATCAGCTGTGACAAGAAGTTCCGAGCTCAATTTCACATCGATTGGTGTAAAATTTCACTGGTGAGTGTCGAACGGGAGGTCAAAAGCAGCTGAGGCTGTCAGTCCCAGGCTGTAATATCTTGTGTACCACACGCTGAATGGAATCTGTCATAATGAAACACCCCAAAGCCTCTTCAGTCATAAATAATCTTTCAGTATTGAAATCCACGCTGACATTAGCAACCAGTGTTAGGACAAAGTTACATGATGAGTTCAAGGTCATCTTGGTAAAGTGGCGATCAGAGTACTGTAAACAAAATATGATGGGTTTAATTGTAACCGCAAGGATATAAGTAACTTAAGTTTTGCTCTTTTCGCAAATGTTAAATGATCATTCTATCTTCAGGTCGACATCAACAAGGTGGTCCCGGTGTACGTCACCCGGCCTGAACCTGGCACCGGCATCCTGCCTGAGTTTGGAGAATATGACCCCCCTCCCGAGTCCCTCAAGTCCAGAGATTATTTCTCGGACTTCCTGATCACCCTGGCCGTCCCGTCCGCCGTGGCCCTCGTCCTCTTCTTCGTGCTCGGCTACACGATGTGCTGCAGACGCGAGGGGGTGTAAGTGCGCTCTGCCTCGTACTTTTGCGCGAACGCAAGCAGACGTCCCGACATCTGCAGACCGTAGCGTCAGCAGGGAATTATGGGAGGCGATGATAGCGGAGGGGACTTAGAGGGCAGTCATCTGGACCGGGTTTGCAGCTTCTCGTCACCATTCCGTTGTCCATTGACATCCATTTATATTCATTTCCCCCACAAAGCTGTTTTTTTCCCTCACCACAGCATCAGTCAGCCATTGTCCTCTGTCATCTACAGGCCTCAGTGTTCTCATCCCATCAGCCCTTCACTTCTGTGCAGACGTGTGTTTAACTCAGTATTTAATCCATCCATTTTGTTTTGCTTCTAGGGAAAAAAGAAACATGCAAACACCAGAGTAAGTGTTTTACCTCTCCCGTGTTTTTATTTGGGCTGTTCTCTCCTCTCTCTGTCTTTGCTTTGCGGTTTTTTCCATCTACACTGACGCCTTTCTCATGCGTGTCTTGGCATCATTCATCCAACGGGCTGCTCAAAAATCCAGTGATTAGATGTTGACAGTCGGTGTAGCGGCAGCAAATCGCTTAAAATGTATTTTCTTTGTCTTGCTCAAAGGCACAGGGGTGGTTAAGGGTGGATTTATGTTGTTTCTTATTATTTTTGCTGTGCATGCGAGAGATGAGCGCAGAGCTCACCACGGCTCCTACAGATGTATCGTGTTTGGACCCACTGTTGAATTCTGGGAGTTTCTTTTAATGTCGGCGCCTCTCTCGTCTCCTGTGCAGCATCCAGCTGGTCCACCACAGCTCCATCCAGAAGTCCAGCAAAGAGCTGCGGAGCATGTCTAAGAACCGTGAGATCTCCTGGCCCCTCTCCACGCTGCCCGTCTTCAACCCGGTCAGCGGCGAGGTGGTGCCGCCCATCCACCCCGACAACTACGAGACCACCAGCATGCCACTCATGCAGACGCAGACGTGAGTTCGCAACCGTGATTCCTGCGGCTTTAAACTACTTCAGGAAATTAGTTTTAAACCTTCCAAGGCTTCACACACACACACACACACACACACACACACGAATCTCAGGCCGTGAGCATGGCACGCAGACACGCCGCCGCCGCCGCCGTTAATCCTGTTGTTTCCGTACCTCTAACGCACCTCCTGCACAGCTAAAACCGCAGCTGCGGAGAGAGGGCCTTTAGAAAATATGACCATAGCTTAAGAGGTTCAAGCTGTCCCATGATTTTACCTAACGGGCTTGGAGCTCGGGAAAAACTCAAGTACAGCATGCTTTCACGTGACGCCGACGGCGGTGGTGCTTACTCTGTTCCAATAATGTCACTGTGGATTATTACAGGAATCTGCAAAACCAGATTACAATACCACAGCAGCGGCCATCAGGTTAGTGCTTCATTCAGCACGTGTGCTTATTTGTTGCAGTTTGCAGACAGCGCTGCACTATCGATCCTTTTCATGTGTAGCATGTGATAGCTTCCCTGACCTGACGTACTAACGTCAGTGAGCTTCCACTCCTGCATGTGTTTTACTTTCCCTCACACCGGAGGCCTTTTTGGTAGCTCCCTCCGTGCTTCCTGCTCTTCCCTGTGTCACTGTATCAATACAAGAAATGGCCTTACTGTGGCTCCTCTGCTGCATGCGTGATGTTGGTGCGTGAGCGCCCTCTTGTGTCCAAGCGCCTAACTCGCTGCTCTCTCCGTCCCCTGCTAACAAAGGAGATAATTATGTCATGTCAACATTTCGGAGGCTGGAGGTAGGTGCAGAGGGTTAGAACGGTTTTGGTCTGGACATTACTGTATTTTAAGAGTTAATTTTCCATGTTTATTTCAGGTAAATGGTATTCCTGAGGAGAGAAAAGTGGCTGAAGCTCTCAACTTGTGACCAGCAGAACCCGTCGGAGCGTTCCTGGGTCAACGTCGTCATCCGTCTGTGCCAACATGCATGCTCCAGAACAGTTTTTAAAAATGTTTCCGTCTAGATGCACTTAACACCTTCAGAGAAGCCTGTTTTAATACTAAGAGTAAGATATTTAAGTGTCCATGTAAGATGTTTGTTTTTGTATGTTTTTCACAAAGGGCCTCATGGAGGAAAAAGGAGATTTGTGCCGTTAGTTTGTCACATGGTAACAATAAATTCATCGAGTTTACCATCTGATTTCCTCTCACATCCAGATTCTCATGAAAAGAAACCAAACCATCAGATTTTATGAAGATATTATTAATGTATTGAATAAAGGCATTTATAAATAATGATACATTTCACATTTTTAAGACATCACCAAAAATGTACATGTAACATGTCTCAAAAAGGATCTGAACAGGGCTATAAATAGTTGCATTAATACAGCCAAAAGTGATAATTAAGGCCTGAAACAATTACCAGATTTTCAGCTGTTGGTCAGCCAGATGTGGACAGTTTAGGCGATGTATTCTGTGCAGTGAGTGCATGTTTTTGTCAGAACATGAGGATAAAAGATGAAAATGTGATACGGAAACTGTGGTTTTTCTTATATGTGCAGAAATCGGTCAATCCACAGGTTTTTTTTGGTACAACAGACAACACTCAGCGCCCCTTAAGCAATACTGTTCAGGTTATTGTCGCGTTCGTCTCTGCAGGACGACCCTGGCAGGATCTCCGTTTATGGGTTAAGCATGTCTCTGCAAAAACCGCAAAACTCCACAGACAGCATTCAAACGTACAAAATAAACTAAAGCCAAACAAAAGTATAAAACATAAGCTTAATTTAAATCATTAAATACTGTACATGTCACATAAAACTTCAGAGCTACAGCAGGTGAGCACAATACCTTTGAACAGTTCTCAAATGAATCACAAAAACACGTCGATGGATAATCCAACATCTGAACAAGTGCACTCCAAGTTTTGACTTGAACCTTTGAGCTTGTCCTTTTCTTTTCCTCCGTCAGCCAAAGCAGACGCTGGTCCGTAGTCCGCCCGCAACGTCGGCGGAAACACTGAAGATGCTAAGAAAACAATCCGCCTGAGTGGAAACGCCTTCGGCTGCTCGCGCCGTGTGGACGGGAGGGGGGGGTTCGATCCTCTCGGGTTAGACAGGAAGTTCTGTGCGCAACGGGCTCGTGTTAGCTGGTTTGGCTGAACAGAAGTGGTACCACAAAGAAATGCACAAAGCTCGTGAGCTTGAAATGAGATTTCAGTTTGTATAAAACGCCCCAGAGCCTTCTCTGCTCTCATTTCATCCAAACGATAAAAACCTTCATCTTGGAGCAGCGGAGCAACACCCCAAACCCCCATTTTCTCTTCTCCAGGGTGCACCGTCCTCAGCACTCGGAAAAAAGCAGAGGCGCTCTTCTGTCACCAGCACAGCAGGTCAAAGACAAACTCTGGGCTCTGCCCTCCTCTCTGCTCCCATCAGCAGGAATCTGGCACATCTGCCCCGTTCCTCTCGCCAGGCCCCGCGCCGTTACGCGCCCGGCGTGGGCTGACCCCCCCTGGTCAGAAGCAACGCGGCCAGGCTGAGGACGCCCGCGGCGGCCAGCCTCTTCAGCAGGGCCATGCTGTCTTTGGGGATGATCACCTGGGCCAGGTCGTTGGTGATCAGGGAGATCTCGTGAGCCACGCACACGAAAATGAAAGTGCTGACCAAGATGTTCAGTGAAGGGTTCCCTGGGATCAGGACCAGAATACCCTTGGTGTCGGCTGCCAACCAGATGTGGTACTGACATATGAACAGCTGGGGGAGACAAAGCGTTTAAAGTCGAGAGGGACGAAGACAAAGAGCACCCTCATGACATGTGGTCCATCTTACCTCCAAAGAGATCTTTCCAAACCACGCAAAGAATGAACTATATATAGAGCGCACATAGCCAGGAATGTTCCTGATGAGAATGAAGGACAGAATCTGGAGCAGGAAAACAGACGTCAGGAACCGTAACATGTCTGCCGAGTGAAGAAGCGCAAGAGGACAGGAAGCGTTTACCTGCACCACAGAGATGTACGGGTGCATTTCGTTGCACTCCGTCTTATTTTTGCAGCTGCTGGCCCATATTGAATAAGTCTGAAACAGGAGGAGGGAAAATCAGAGGAGGACAACGAGGTGTTTAAGTTTAAGTAAAGACTTGGTGTGACTAGACTGATTGGAACTGCTCCTGTAATCCCCTGACGCTTTGTGAGAACCAACAAAGAGCCAACAGTCACTACACCGAGTTCACAAACAAGGACTTAATCCAGACAGTCACATGAGGATTAGAAAATGTGTGTGAGAGTGTGTGTGTGTGTGGGGGGGGGTTGGTTGGGGCAGCGATAAAGTCTCTTCCACATTAAAGAAGCCACTCCTCCCCATGTGACCAGTCTTAGCTGCTCGTGCAATCTTTAAGATAAGAAATCAGAGGCGGAGAGGACGACCGCAATTAAACCACAAGTGTCCCAAACGGCCCAAAGGAGCTTTCCCACTACGGTGTCGGCTCACGCTTTGAGTGGACGCAGCTCTGTAGCCGTGGGATTCATTCCTCATGCAGGGAACAACGGAACCTTGTTTGGTCAAAATCATCTCACCACCAATGGAAACCAACATCAGACTCTACAAGGGGACAAACTCCCCGACCCTCCGCCTGGTTCCCAACAACTGGTCCCACTTGGGTCATCGTTTTGGGCCTGTTGAGGTTTTCTTGATTTGTTGCTTCTGTCCGCCGAGCGGCCATCAGAAAATTCCCGATAATCCGGGGCTGACCGTGACGCTCCCTCTGGAGTCCGTCCCTCTCTACTGGACCAGGCTAGCGCCTCGCTTACGGCCTTCACCGTTTCTTTTCTGAAGCCTGTTGTGACTCTGGTGACATCAGTCCCCTGACCCTCAGGCCTTCTGTTACACGTTTTAGCATAGACTCAGAACACTTGGAACCCCTGCGGTACTTTAGCACCTACTGGACTCTGGAAGCTCTGGTCGAGTCATGCTGGGGAGGTACTAGTGGAGCAGCAGCAGAAATGTGTCAGCGAGGC
Organism: Lagocephalus sceleratus; assembly: GCA_911728415.1. Lineage (NCBI taxonomy): Eukaryota > Metazoa > Chordata > Actinopteri > Tetraodontiformes > Tetraodontidae > Lagocephalus > Lagocephalus sceleratus. Next base: position 2,869,902 of record CAJVRN010000219.1, on the reverse strand, counting down.
GAGTGTGTTAGAGACGCTGAAGGTCTTACTATAAAAGAGACGACAGAGAGGAAGAGGAGCAGGCTGGAAACCCTGGCAGAGAAGAGGGCCTCTCCTTTGCTCTCCGACAGCACCTGACGCTTCTGAAGCACCAGGTAGATGAAGGCAAACAGCATGCCGTGTATCACCGCCTGCCAGACAACAGAGCGCCGCTCAGCTCCTTCAGGCTTCTGGAGAGGGCGTCGGAGAGCGCTACTTACAAATCGGTCCAGCTTCCATCTGAACCACCACTCACGGACGCTTCCCTTCAGCTCAAAGAACTTGGAGAAGGGCCACGTGGAGAAGATGCTCTCAAAGAAACCCTGGAGACAAAACCCCAGCGTGAGGAGTCCATGAGGGACCACGAGTCCAAAGGCGTCACATTTTGTCTGAATATTATTTGTGTGTTGTGTGTGAAGGCGTCACATCCCCCCGGGTGTGTCTGTGCCTCACCCACCTGTGAAAATGCAAAGAAGCAGATCAACAGCAGGAGCCCCAGTAACTTCACCAACACCCCCATGTACCACATGCCACTGCCTGTGAGAGGACAAGCCCAGCTTCACACGGCCCCTCCAGGAGTAAATGTTGGTGCGCGTGGCGGCGGCGGCGGCAGGCTCCGACACCTACCGTTGGCCTTGTTCTGCAGGACCTGGGGCCACATGGCCAACGTTCCATAGATGACGAAGAACCAGAAGGTGACCAATGGCACGAAGTAATAGAACTGGTACGGCCGGTCCATCACCACGCACAGGACCAGGACCAGGAAGTTCAGGCGGAACAGCACCTGGCGAGGAGCGAGCGGACGTGAGCGGCGGCGGCCGGACGGCGGGAGGAGGGTCGGGCTCACCTGACACACTCGGTACAGGCTGAAGTCCCCCTTCAGCCAGAAGAAGGAGAAGTGTCCGTAGCCGGTCTGGAACAGGTACGCCGCCACCAGCACGCGCACGTGCATGTACACTGGAATGAACTGAGACACAGAGGAGGCGTGAAGCTCTCGCGGGTCGTTCCTACGCGGATGCGGCGGGGGGGACTCACGACGCTGGCTCCAGATATGTGATAGATCAGGATGACCAGCTGCATCCAGCCTTTCCACTCGTCCGTCTGCTCCCGGTTCAGCAGTTTGTTCTGAAGCAGGAAAGAAAAAAATCGACGTCAATCCTTTTGGTTTAAGGGGAACTGTCTTTGATCTGGACAGATCAAAGGCCGATCCGTCCATCAAACGGCATTGAAGGACTTCACCTCTTTGCTGTTTTCACTGTAGAAGACCCCCAGGACGAAGATATAGATGAGCGGGATGAAAAAGGTGGAGTGGGTGTAGAACTTCTGCTCCTTCATGAACACGTCGGCCCTGTCGCAGAGGTAAAAGTAGGCCATGATGACGCCCATCCTGCTGAGCGCCTGGAACAGCGCCTTGGGGCCCAGAGGGGCCGCCGCCGTCGCCGGCTTCTTCTCCTCCAAGCTCTCCACGTCCGCCGGCACGGGCCGCCGGTGGTGGCTGCTGCTGCCGAGGAGGTGCAGGACCAGGAACACCAGCGCGGCGCCCAGGAAGAAGCAGGCCGAGAGCTTCTGGAGGAGGTTCGGGGGGGGCACCGCCTGGCAGCAGGAGCCGTCGATGGGCTTGAGCAGCTTGTTGCACACGGAGTTGATGAGTACCATGGCACCCTGGGGGGGGTTAGGGAAGGACGGAGGGAGGGGGGGGCAGAGGGACAGAGAGGGAGGGACAGAGGGAGAGTGAGGGAGGGACGGAGGGAGGGTGAGGGACGGAGGGAGAGTGAGGGACGGAGGGAGGGTGAGGGACGGAGGGATGGAGGGAGGGTGAGGGACGGAGGGATGGAGGGAGGGTGAGGGACGGAGGGATGGAGGGAGGGAGAGGGACGGAGGGATGGAGGGAGGGTGAGGGACAGAGGGAGGGTGAGGGACGGAGGGACGGAGGGAGGGTGAGGGACGGAGGGATGGAGGGAGGGTGAGGGACGGAGGGATGGAGGGAGGGTGAGGGACGGAGGGACGGAGGGAGGGTGAGGGACGGAGGGATGGAGGGAGGGAGAGGGACGGAGGGATGGAGGGAGGGAGAGGGACGGAGGGATGGAGGGAGGGTGAGGGACGGAGGGATGGAGGGAGGGAGAGGGACGGAGGGATGGAGGGAGGGTGAGGGACGGAGGGATGGAGAGGGACGGAGGGAGGGTGAGGGACGGAGGGAGGGTGAGGGACGGAGGGATGGAGGGAGGGTGAGGGAGGGAGGGATGGAGGGAGGGTGAGGGACGGAGGGATGGAGGGAGGGTGAGGGACGGAGGGATGGAGAGGGACGGAGGGAGGGTGAGGGACGGAGGGACGGAGGGAGGGTGAGGGACGGAGGGATGGAGGGAGGGAGAGGGACGGAGAGTAAAGCTGCTGCCGTGCTCCAACAGCACATCTGGGTGTGCCTCCCTACCACGTTCCTGGTGCTCTCGGGCAGGTGAAGGCCGTCTTCCGACTGGGCGATGGTTTCCATGGCAGCCTGGCGTGACGCGGCCATCAGCTTGACCCGGGGTGGGGCGCCGGCCCTGCCGGTCCCCAGCACCTCCACGGCGGCGTCGTTGTACAGCTGCAGCTGCCGGTTGGTGATCATCTTCCTGCTGTCACTCAGCGCCTCCTCGTTCACGGGGTCTGGAGGGGGGGGTTTGCTTAGGGAACAGAAGGCTTGGCTCGCGCGTGGCGTGCTGCGGCGGTCCTACCCTGCAGGACCCAGTAGACCTCGGCGCGGCGGGCCAGGCGCTCCAGGGGCGTGGCGATGGCCGTCAGGTTGGCCCGGTACTGCTGCAGCGCCTCGCCGCTGCCGCCGTGCAGCTTGATGGACCACTGCGGATCAACGGGGCGGGCTCAGAAAAGGCGCCGGCGCGTGACTAAAGCGCGACTCGTTACGCAGCTTACCGCAGCAGCTGCGAGGACGACAACATCTGGGGACGACAGCTTCGGGGACGCCTCCTGCAACAACAGAGGGGCCGTCACCAACTCCAAAGCTCTCCATTTGAAAGGGTCATCTTTACTCGAGCCCCTCTTAAAGCCCCGAGAAGACACAGCTCCTCTACTTTTAAGATCAGGCTTAAATCCCACCTCTTAAAAAGCTTATTGTCACTAACCTTGTAGCTCAGTTACCATCATAGACGGACAGATTATCATACTGAGGGGGTCGTCTAATCACCAGCTTAAGATACTAGTTATGCTGCTATAGGCCGAGAAACACGATCACCTGACAGGCCTCTGACACCACACTGGTCATGGTTTGGTTTACCTGTTCTGTCCTCTACCTGTTCTGTCCTCTACCTGTTCTATCCTCTACCTGTTCTATCCTCTACCTGTTCTCTCCTCTACCTGTTCTCTCCTCCACCTGTTCTATCCTCCACCTGTTCTATCCTCCACCTGTTCTATCCTCTACCTGTTCTCTCCTCTACCTGTTCTCTCCTCCACCTGTTCTATCCTCTACCTGTTCTATCCTCTACCTGTTCTATCCTCTACCTGTTCTCTCCTCCACCTGTTCTATCCTCTACCTGTTCTACCCTCTACCTGTTCTATCCTCTACCTGTTCTATCCTCTACCTATTCTATCCTCTACCTGTTCTATCCTCTACCTGTTCTATCCTCTACCTGTTCTATCCTCTACCTGTCCTCCTCTCCTCCTCTCTCTCTCTACCCATCTGTCCATCATCAGGAGGGTCCCCCTACATGGTCCTGGTCCTGCTCAAGGTTTCTTCCTGTTAAAGGGGAGTTTTTCCTTGCCACTGTAGCTTGTCTGGGGTTAGGTCCTGGGATCCTGGAAAGGCCTTGAAACTATTTCTGATTGTAAAAGACGCTGTATAAAGATTGATTGATTGATACTTACTTGTGTCCATGACGACAAGCGTTCTTTCATTGAGTTATTTGCCTCTGGATACCACAGGAAGTCCTTCAAAAGACAGTTGCTCTTTTAATCCGGCGTCTGACGGAGGACCTCACGCTGCTCAGATAACTCACCACGTTGACGGACGAGCCCGAGTCCTTGAAGGAAATGTCTTCATGCTTCAGAGGTCACACCAGGACAGATGGAGAAAATCAGTTATTTACCTTCCTCTGTTAAATATTGAATGATCTTCCTATTTGTACAGTAATCAGTGTTTGGTGAGGCTAGATTCATGCAGATGAGAAGTCAGGACACACACACACACACACACACATACACACACACACACACACACACACACACACACACACACACACACACACACACAGCATTCTGTCCGCCCCTCCGGGGTGGGAGCGTCTAATCCCAGAGACGCTTAAATGATTCATTTTCCCCCATAATCACCTTGTTTCCGTCTTCTCTCTGCTCGGGGTCAAGAATTTTGATGAAGGCGTAAAACAGCTGCCTGATCCTGGAATCCCCGACAAAGGCCACCCTCTTCTCAGCCAGGCAGCTTTTGGCTTCTCTGCCAGACAAAAGTGACGGTGAGCAAAGGACGCACGCTCAGCCACGCCACCTCCCAGCGAACGCGCAACAGCTCATTTTTATAATTTAATGTTTGTCCCTTCAATGACACCCTTGAAGCCCACAAATCCCTGCACTTACAGGCTGCAATCTTTCTATTTTTTTAAATCTACAGTATAAAGAGTGCAGTAAGCGTCTGTGGTTCAATGTTACTTTAAATCTACAGTATAAAGAGTGCAGTAAGCGTCTGTGGTTCAATGTTACTTTAAATCTACAGTATAAAGAGTGCAGTAAGCGTCTGTGGTTCAATGTTACTTTAAATCTACAGTATAAAGAGTGCAGTAAGCGTCTGTGGTTCAATGTTACTTTAAATCTACAGTATAAAGAGTGCAGTAAGCGTGCGTGGTTCAATGTTACTTTAAATCTACAGTATAAAGAGTGCAGTAAGCGTCTGTGGTTCAATGTTACTTTAAATCTACAGTATAAAGAGTGCAGTAAGCGTCTGTGGTTCAATGTTACTTTAAATCTACAGTATAAAGAGTGCAGTAAGCGTGCGTGGTTCAATGTTACTTTAAATCTACAGTATAAAGAGTGCAGTAAGCGTGCGTGGTTCAATGTTACTTTAAATCTACAGTATAAAGAGTGCAGTAAGCGTGCGTGGTTCAATGTTACTTTAAATCTACAGTATAAAGAGTGCAGTAAGCGTCTGTGGTTCAATGTTACTTTAAATCTACAGTATAAAGAGTGCAGTAAGCGTGCGTGGTTCAATGTTACTTTAAATCTACAGTATAAAGAGTGCAGTAAGCGTGCGTGGTTCAATGTTACTTTAAATCTACAGTATAAAGAGTGCAGTAAGCGTGCGTGGTTCAATGTTACTCACATGCTTTTGTACTTGTGCATCATGCAGCCATAAGGCTGCCATACATTCTCCCCCAGGTAGCGTCCTCTGGACAGCAGCCATTCACATGAGTCGCTCCCTGAAGGCAACACGCAAACAAAAACTATCAGCAGGTCTAAAAAGGGGGGGGGCACGGCTTTTTAACGCTGCCTCACGTGTGAGTGACCTCAACCTGCGGCCCTCTCTGCTGTAAAAGGACCCGTACAATGCGGCGCCCTGCCAGGGGCCGCAGGATAAAGCCATCGGGCCATTGGAGACGAGCGCAAACCCCTGGGGCTATTCACCAGGGCGGCGCATCAATGGAGCCATCTGCCGCTGAGTGGGCCCGCACGGTGGCCCCGGACCGGGCCGGCATCTCCAGCCGAGGCAGCTGCTCCCAGTCCACTCCCAGTCCGCTCCCAGTGGTCTCTGGTGCATCTGACCTCTCATGCACGGAGGGGCAGCAGTGCAGGTCGAGGCGCTCCCACCCCCTGACCCCAGGAGCACATCTGGATCACACCTGGAGCCAGCCAGATGTTCACCTGGCGACGGAAGACCCGCCGCTGCCCAGAGCACCACGACTGTCAACAGAGGCGGACCCGGACCCAGCAGAGGCGAGGCGAGGGCGCTCCGGGCGCCTGGAGCCGCGGACGCCGCAGCCCGGGCCGAGGCCGGGCGGCTCCGCGGCAGCGGGGGCGTCCGAGCACCACCCCCCAAGTGCTCCCGTGCCCCCGCGTTAAGACAAACAAGAAGAGAAGCGGGGACCCGTGCAGCGAGGCGGTGCAGAAGCGCCGCGCCGCTCCGCAGGCGGCGTGAGCGCGTCCGCGCGGCGCTAACCTCGCGGCGGCGCGGCGCCGCTCGCGGCGAGACGACGCGCACAAACCTCCGTAATGGCGAGAAACCGCGTGGCAGAGCAGCAGCACGGCGACGAGGGCCAGCGAGATCAGCTTAGCATTCTTGACGTTGAAGTGCTGGTTTATTTCCCGTTTGCCCAGGCTGTAGGCCAGGACCGCCATCTTGGCTCCTCCATGACAACAGCAGTGAGCCGACTGGCGGCGGCGGCGCGGCACCTCCTGGCGGCAGCGCTCCGGCGGCAGGCGCCGCCTCCACCACCACCCCCCCACCTCCCTCCCTCCCTTCCGACTCACATCAGGGACAGAATCACTCTTAATCGGCCCCCGAGGCTTCTGTCCGCCAGAGGACAAGTTTGAGCGGGGTTTAGTCAGCAGGGGCGTCGGCGCGGGTCCACGAAGGGCCGACGAGGCTGCAGGTTTTCGCCCCAACGCTGCAAGAGCGCACCAGGCCCGACTCGTTTCACGTCTTCAGACAGCTGATTGGTCAAACTGACTGGTTGGAGCAAAAACCCGCATCCACGCCGGGCCTTTGGGGAAGAGGTTTGACCCCCCGTTTATCGGGTGAACCTGCAGGGAGCGCAGATGTAAACGCTGCGCGAAACAGGACGCTGAAGTCAGCTTCCGATTGGATAGTCAAGGGGGGACGTTAAGGGAAAATAAGCCCTTTAAGCTGAGCTGCTGTTTTTATTACTTCTTATGGATGTGAACATATTTTAGGATCAACTTAATGAACTTCTGACACCAGATCCAGATTAGATCTGCGAAACTTCTGGAGATGCAAAAGATTAACATTTTACTGACTTTCCCCCTCATACAGCCCACTATGGACCAAGTCTAGATTAGACCAACTACACTTGAGCTTCTCAAAGTCGTGCCCTGCCGGATTCATGTCTTCAGCGTGATCATCGAGTACGTTTAAAACAGTTAATTTCACATTCTTCAGTCAAAAGCAGAGGGGAAATTTAAATTCTTAGACTGAAATCACAGTGTAAACATAAAGATTGTTAGATTAGATTAGATTGTTATTTTAAAAATTGAAATGGAACATTCCCCTCCCTCAAGTTTCTCTTCATGAAATAAATCTTGCTAAAAACGAACAAATAAACTGGGTAAAATATTTAATCAGATTGTGCAAGTGTAGTTACAGCTCACCGCCGACAGGGGTCGTTAAAGGTAAACATTCTTGTGCGTCGAATCTTACAGACCTGACAGACAAGGTGCGTTTATTAACACTCAAAAACTGTCTGCGGTCAAACTCTCCTTTCAACTAAATCCTTCTGTTAGTTTACGAGCATTTCAAAGCTGTGGGCACATAAATAAGCTGATAGAGAGGAAGTAGTTAGAGAAGAGATAAGACGACGAGAGCCATTAAAATCTGCACCATGAATGAAGACAAATTTGCACAAGTGCAGCAGACAGCGCAGAACTGCTGTGAATATGCACTTGTTGTAAAGAGTATAATACAGGAACTCCAACAAAACTTTTACTTTTGCAGCCATTTTGATGCCAAGTAAAACATTCTGTCTCGAGTGTTTGCAGCCTGGTGAGTTTAGTTTTATTGTGTACAGTTTATGGATAATCTAGTACAAGATAGATCATGTTATGTTGGCTTTTTTGTTTGTGTTTCATGTCTATTTTTATCTCCATTAATTTGTTTGGCTTCATCAAGAATGTCGAGGAGAGGCTGCCCTCTTGTGGTCGTTGCAAATGTTGCAGGTGATTAGCTGGCAAGATCATCCAAGTAGAAGCAACAAGATCACCATCAAAATCCTTTTCCTGCTCCTCCGGCCATAGTTCATGTTGGTTTGCATGCATCACTGGGAAATTTGAGCCTTGATCCAAATTCCACAGAAATTTATTTGGATGCAAAAGCTGTATTATGCAAGAAAAGCAACATCAGAGGATGCATATTTACAAAGGAACAATGCACTTCTTAGTAATCACACATTGGCATGGACAGTGTCAACAGAAATTTACTGTACATTGAGAACGGATGTACATTTGAAAAGAAATCAGAAACGGGGGTCGGCGAATGAGAATATGACTGTGCTTCCACCGCAGGAAGGTGCTGCCAAAGTAGGACCAATGTACAGTGACGCGCCTTCAGTGGTGACTAAAGCATGAAAGCACATCACTGAGTAGTGTGTTTTGGAACATTGGACATGCTTTATTTCAGAACTTTTCACAATTTATTTAAACATCTCACATATACAAAATAGGTACAATAGTCTTTGTGGTGTCATTTTTTGGAGAGAGAGAGAGAGAGAGGCCGCATAAAAACCGTTTGGAATTGGATGTGCTGTCAGTATGAACACTGAGTGAGTTTGTAGAGTTCTAAAGCCTGAAAAAAACAAAAAAAAATCCTAGACAAGATTAAAATAAAAAAGGACAAAAAGAGGTGAAACAAAACAAAAAACCAGACATCAAATTTAGGACCATTCCACATGCTTAGGGTGGGGAACATCACGGGACCAATGCAAGACTCCTCAAAGGTCAATACAAAGTAACACAGTAAAAAGTGGTTTGTTCCACAGCTGCGTATTAGCACCATCTCTGCTTCAAGTAAATGAGCACCTTTCCAAACAGGACAAAGTATCTGAAGCATTTCGAAGTCTGAACATCTGTTGTGGACCCAGGTTTTGGTAATAGTATTTTCTTTAGGCACAGGCATGAGGTAGTTTAAACCTTTTTTCATGGAAATTGTGGTTTTAAACCTCCTCTTTGGAAGATATACAAAGACCACAAGGTGATGCGTACTTTCAGCGTTTTTATTACACTTCTTTTATTTTTTACAAAAGGATGACATGATGTCCCACAACAAGGTGTTTTCCCGCGTCCCTTTGGGCTGCTGTATTAATTTGCATTGCACAAACGCTCCGATCAGTCCGTTCAGTCCGCTCAGATAGTTTCCCATCTTAAGCAAGTGGATGTGCAGAGAGAAATCAGCATTTGGTATAAAAACACAACACAGAAAGAAGGGCAGAGATTTTGATTTTTTTCGTTTGTTCTCTCTTTTTTGGTGTTAATTTATCATGAGTCTATCTATTTGAAACAGACTGGGCCAATGTCCAAACCAAACTCCTGCTCAGCTCCACCAATGTCCATAGGTGCAATGTCGAGGATGGGCAGGCGAGATGGTTTATTTGTTCTGTACTCGATCACTGTCTTGCTCCACTCGCCAGTGTGTCTCTGTGGGTGCCAGGAGAGAAACAAGCGGTCAGTTCGGAGCGGCCCGGGAACCTCCGCGCTCGATCGGGCCGACGTAAACGAGCTACTCACAGTGCAGCCGTCCTCCAGCACGTTGAAGGTAAATCGGCTGTTGCCCTCGGCCCTCAGTTCCACGTCGTTAGAGCCCTGGAGCACCACGGCCTTCTTCATGTTGCCGGTCTCACCGTCCATGTAGGCAACGCTGTTCTTGCAGTGGTAGGTGATGTTCTGGCTGGCCTGGTTGGACAGCAGGCGCATGAAGGCCAGCTGGGTGGCCATGCTCTGGGGGCTGAGGGTCTCATCGTTGTAGGTGAACTGCATCCACACAGAGAGGGGGGGGGGGGGGGTCATTCGCGTTAGGCGGCAGTAAGAGAACGGCGGGGACGCTGCTGCGGTCCCGGGAGGAGATGGCTCACCTCGGTGCCACCGTTGATGGTCTCGCCGAACCAGACGTGCTTCTTGGTCTCGGTGCTTCTGAACCAGTTCTTCTTGGCGATGCTCTCGGGGTGGGCGTGGATGCAGGTCTCGCGGGTGGTGAAGTCGCAGAAGACCTTGATGGCGTCGTTGGTGCAGCCCTGGTTGGGGTCGATCCAGTAGAATCCTGCAAGGACGGGCAGAAACACCGACATCAGCAAAAACGCACAGCAAAAGGTTTGACGACGGGCTCGTGGCCCTCAGCGGGTCAGACGCCAGCGTGACCGGTGTGGGCTTACCGCTGGCCCACTCGGGGTGGCTGAGCTTGATGTCGCGGCAGGTGCGGGCGGGGTTCTTCCTGGATCCCTCGGGGGACAGCAGGTTGTCGATCTGGGTGTTGAGGGACTTGATGGTGGCGTCAACCTCGTAGTCCTTGGCTCTCAGAGCAGGCTGATCAGCTCTGTACTCATCGTATCCGGAAAGGTCGAATCCACCACCGGAAGAACCAGGAGATCCGGCGGGACCAGGAGGACCGGGAGGACCAGGAGGACCCTAGTTCACCAGAGAAAGGGCTGTTATGTTGTTGGCTCCTTCATAGAGCAGATTCGCATGAACAGCAGGAGTTTAATCTCCATTACAGAAATAATAGAACAAAACATCAGAGGTGCTTACAGCAGGTCCGACGTATCCAGGGGGTCCACGAGATCCAGGAGCACCAACAGTACCATGGCCACCAGCTCTACCATCCTTACCAGGGGGTCCGTGGGGTCCAGCGGGTCCCTAAAGAGGAGATGACAACGTGAAACCTCTGACAGTAATCGAGTGAGTAAAGTGTGTTATCTGCATGTTGTTAATAACTCGTGTTGTTGCTGTATTTGTAAGTTAATGATAGTTCTAAAGAGCTCTTTACTTACTCTGGGTCCAGCGGGTCCGTTGGCTCCAGCGGGTCCAGTGTCACCAGGGGGTCCCTGTAAGTAGAAACATCCCATCACTGTATGATTGAATCACTTTATGAAGTGTGTTCCATCACAGCTGTGCTCTGATGCACGTGTGACTGCATCTCTACGTATCTCGTTGCGTTGCGCTATGACTTACAGAAGGTCCGGGCATTCCCTGGAGACCAGGGTGTCCACGCAGTCCCTTCATGCCTCTCTCTCCCTTGTCTCCGGCAACTCCCTTCTCTCCACGGACTCCAGCAGGGCCCTACAAAGCACAGACACCCGGAGACATCAGGACGCTGCAGCGGGGTTGAGACAGCCTTGAGACACGCGGTTCCTCTTCCTTGTGCTACTTACAGCAGAACCTCTGGCTCCAGCAGCTCCAACGGATCCAGTGGGACCTCCTGGGCCCTAAAGATGATAAAAGCTTGAAATAACGTATATCCCTTGAAGTCTAGTACAACCGCGCCTAAACAAGTTACAGTCTATACTCACAGCCTCTCCACGGTTTCCAGCTCTACCAGCGGCTCCAGCAGGTCCGGCGGCACCAGGGGCACCAGCGATTCCCATGTGACCAGAAGGTCCAGGCTCACCACGGTCTCCCTAGTATAGGAGCGGGTCAGGGATCAGTGTACAGGAGAGTTTCTGAAATCTGTTTACAAGCAGGACATCAACAGTCGTACCTTGAATCCAGGAGTTCCAGGACGGCCAGGAGGTCCATCGTTACCGGGGCTACCCTAGAGAGAACAACAGCAGCAGCATGTTTCTGATCTATCCTTGAGAATCACTTTGTTGTATATACTATTAAGGGGTCGTTGTCCTTGGCCTGGTCATCCTTACCTCACGGCCAGCCTCTCCCTGGGGTCCAGTCATACCAGGCAGACCACTGTTTCCAGCTGCTCCACGGGCTCCAGCGGGTCCAGCAGGTCCATCACTGCCAGGGGCTCCCTGACGGGTGCAGAGGAACACACCGGGTCAAACACATTCTGAAAGCTACAGCCAGTTGCAGTGTCGTAGGTGGGGATGAACGTTTTGACTCTGTCACAGCAGAGGCGAAAAAACGGAACTTACCACACCACCAAGAGGACCAGGGGAACCACGGTCTCCTCTGGAGCCAGGCAGACCAATCATTCCCTGGAATCCAAGAATACCACTGGCTCCAGGAGCACCAGGAGGACCCTAAACAACAGCAGGATGCATGTGAGTGCGGTTAGACCACCTTAGCTCTACATTATTACCATGTTTCTCTATGAGCTGTGATGCTGCTACTGTATCTAAACGGACTTACAGCAGGACCGGTCTCTCCACTTGATCCCTTCTCTCCGGCTGGGCCAGGTGGTCCAACCATACCAGACTCTCCGGGGGCACCAGTGGCACCAGCGTCTCCACGGGGTCCACGAGGACCATCTTTACCAGCGGGACCGGCGGGGCCAGCGGGTCCAACAATACCCTGAGGAGGTCAGTGTGGGAATGAGCGACTTGCTTCTGCAGATCACCCAGGGAGGGTTTTAGGAGAACTTTAGAAGAGAAGATAGAGGCCTGATACTCACAGCGGGGCCAGGAGTACCAACTCTGCCGGCAGCACCAGGGAAACCAGTCAGACCCTAAAACACAAGTGAGTGGATGTCAGAAAAGTGTGAATTTATCCTTGTTTAATCAGCAATACTGAAGTCTACAGACCATTTAATAATGAAATGAATTAAAGTCATGTTTTCATGATAGTGTGGTTCCTGAAGGATTTCTTTACATATTTTTTTATTGTGTGTTACTGATATTAGAATTTGGATCTGAGCAGAACATTTTCTATACAAGGTGGACTCAAGGCTGAGTTTGTGGGTGAGACGGGTATGGTTAGTGGCTCTATGGATCCAAAAAGCACCAGTAAGTGGGACTGGGAGACATTTAGCCAGCTTTTTAGTACTCACAGGAGGACCGTTGTCTCCACGAGGACCAGCAGCTCCAGCAACACCAGCGGGGCCCTAATATGAAGCAAAAACAGCAACCGTTATAAAACTATGAACCACAGTCATGGCTTCACGTCCAGAGTGGCAAATGGCACTCACAGCAGGTCCAGAAGGTCCAGCGGCTCCAGCAGGTCCAGCGGGACCAACTTCTCCCTTTCCTCCAGCAGGTCCACGCTCGCCTCTTGCTCCAGTCTGACCGTCAGCACCCTGCAGAGGAGCAACAGTGTTGTATGAGCAGGACCTGTGTGGCTCCTCATGACAAGATCGCCCTGGTGTTCATCTGCAGCTTGGGGAGTGTACAGCATCCCAGAATGATCAGATGTCTTACAGGAGGTCCAGCGAATCCTGCAGGTCCAGCGGGTCCAACCTCTCCACGCTCACCCTGTGAACAGATACCACTCGGTCAGTTTGTTTATTCTCACTGGCTAAAAAATACCTTTAATATCTGATACATGAGACTAGGTCGGTTTAGAGGGCCTTACCGAGGCTCCACGGGGTCCAGCAGGTCCAGCGGGTCCGAAGGCACCGCTCTCACCCTGGAACACAGCAAAGGTTGTTTTATTAGTTTAGCGTTGCTCCACATATGTTTTAGAATATCAGCACAATACAAATGTCTTCTATTTTATTCTAAAAAAAAACGTATAAAATGTATTCAAATGTTTTGCTTGGGCCAGCTAATGTTGTAATTTCACAAAACTGCCATCAGGTGGCAGCAGCGAGACCCAAAGGCATTGCAGTAATTATTTTCAGCCGACGGTCGTCCAGAAATGTGGCAGTGGGTATTTTCACACTGGCTTCCTCTAAACACGAGTTTTTTTTTTTCTTTCTTTCAATGCTTCGTGACTGTCGGCCATGTTGAATTGTTCTCAGGGTAGCCATTTTCAGTCAGTAAATAAGTTAATTTCACATTACTGAATCTTTGTAACAGTCACAACAGTCCGATCATTAAGAATTTATCTGGTTACCGGTTTCCTGGTAAATAATAACAGAACTTAAAGTGCTCACCTTATCACCGTTGGCTCCGGTAGGTCCAGGAGGTCCAGCAGCACCGGGGATACCCTAGACAGAAAGATGAGGTGAGATGATGTTAGTTTGTTTCCCCTAGTTTAGGGAATAACTGGGTCAAATTCCTCAGCAATGACTAAAACCTTATACTTACACGGGGGCCATCTCTGCCGGGGTTGCCATCAGGTCCTTTGTGTCCAACCTCTCCCTTTGGGAGGATGGAGAGAAAGAGGTCAGAATAATCTTAAATATACTTGAGGGGGAACATTCTGGGGTTTTTTAAGCAAATGATAGCTTTTGGAGCTTACCTTCTCTCCCTTGGCTCCAGGGCCTCCAGCAGCTCCACGCTCACCAGGCATGCCACTAGGTCCCTGAGGTCCAGGACCGCCGGGAACTCCAGCAACACCAGGCTCTCCCTGGATACATGGACGATACACCAATGTCGATTCTGAGCTAATGTTTAAATGCTCCCTGTCTTATATCAGACTTGTCTGAATTCAAATGGTAAAACTTACCTTGCCACCATCAGCTCCAGGGGGTCCAGCTGGGCCACGGCCTCCCATGGGTCCCTGAGCTCCAGCAGCTCCAGCAGCACCGGGGTTACCACGCTCTCCCTGTATTGACATTAAGAGTCAATGTTTGGCTGCCCTGGTTCCTGCATATTGGGCTCAACAGTAGTTGATAAGATAGGGGATTCTACCTTGGCACCAGCAGGTCCGGAGGGGCCCTGGTCTCCTGGGATACCCTGTGGGAACACAAATGGTGTGTTAGATGTGCGTTGCTTGTAACTTCTGCCAGTGAAGAATGTGCTTGAACATGCAACTTAATAGATGCTCACTCTGTCTCCGGGCTTGCCAGCCTCTCCAACAGCACCAGCAGGACCGGGTTGACCCTAACAACAAAAGCCACCACATTAAATTCACATGACCCAAAAATACAGATATGCTTAGGATTTTTTTTGTAAAAGAAAACCCTGAAAACTCCTAATTAATTACTGAACATTAACAAATATGCTCTAAAATGTTTCTGCAGATGATGCAAACCTGGAAGCCAGCAGCTCCAGCGTGACCCTGCTCTCCCTTCTCACCAGGACCACCCTGTCAGCAAAAAAGAGGAAGTCATTATCAACAACGCCACACCGAGGACTCGGGACATCACAAAGGTGTGTATCTGTCAGACAAGGGTAGAAACATGCAGCAGAGCTCAGCTAACGTGTTAATTGGGACACTTACAGCAGGTCCCACAGCACCAGCGGCTCCGTTGTTGCCATCAGGTCCAGGGGCTCCCTACCCAAAAGGAATGAATTAGTTAGATCTCAGAAAGCTGTCTCTGCGCCCTGCAGTTGCGTGCTAATGTGTGTGACCTACTCTCAGTCCAGTGGCACCAGTGGCTCCCTTGTCTCCAGGCTTACCAGGCTCACCCTGATGGAACACATTAAAGGTCAGTTACTCAAAGTTTACCATCATGTTCGCTCCTCAATCCTTGTGGTTCTGCTCTTTCCCACATACAGCAACTCCTTTGGGTCCAGGGAAGCCAATGTTTCCGGGCTGGCCTCTAGGTCCGGTTGGGCCGGGAGGTCCAGTGCGGCCATCTTGTCCAGCAGGTCCCTAAAGGAGAAAACAGTATATCAGCTGTTGCGAACATGTGACGAGACTTTATTCTGGATGCTTCAGAATGACTTACAGCAGGTCCCTCCTTTCCTGGGGGTCCAGAGTTTCCAGGGCTTCCGGGAAGACCCTGTGGAATAAGAAGTCAGCCTTTAGGATGTGCTACATGCTAACTCAGTGAATGGAGTTTATGGAGAGCTGTTTCAAAGCTTCAGTTTCTCCCACTTAGCAAGCTCACACATTGCTCAGTATACAAAAAGAAAGTTCTTGTAAAAGACTCACCCTGGCACCAGCAGCACCAGGCTCACCATTACGGCCAGCATCTCCAGGAGGTCCACGAGCTCCAGCTGCACCAGTGGCGCCACGGGCACCGGGCATACCCTAAGAGACGTGAGGAAGATCGGGACGAACGTTAGTGCTGGGCGGCGTTTCTTCTCGTCCTCTGTTGTGGACTCATGTTGTGTCATTGGACAACTTACAACTGGGCCGCCTCTTCCATCACTACCAGGCATACCACGGCCGCCAGGGGCTCCCTAATGGAGAGGGAACGGTATTAGAAGATCATCCAGCTATCCCAAGAAATGGGCATCTTTGACAGCATCTTGGCAGCCCTCATACTCACTCTGGCTCCACGGAGACCAGCGGGTCCACTAGCACCAGCCTCACCAGAGGGTCCTCTCTTTCCCTCCTCACCCTGAGATCCAGGAGGTCCAGGAGGTCCAGCGTTACCCTGAGGAAGGCAGTGGAAGAGTCAAGAATCATCTCCATATTCACTTGAGTATAACTGAATGCAAACAGCAACATTGGGTTATCAACTTACAGGCTCTCCCTTGGGACCGGCATCTCCCTTAATACCCTGAACACCAGGATCTCCCTGAAATGGATCAAAAAGAGAACTTGTTGATTAGTATATCATGTATTATGTATATCTGTTTTAGCATAATGATGTTAAGACACTGGTATGTTGAAGATCTTATTCTGGTTCCTTGGTAGACTTACAGCAAGGCCTCTCTGTCCAATAGCACCCTGAGGGCCCTGAGGTCCAGGTCCTCCTCTAGGTCCGGGGAAACCAGGAGCTCCAGCAATACCAGGAGTACCCTAGAGAGAAGCAGTGACACTGAGTTGAATGCAACAAATGCTCCTGCGTTATCTATTTAAGTAAATAACTGCTCAAAAAGTTTAACGACTGAGGTGTTGTTAGCATAACATAGCATTTAGCGCAGGTCTGTTGGTTGGAGTTGGTTTGACCCTGTGACTTCTGACATACAGGCTACTGGTCTACAGGCTACTGGTTTGTGAGGTCTGACCTACAGGCCACTGGTCTTCAGGCCACTGGTCTACAGGCTACTGGTTTGTGAGGTGTGACCTACAGGCTACTGGTCTACAGGCTACTGGTCTGTGAGTTCTGACTTACAGCGGCTCCCTTGGCTCCGTTCAGGCCATTAGCACCAGGGTTACCCTGAGGAAAAGAACAAGGTGAGAATAGTGAGGAATATGTGCTAATACAACATCATCTATCACATATGCTGCACAGTAGTCATCATAATATAATATAAATTAAATAAAAGTAAAATAAGTAAATAAAATAATTTTACTCACAGCGGGACCAACGGGGCCAACAGCACCATTGGGACCAGGCTCTCCTCTTGGACCCTGAGGTCCACTTGGGCCATTGGCTCCAGCGGGTCCAACATCTCCCTGTCAATGATCAAATAAAATAAAATAAATATTAGTAATATAATGACAACTTCATTTTCCTAAATGTTGACAAGAAATGCAATACAATCAAGAAATGGCACGACTCTTACCTTGGGTCCAGGGCCACCAGGGAAACCTGGGGGACCGGCAGCACCAGCAGGACCCTGCAGAGAAGAGTGAGTGTATTTAGGTCACTAATATAAATGTAACAAGTGATCTAATTGTGTTGTTCCAGCCGATGAAGGTAGCAGCCAATGGCACATCTTCATGATTGCTCAGTACTCACAGCAGCACCAGCGGGTCCAACGTTGCCATCAGCACCACGAGCACCAGCGGCACCAGCAGGACCAGCACGACCTCTCTCACCAGGTGAACCACGAGCTCCCTGAGGATGAACCAGAGGAACGCGGAGGTGAGAAAAAAACTGCTGAAGTTAACAAGGTACAAATGTAAGAGTAAGAGCGAGACTCACAGCCTGTCCAGGGCTTCCAGCAGCGCCACGGGCACCAGTCTCACCCTAAAGGGGACACACGGGGGGGGGGTTAATCATACCAGTGTTTGTGACTAAACATCTGAAGTGAATGCTTGAAACCTGTTTATAGGGTTGAAGAAGGGTCTTACCTTGGGGCCAGCGGTACCAGACTCTCCCTTGCGACCATCCAGACCGGGGTAACCCTGGATACAGAGAACAGGAAGTCATCACGCTGGTGCACAGCAAGGACAAAAGAGGTCCAGGGGGGGTCAGGTATGGAAAAGGCCAACACTCACTCTGTGTCCCTTCATTCCTGGAAGTCCAGGGGTTCCGGGGAATCCACGAGCACCCTGCATTAGAAAACAAGAAGAAGAGAGTTGCTTAGCAACAGCTCAGATTGACAGTTGTCCGCTTGTCTTTAATGTCCATGGGAGGGAACCTCTTACCTGGGGTCCAGGGACACCTCTATCTCCGGGCTTGCCAGGTCTGCCATTGTTACCCTGTGGATCAGCAAAACACAATTCACCCTGTGTTCTTCATAATCCAGGTGCAATGTTGCCATAGCAACACAGATTTAAACTTACGTCCTCTCCAGATTTGCCAGGGGGTCCAGGGGGTCCACGGGGACCAACGGGGCCCTTGAGAAAGAAGAGAATCAAGTTGTCAAAACTGATATTGCACAGCCCGGTTATACATGATTTCAGTGTTTAGTAAAGTCTTCTTACGCTCTGTCCAGGCTCTCCGGGCTCACCGGGGTGTCCGGTGTGTCCCTGGGGTCCCTGTTCAATGACAATGGGTGAAGGTTCAGATTACGGGTGTAAGAAATGAAGCAGGGGTGACGTCAAAGCTGCAGAAGCATGTGTGAACTCACAGAAGGTCCGGGAGGTCCAGGAGGTCCTCTGGGACCCATCATGCCCTGGAAATCAGAAAAGGATCGATTAATCAAACTGTCGATGCTCCTCAGGAGAAGTCTCAGAGTCTCAGTGGTGAAGCCAACATCTTCAACTTCATTGGGATACCAATGCTTAGAAAATAATGTGAGTAGAAGAGGGGCCACAAGTGTGTGTGTGATGGTCCAAATGTGTATCTTTTGTGAGGTGATGTGCCAGGAAGAGACGGCTACTAACCATGGGTCCGGGGCCAGGATCAGGAGCTTTTACACCATCATACTGAGCAGCAAAGTTCTGGTAAACAGAAGAAGAAGAAGAAGGTTATTGATCACTATCACCACTCAAACACATTAGCTGTGGCGAAGCTCCAAAGCAGCCTGAAGCTTTCTCTTCTTTCTTTAGAAGGCCCAGATACATGTTCATTTCACCGTTTTAATGGGGGTTTAAATGAGTTCATGAAAAGGTCACAGGTTGGCATCAGTATTAAAGTTCAGGCAGGAGTGATTTTGATTGATGGTGGGTGAGTTTAGATGTAAAGTCAAACAAGCATTTTTTGAAAGTATTCAGAGTCAACTTACTCCTCCAAGACCAGGGGGACCAGGGGGGCCAGCGGGGCCAGGGAGTCCGGGTTTGCCGTCTCTTCCATCTGGGCCAGGGGGACCCTGTGAGACAATATGATGAAACGTTCATGAATTCAGTTATTTTACTATGAATTATTGGAAGTTATTGGAAGCTATCTATTGCAAAGTCTGTAATAAACAAAGGGGTGTGGCCTTGTAAGAGGTTAAGGGGTCAACAATCCTGATATCAAAGATATATTGGAAATATTGTAAATCAAAGTGCTGTTTTTAAGGAGCGGCAGCAGGCTGTACTTACCCTGTCACCTCGAGGTCCTTTGAGACCCTGTGGACAAAAACATACTCAGTCAGGCCATAAAACCCACCCAGCAGGCGCTGCTTCAGCATCAGGACATGCACCAAACACCGGGAAAACATGCTTCCACTCTCATCTAACGCCTCCAAGACATGATTCAACCAAGATGTGGATTGTATTCCAGCCATCTGGTGAACATCGACTTCAATAAAATGTGTTTGTGGACAAACTAGCCCTGATGGGACAGAACCCATTTTGCTGCTCTCGCTCTAAACTGTGTCTGTGCAGCAGCACAGCGTCGTCATCCAACATGAATAACTGTCAGCTTCACTTTTCTCTCAGGCCTCCTGCATTCCTATTCCCTACCATCTCCAAGCTTTCTAGCTTGGTGATGACAGCAGCTTCATAAAAACTGCAGCTAAGTAGTACACTAACTTCACAAGGGTCTGCACACTACAGCTCGATGTGTGTACGGGACTTAAAGGACCTGCGTGTGCACAGGGATCCCAAAGGACCGAGCGGTGCAGCATCCTGAGCCAGATCAGTTCTGACAACTGCATCCCAGATGGTAATGAGGACAATGTGCTAATCAGTAGAGGATTTGATTTTGATGTGTTCAAATCAAAAGAGTGGACTAAAACTGTGGCTGGTCTGAGATCAGAATGGGTAACTCAATGCAAGGCTCTCAGGAAGATTACAAGCTGACCCAGAGCCAGCTGCGAGGAGCAACCCTCCCTCTGCTCATCTGAGCAGTCCCTTAGAAAGGGCCCTTTGTGCCAGGCCCCTGGGGTCCCTGAGAGCCGCAGGTTTTAGCTTACGCTGACTGACTTGAGCCAATAGGACCCTCGTCTATCCAGGCATAGGAAGGGAGGAAAACTGCACGACAGCAGCCGAGCACAGGCATTGAAATTCCTGAATACTCTGCCACTACTGCGGCGAGAACTCTGGAATACTTTACATCGTTTGGAAGGCAAAAGGGAGCAAAGGTAAACGGCTTTGAGGAAACGTCGACTTTACGATCTCATGCATGTGTACTAACCGCGTCTGTGGCATCACAGTGACGAGCAGCAGGAAGAGGGGGAAGAAGAGGGTGGGGGGAGACAAGAGGGAATATTTCATTAGAACATGGCAAGTACTTTCAAAGGAACAACATGGCACAGAACAATGTCATTTTCATCCATCTATACTCATTTAATGGCATTAACCTCTTTCCTGTTTCCTTCTCTACGGGAAGAATCATTTCAGTCATGTAGAAATAAAGGTCGAAACAGGCTGATCATCACTTTGATTCAATGCTGACGTAGCTCTGAGAACATTTGTGGGATATAGAAAGCAGACCTTTCTCTGTTGCATCAGCTGTTTTTTGAGTCTGAACACACAACTGCACACGACTGCCTTGACTTTGACCTGCTTGGCGAACTTGGAAATCACAATGTTAAGATGACATGTTAATCTTGCTGGGGTGTAAGACTGGTGTCTAAAGGTGCAGCCCCGGGGGCCACCTCTGCACCAGCAGCTGCTAACACGCCTGAACAGGTAGATTTTAACCCCTGGGACAGCCATCATTCCCTCACTGTGTGACGTGTGTGTACGTGAATTGTGGAGGATGACTGCTGAGGTGTTCAGCAGTCTGCAGGCTTTTCTCCTGCCGTTCTTAAAGTGTCGATTATAAGGAACTTTTGCTGTGCTGTAACAGAGTGTAGGTTGATTATCCGATGACTCTCCTTTTACTTGTCTCTTTTGCAGCTGCGCATCAGCCACACTGGCCGGACCAGAGGGTCAGTGGCCAAGTTTGGTCAGGCTTAGGCCACCCCCATCATCTCTAAAGTAACATGTGTATCCTAGACCACAGGGCGGCGCACTTGGACACCCATAAGTGTATGTTTCTTTTACATTTTCATGCAATCTGATACTTATCTGATACTAATTCTATCCTGTTAGTCAATATCAAAATGTGTATAAAAATACGTTGGCTTCAAGAATAGAAAAATACTAAAATAATTAAACTATAAGTGATATGCACATTTTTTTCAAATTAGTATTTTTTTGCATGTAGAAAGTTTCAGTTAATTAATAAGCGTAAAGCTGGCTTCCAAAACGAGACGTCAAATGTGCCAAGTAGTCGTGTGCAGCTATAGCCACCAGGGGGAGACACTGTCGCAGCCTTCAGAACACCTCATCACATCTGGATGGAACAATGTGTACAACGCCCCAATAAGTTTTCCATCCCTTGTCTGAAGAAAAGTTACATTTAGATGATTTAAACAGACGAGCATGCATTAAAGGTTATAGAAAACACACAAGGGCGTCTAATTTAGGGCTTTCTTTCACAGCAGCCAAACTTTTTTTAAGTGACGAATGATAGAACAATGAGACTAATCGAATTATGATAATCGAATCCTTGAAGGAAAAACGAGTAATCCTCTGCACGAACTCAATCCAGTTTAATGTCTTCAGGTTGACCGTCACGTAAGTCCCCCAAAAAACCAAGCGCAAAGATCCTGAAGCAGTGGGACCCCCGAAAAAAAAGATCCATCACAGAAAAAAAAGATCAGATAATCAAACTTACATTGACATGACGCTAGGTATGAAGTTACTGCAAGCAGCAACAGAATCCGGGTATCCACAAAGCTGAGCATGTCTAAGCAGACATGCAGACTCCTTGTGCTGCTAAGCCCTTGTTTTTAAACCACCTTCAGGTTGGCATACAGTTGTGGTGACACGAGTAACTCCAAACTTAGCAGAAACCTGCTGCCGTGATGCTAGAATAATAAAGTTCTATCAGGCCTATATATACGGCAGGAGGGTCCCGGGTCTGCGTGTCAGAAGTCAGCCCACCGACCAATGAGAGAAGAGAAACCCAATCTGACTCCCATCCCTCTCCTGCCCAGACTCAGTCATGTGGTGCTGCATCTCCCAGCCTCCTCTCCACCAGGCGCTTTTTGGCAAGGCCCTGGCCATGATGACGAGTGCAACGTTTTAATTAGATCCATTCTTTTTGAGGACGTGGACAACGTCGGGGTTTAAAAGGGAGAATAAGGCCTTGGTTTCCCCCCCCCCCCCCTCCTCCTGTTCGGGCTGCACTGAATCACGGTGCTCAGTTCAGAGACGCACCAGACCTCCGCCGTGTGCGCACCTCAACGCGGCCGCGGCGCCCGACAACAGCGGGCAACAATTGGCACCAACGAAACCGCAGTTTTCGGATTTAATAGAGATTTTATAAAGAGCAGATGAAAACATTAATTTGCTTGGTTTTGTTTCGGCACTTGAATTTGCGCTCGGCGCATACTTTACGCACGGCTGCTATTTCGCTTTTTGCGCTTATCAATCCCCCTGCACATTTTTATTTTATTTCACTCCCCCGCAGAAGTTTAAATCACACATTTAACATCCCTCTAATAATAATGTGCTCATATATGTAAGACTGGTGCAGGAAAAGACACAGAACAGGAAACAAAACCCATTTACTCTGCAAAGTAAAGAGTAAAACGTAATGAAACATATATAGCTATGTGGGATTTAGTGTGAGGGAGAAATTCAGCCTCTCTCTCCCTCCCTCTCTCCCCCTCTCTCTCGCTCTCTCTCTCTCTCTCTCATGACCAGACATGTCATCTCTAACACACAGCATGGCCTACACACCCACTGTCCATTGCAGTTACAAAAGCTTCATAATGGTGTCAAGATGCTTTTTTGTTTTGTTTTTTACTTGGTGAGGGCAAGCACATCCAAACCTTTAAGATATTAAATAAAACAATAAAATCACTTATTTATTTGGTAACAACGTGAGAAATTCAGGCCAATTCTGAATTCGGGAGTTTTGAAGAATGGTTTTTAACGGGTCTGTGTTCTAAAGTTCCATTTCGGGCAGAAAGCAGCAGTGAGACAGCATCAGTGTTCTCCTGCACTCACACAGTCCCATTCCCCCTCCTCCACCCACAAAAGAGAAAGAATGGTTGGACACTCCCAACGAGTTCATCTCCCGAGTCAAACCAGAGGGAAAGACGAAAAAGAAAAAAGGGGAGAGGAGGGGAGGGTGAAGTGAAATGTGTTTTAAAGATGGCACGGCTCCCACTTGCTGCACAGCTCCATTCTCATGTTTGCGGACGGGGTGACGTTCTCAGAGAGGACGGACGGATGGCCGTGTGGAAATCAAAGATGGCTGCAAAGCTCCACATCATCAAAATCAACTGCATTCCACACCAAAACGTTTCAAAAACGCAACCCAGACATGCTCATCTCCACATTCACATCCATTTATACAAAAAGTAAAACTGAAATGAAGGCAAGTTTGGAGGCATTATTGGCAGCCATTGTCAATCGAGCACTAAACCTCAGGCTTTCTCTGAAGAATGTGAAGGTCTGCTGTGGGTCAAAGAAGTTTATCACTTGAAGCAGACAGCTAGTTTAGTTTAGTTCCAGATGCATCTGCTGCTGGCGGGGTCTTCAGTGTTAAACCAGCTTACATCCACTCTAAGGAAATATTAAACACACTTAGAGGAACCTTTTCCTTCAAAGTTTAGAGTTTTCAGAGTTTTTGATTTTATACAAGAAATGTGTTTTTTACAGAAAAAAATCCAGTTGATCCACATTTGTCCTTTGATGAGCACACTTCAAATGCTTTCATCCATTTCAGATGATCAAACTTCTCCTCTGCTGTGTCCCCCTGCACTGCCAGCTGGGCCTGCAGACGGATTCTTCCAGATGTGCTTTGCTCCCATTGGCTGGCCAACTAGTTGCTCCGCCGGTCTCCGCCGCCGAGTTTCATGTTTCCTCTCTGGTGCAGAAGACGCTGCAGAGGATTGTGGGTGAGGAGGAGGGCGTGTTCACCTGACAGCCAGCTGGTAAGAGGAGAATCAGCGAGATTAGACAGAATGGCGTGTTCCATGCCGCTACACCTCCGCTAGCAAAGATGCCAGATCACATGTGATATTGCTCCATAATCACGGCTGTGAATCAAAGATCAGACGTGACATTTGGTCTGACGTGAGGCGAGAAGAAAATGGCTGTCAAGACAGATCGTGTACAGAATACAAATGTTACCTCAATGCAATACAAACAGTTCCAGTCCAGCCTGTGTGATAAAACCTCAATAATAGTTTCTGGAAAAATACAAAAGGTTTTCAAAACAAGGGTTATTGGTTTATTATATTGGTTTGAAAATCTCTAATCAGAGCATTAAGTGCTTCACCGGACAGATAAATGATTATAAACCTGAATATTATGACTTATTTTCTGCGTCATGCTTCCCCATGAATCCGATTTTAGACAGGTTAGTGCTGTTGAGGACACTCGGCCAACACTGGCATTGCCCCGGGCCTTGTTCTAACAAGTTACACAATTTGTACGCTCTGATGGAAGAGTGGTCTTTCCAGTTATATGAAGGTCGCTAGTTTAATCTCAGACCCCTGCATACTGCTGCAAAGTGTCACATGCATGTAAGTGATGGAACATGATTGTTGAACTACATCAATTTAGAGTTGTGTCAGAAAATCCACATTAGCATTATAAATATGTCTCAGTACTAATATTTGGGCTCCTCCTGAGATGACTTTCATTTAGACCCCACAGCTGAGACGAGAGCCAGGTCAAGAGGAGGAGACATGCCTGTAACTCTTCCACAGACTGGTTGTCATTAAAGGATAGATAAAAGCAAATACAGACAGTGTGAGGCGACTGAGGGTTTCTAATTACAGCCTCAGTGCCAGGCAGCTCCCCTGTCTTCTCTCAAAAATGGTGGTGAAAATGGTGAGAAAAGAAACTATGAAAGTGAGCTTCACCCAGGAATAGAATGAAACTTTGACACTTGTTATCTATCTATCTATCTATCTATCTATCTATCTATCTATCTATCTATCTATCTGTCTATCTATCTATCTATGTATCTGCCTATGTATCTATCTATCTATCGTATATCTTTAAACAAGAGGAAAATGGTGGACTGAGTCAAAGAATTCTCCTGTGGGCCCGACAGGCCTGAGCATATATCAGTGAGCTCCAGTCGTTGCTTTTCTTCCTGGAGCACCCAGGAAGGAAGGAGGGAGTGGGGAAGAGGCGTCTGGGGCAGACGCTAAGAGTTTTAGGTGTTCCTGCACCAGTTTGGGATGCACCCTGGCTGGGTCCTTTCTCTTCCTCCTTCCTTCAGTTTGCCACATCTACAAGTATTTCCACTGGACTATCAGGAACATTCGGAGTGTCTGCTCCAGGGAGGCGGGGCTACCAAAGCTCAGTCTTGAAGAGGGGGTGGGGGGGTATGGAAGACTATAAATATATGTCAGGAGACACGAGCAAGCCCGGTGGAGAAGATGAGTCAGTTGAACATTGCGCTTAACAGTCAAGTCAAGGGAAGCACTGCTGCCTTCTCTTTCCTTCAGCCAGTCTTCCTCCCTGCGTGCTTCTAAGGTCAAACTGCAGCCTTTTTCTCAACGAAGCCTTGAGAAAGCTGCAAATAAAGTAGAATGTATGAAAGTCACAGTAGGGAGGATCCCTTGGCCAGTACTAACCCGTGGTTACATTTGCCCGTGTGTCCACATGACTCAGAGTCTGGTCTGCAAAGGCATAATAAACGTGACAGAAATATCCCCACACAATGCCACCAGAGTCCACGCAAGGCAGCTAATTGCTAGGATAGAGTCCGGCTGTGGTTTCAGGAGGGGGAAAAGTCCATACGTGAAGGTTTTCTTTTCCTCTTCCGAGAGCTGCATAAATATGCAAAAGAGAGGGATCATACAGGACGAGAGCTTCCTATCAGGTTATCCTTTAGCCTTTAATGCTTTCTCTTTCTCTTGGCTGCAAATGTCCTGCTGGGAGCCTGCAGACCTCCATTTCAGACACAGAGCACCAGCAGCCCGAGAGACGTGGGACTCATCCTAAATACTGTATTTATTGTTTATCCATAATTCCATAACTGCTGCGTGTGGTGTGTGCATTCCTACCAGCTGCGATGTATATATATATATATATATATATATATAAAATATTGCAAATTGTATATAATGATATACATTTGTAAAAATATAGATTAGTACAGATTAGTACATTTACATACACAATATGCATGAATACAGGATACACACTCAGATAAAATCTTTCTACCCTCCTTTCTAGCTTTGTATTTCTGCTCTGCTTTGTAGATTTGTGTTTTTGTAGGTTATCTGTAAATATTGTTCGAGTTTTGTTGTTGGGTCAGAGTCTATTTTATGTTTTCTTGTATGTCATTATACAGGGCCAATAAAGAGGGTTCTGATGCTGACTCAGATTCTTAGTCCTTGTTCACACTGCAGGCAAATCTGATTTGCTGCTCAGATCTGATCTTGGAGCTCCAGACAATGGACGCGCAACAGCTCGCTTTCCAGTTTCTACTTGTGGTTTTGAATCGTGGATCTGACCACCTCCGCTGCACCGGGCAGACGCGATGATGAATGTTGCCTCTGACCAAATGTGAAGTTACTAGCGTCGCTGTCTTGATGATGTTGGACGTTGTTTAACGTGCTGCAGTGAGGCAACGGGCTCACCGAATCTGGATTGCACAGGCAGTCCGCATTGAAGTCACATTGGATATGAATCTGATTCTAAACCTCCTCCAGAGGTGACTTGGATCCTTCTTGGAAGAATTGTATTTGTGCTCTTCACATTATGTGAAATCAGATTAGCACCAATCCAGATACTCCAGATAGGACAGAAATCAGATTTGGAGCTGCGGCGTGAACACCTTAATCTGATTTTGATCCTGATCCTGATCCTGATCTTGACCCTTATTCTGATTCTGAGCCTCTAGTTTGAGTCTACACAGTCAAGCCTGCATGTCATTGACACACAGGTGGAAGTGTTGTCCAGATGTTAGAGATGTGGTTAAGGTGACATATGAGCAAGGTATGAGGCAGTACTCCAAGACATCTCATTAGATATTAGTTGTATTTTAAAGTGGATAACTCTGTGTTACACACAACAGGAAACATTTGAATGCATTTGCTCTCCTAACTTGTAGGAAGTCCACTAATGTTCCGGCCCTCTGCAGAGCAGCAAAGATGAGCTTGAGGTGTTTTTGCCAGAATGTTGCATGTGTCTCCGTTTCTTTGTCTTGTTTGAGGCTTTGTGGAGCCATTAGCTGCATGTGTGGTGTCATCTAAAGTCTGCCTGCTGTTGGGATGGAGCTGGCGTGTTCTGGCCATTAAAGAGTTAACCTGAGCTCAGTCATGGTGAGCAGAGGGGAGAGAGCGCAGAAATCTTTTCCATATTATGGCGCAAATGAGGAACACATTTAAGTGAGTTCAGCTGTCTGGAGTCTCTCTCTCTCTCTCTTTCTCTCTTTCTCTCTCTCACTCTCTCTCACCCTCTTTCTCTCTCTCGCACGCTCTCTCTTTCTGTGTCTCTCTCGCCCCCGAGTTAGAGGCACAGCAGTATATCGTTACACATCTGGGAAAATGAAGAGCAGAGAAAAGCAAGAGACAAAACAATCTATCTGTGCAGTAGATGATGAAGTAAATGACAGAGGGAAGAGGGATGAATGAGGGTGCACTTATTTCAGCTACAGCTAACAGAGATTTACAGTAAACCTCTCAGGGTGTTTTAGGTCTTCTAACGTGTGAAATGTTGGAATAGTTGGTTCTGACGCCAGTAACGTTCTCGTTCTGAGAATGAAAAGCCAACAAGCCACAGGGCAGCATTAATATTAACACAACTGGAAAAGTGAGATGTCTCCACCCCCTCTGCAGTAACTCCTCCTCCTTCAAATGGTTCAGTTTTATTTTAGCATCCAGATGGGAGGACTCTTAGGGCTCTTTTTTTCCAGTATGGAAAGTGTTGTTCCTGTTCAGTCCACATACCACAATAATACTGCTTCCATGACTTCATTCTCCTCCCTCCTCTCTGTCGACGTGAGGAGGAGAAGCATTTTCACTTCAGTTTTTCTCCTGCAGAGAGAATCATGGGTGGCAAACAGGAATTACAGAGGTGAGGTCAAAGTTTAGGAGAACCCCCCCACACGCTTCACTTTAAGAGTCCACACATGACCCCTCCCCTCCATGCCTGACCTCAACCTTTCCGTGTAAAGAGAGAGGAAGCATCTGAGTGGACCCCAACATGAAGCCACTGAGTTCTCTCCATCTCGTGCCCTTTTTTCTCATGTCTATGTTCTTCTACTGTTCCTCTACCTGAATGTTGTATTTCCCGCCAACAAACAACAGCATTTACTAATTCAGACATGAGTGGGTACATCAAATCCGCCCCCTTTAACAGAAATAAAATATCTGAAACTGAGAAGGTCTCAGTCTCTGATTCAGAAGTAGTTGGGTTTTTCTACAGTCTCAGTGACTTTTGCATGAAAAAAAAAGGAAAGCTAAAGCAGAGCCTGGTTGGCCACTGTAGCTTTATGACTGCAGTCTGCCTGACAGAACTGAGGTAAAATGACTCCTCCAGACCTCCTCCTCCTCCTCCTCACAAGAATGATTTCACAGATGGGAAGGAAGAAAACATCTTGTAAAGTCTGCCGAGGCTGTTGGGCTTGCATTTCAGCTCAGAAACCAGAAGAAAGTCAGTTTTCATGAAGAAAATGCCGTCACATTAAACAATAAGGACTGTTTTCCTCTGACATACTGACTGACAACATCTTAAATACAAGAATAAAGCAACAGGTATCAAGATTTAGCTACTTAAAAGCTGCATAAAATAACTGTCATCTATTAAAGTTTTGCTAATTTGCTTGGGACTAATCAATGCTCCACTTTTCCCCCATGAAAACACATGTGCCATAGCAACAGGTTTAAAATGAGTCTACAACAGCTGTACATTAATCATCCATTGTTAACAGTAGATAGCTTCGATAATGGCAGCTAAGTGAAGCGGGCTGCAGCACACGTACACCAAAGCCAAGCTTACAGCAACCCCCTGAGAGGAACAACAATCAGCTGGCAACACATCTGAAACTTCTCCAGAGGAATCTCAAACGTCCTTTATTTGCAAACCTGCTTGAACATAAGAATTATTTGGGAGAATGATGAATTGAATCATCTTAATCGACCACAGCGGTTTAAAGAAAAGACCCCAACATTTACATATGAGCAATATGTTGCCCCAGATACTTCAGTGGTTTATAACCAGGGCCCAGACACACTGACTGGAAGTGTGTGTCTGCTCCTGTCCTTCCGCGGTGACTGGGTGTTCACTGGCACCTGCAGCCAGTCAAACCTCCACCTGCCACATAAAGCACCTGTGGTAAAACGTGGCCCAGGGACAGGGACCGACCACTGACGTCTGGGACACAATTGAGAAGTCCTCTGTCTTTATTTGTGGTCTTGGTTCGTTTGGTTGATTGCATTCATCTCTCTTTGATGTTCTAGGACTCTGTACTCTGTATCAGTCTTCTTCCCGTCATTACCGGCTGAATTGGTTTCTGCCTCTCTGGGTCAGGGAACTCTTGAATCGAACTTCTTGCCTTTCAGTCTGCTGCTGTGTCATTTTTTCCAGTGGCTGCTCCAGAGGGAGGAAGGGCCTGCTGCAGACCAGGAACTGGAGGATATCTTCTATCTGTGGCAGGAAAAGCCAGAAGAGCTTCAGAGGAAACGACCACCTGAAGGTGAACCAGCCTGGTTTCTTGGTGTCAGAACATGTTCAGTCAGAGGCTGAACTGATTGTTCCTAATTGGACTCTCAAGAGATGCTTGAGGGTATCCCAGCATCTATACACCCTGGACAAGGTGCCGGTCCATGACAGGATACCATTAATCCAACCCCCTCCCCAACCCCAAGTACCCGAGAAGACCCAGAACATGATAACGCCACACAGAAAGTCCCAATCCAGAACTCTCTTCTGCTACAAACGCTGTACCATGTGGTCAAATGTTCTCCACAGGTTTGCAGGGATTCTGGTTTATTAAAGGTCTGAGGGTTAAAGGGTAAAAAGGTCGTACAAGAAGTAGAGTTACCTCAGTGGGTCAAAGTAGGAGGAGCCTAAACAACAGTGAGAAGCTGGGCTCATGGTCAGGAAATAAATGAATTAACCAATATCAATGATGAGATTTAACAGGGTAATCTGAAAATCACACACACACACACACACACACACACACAGACACGGTTTCACAGGCTCCACATCATCACTTTTTTTTTCTCTTCCTCCTCCCTCTTCCACTCCTCTTTCCTTCTCCGCCTGTAGCACAGCTTGTCTGTATCCACGCTTTTGGATCTCAGTCCAAATGTCAGGCTTTGGAGTCCAGAGAAAACACACTGCATGGTCGAACAACGAGAGAAAACAGGGAGAGAGAAAGTAAAGCTGCAAGGAGCCATTTTGTCTGACCTGCTGAAGCAACGTTGCTCGACATCCCCCCAACCCCTTTTTGTTCCGTTTTTCCCTTAAATCGGACCTTCCTGAGCTGAGTTGAAGCAGCCTTGAAGCAGTACCGACCCTGTGCTGGTGCTGAAAGAGCTCCAGTGGTTTTACTGACACATGTTAGTGTGTGTAAATGACAGCAGGCCTGTTAAATCTGAGAGGAAAATCAGGACAACATGTCGCTCAGTTTCACGTGAAGGTGCGCAGAACAGCAGCAATCTCACTCCTGTCCAAAAGGTGCGTTCAAAGTGTTGTAGGGAAGGACAGACCCCTGTGGAGTGTCGCACTCTCAGACCTGTTGGTAGCTGGTGTTCTATGATCGTTTGCATCAGAAGTGGAGTACGTAGAGGAGAATGTGATCAGGAGCAGTGCAGGGCGTGATGGGTAACAGGACACCTGAAGCAATGACATACATGAAGCAGACGTGCATGGATGAGACACGTGAGGGTGAAGGAACTATCCCAGGTTTGACCTGCTCGCTCCAGGGTCGTCCATCCCCTGGTGCTCACCACCATGGTTATCTCTGAGGCCTTTGTCCTTTTCCTCCGTGTCAATAAAGTTCTCCCAACAGAAACTAGAGCAGCAGGAGATGTGCCGCTGATTGACTCAGTAATTAATGAAATTGCTCTGGCTGTTACAGACTAAACTACAGGAACTGGTAGCTCGGCTGGAGGTGCTTTATGTTTCCTGTATATGTTACTGTACATAAAACCACTACCTGCTCTATGAGAGAGAGATAACGCCTGGATGAATGCGCATTTTTACCTGAGCAGTGGCTATTCTCACAGTCAAAACTGTGTGTGTGTGTGTGTGGAGAGAGAGAGAGAGAGAGAGAGAGAGAGAGAGAGAGAGAGAGAGAGAGAGAGAGAGAGGGCCCTGCTGCAGTACATGGGCCTCACCTGGAACACATTAGTCAGTTCCAGGGCACTAAGACGGGCACATGTGTCCTAAAGCGGTGGGGGCTAACATTCCCACAGTGCAGCAGAATCACCTTGATGACATCATCGCAGCGCCGCTCACTTGTGTCTCTGAAGCATTCTGGGACCTTCGAGGTCCAGACGGACGGACAGATCTGCAGACCTGAGCTGCTGCCGTGTTTCACTGTTAAACTCCTCGGCTGGAAGTTTGGCTGATGGGTGAAATTCCATTTGAGAATTACAGATGTTTTTTTCAGTTCCTTCTCTCTCTCTCTCCCTCTCCCTCTCCCTCTCTCTCTCCTCATTGGAAAATCACCATCATCCTGTCACTAATGCTACCCTTTTGTTTTTTTATGCAGTCTCCAGTCGTGCTTGAATCCTGCCGACTTAAGAAACCTGTGTTTAATTCCAAACACATATATTTGACTTCTTTTTAAACCGCTCTGCTCATCAGCAGACAGTTGACACTTGTGACTAGTTTACAACGCAACAACGCTCCCTGTTTATATATGTGGATGAGTCGGGGGCGGCCAGCGGGAGAGAGCGAGCGAGCGAGGGAGGGAAAGGCAGAGAGAAAAGTGAGAGAGCAGTTTTAAGAAATAACTGGGGGGTTGGGGGGAGTTTAGGGTAGCGCAGGCGGCCCATGACATAGCTAAAGCATGAGTGCATGCCTGTTGGCTAACATCCACTGTGAGAGTTCTGCATCTGGTTAAACTCTACACCCCCCCCCAACACAGACACACACTTTTTCGCCGTAATCTCACTTTCTCCTCATTTTCGCTTGACTCTCATTTAAATGTTTTATTTCATATTGCTCCTCTTTTCCCATAGTTACCTTTTTGTGTTTTTTTTTTTGGTCCATAAAACAACCCAGATGTGAACGCTGAGTTGGGGGAGGGGGGCTTCACTCTTTTGATTTAAGTTCAGATTTAAGTCCTGCAGAGAAATCTGATCACAGCAACTAAAGTTGATTTAATACTTTGTAACACTCGTCTGTGCATTGATACATTAACACATGCTCTCATCTTCATCAGAATAATTTTGTGAGTCATGTTTGGACGTTTAGCTGATAATCTCAATAATTACATATCTGGGTATGTCATTTTTGTGAATAGATCTGGACCATTTCTAAAACTCAAAGCTGAATATTTTAGTGTTGTGTGTACATCTAAACATTATCTGAGTGTTTGAAGCTTTTTAAATCTGAAAAATATCCATATTCATCTGTCATCCAGCCTCGTGTTTGTGATCTAATGACATGCAGATTCATGCAGATTACTGCCGCTAATTCATGCTAATGCATTTGGTTCTGTATTCGTGATTCCTCTGCTCCTGTACTGACCCGAAAACAAAACAGCTGGGCACCGACTTTATAACGTCAGTAAAGACTAATGGATGACACTGTGTGCTGGAGCACTGGTGGTCCTGAAGCGTACAGAACGTGAGCCATTCCTCAGTTTACAGGGGGCAGTGGGACAAGTGTGAGCATGTCTCACACGCAGGAGCAGGGCTGAAGGAGCTGAAATCAGGCCGATCATATTCAGTTCTCTGATATGTGACCGACATTTTCAGGCTTTTGTAAGTATTTTATGCTGTGTTGTTTTACATTTTCCCCTTTAATCCATACACCCCCCCCACACACACACACGCACGCACGCACACACACACACTCACACGCACACACACACGGGCTTCAGGGTGTGTCCTCACTTTTCACTCTTCCCTGCAGCCAGTAATAATGACAGGGAGGAGACTGACTTAAAAAAAATCTTTTCTTTTCCTCCTCTTCGTCCTGCTGCTTTCAGTCTTTCTTTCTTTTTTTTTCCCTTTTTTTCGGGGGAGCTCAAAAACTTCACGATAACCAGAAAATTCTTCCACGTGTTCACTGCTGGGTTTGGTTGGAGGAGGGGAGGAAGAGAATACAGTGTGTCTGGTTTTCCTTCCAGTTTTCTTCCAGATTTCTTTGCTTACCTCCTCAAATATTAACGGAAGTCGATTCTTTGCTCATTTTTGTATCAATCGAGATGTAAATCACTCTCTCTCTCTCCACACACACACGCACACACACACACACACACACACACACACACACACACACACACATATAGAATCTTTCAGAAGGCAAGAATAGACTAGTCTAAAAAAATGTCTCCACCTCTGAATTTTCACATGTAGGATAAAATTGAATGCTAAGTTAATCGTTGAGAGTTTCAAATCATACACACATCAAAATGAGGTTCAGGCTGACTAATCGGCAAAACTATGGAAAAATATTACAAATATTAAACGTATGCTCATATGGCTTTTAATCCAAGCTCAGACGCCGGATGACGCTCGGCTTTGGGACAAACAGTAATAAATGAAAAGTGGTCTTACAGGTGGAATGTGTGTGTGTGTGTGAGTAAAAACACACACACACACACACTGCACAGAGGACCATTTAATTTGCAACGTTTTTTTTGCTTCTCACAACTCCAATGTTGTGGATTAAGACTTGTTTTGAAGGGTTGGGGTTAGGGCCAGGGTTAAGGTTAGGGTTAAGGTTAGGGTTGGGGTTAGGCTGTGATGGTTTGGGTTTGGGGAAGGAGTTTACTTTTTACAACAGAATAGATATCCATCATAATAAATGACCAAATTAGACATTTTGGATCAGAAATGAAGTATAATGTGGATGAATCTCTACCTCATTTTCTTCACATGTATTTGATTTTTTCTCATGTTTGCCTCTGATTTTATTAGCAGTGAGGGATGCTTTGGTAGGTGAAATTAAGTGTATAAAAGAGAAAGTGGGGTGCCTTTGAAGTGGAATTGCCTTTATCTATCAGGAGGATCATCTATAATCACAAAGAGCTCTCGCTCCATTTTCATCTTCCAGAACTAAAAGGCATAAAGACAGGACTTTGAAGCTGATGTGGCTTTTTAAAAACCTCTATTAGGAAATAATGGCTGCATGTTCTGATGCACACCAGGAAGTAACAACAAAGAAAGTGTTGGGCTTTGATCCTAAGCATTCTGACTAATCAACGACCAGGTATCAGGTCCAAACAGACTTTCTCTAAATAAGCCCTCATTGATGGAGACGGTTCACTGGCCTGTCAATGCTCTACCAGATTGAGATTACAGATGTGTTGGGACTCGTTATTTGCTATGTGAAATATGACCCCGCTCTCCCCCTGGAGGGGGGTCGACCTGCATCCAAAAGCCGTGTTTCCACTGTGATCACTTTGATTTGCTGCTGAGTTTCCTCTTTTATTCATGTTTCTCTTCATCTAATAAAGTCTGAGGTCCTGCGGAGGCTCGCTTGTATGGAAATTAGAATCTACGAGCAGCCAGGTTAATTCCCATGTGACCCAGGTTTGGTTCTACTCTCAGGGCTCCTGAGCATGTCTGGAGCTGGGGGGGACACGTTGCTGTGTTTTCTTAGCACATGTCTGACCACACTGTGCAGGGTTGGGGGGTGTTTTCCTGAACTGCTTCTTCGGGGAAGCACTCTGATCTTTGGTATTTTAGCTCTCATCAGACAGGTCTCAAGGTCTCAATATTAAATAATTTGAGCAGGAATTGTGTTGCATTTCACCTAAACCGGCTCCATACGCGTTGCTACCATCCTTTAGTACCTATTTAGTGTTTCCTTTGCAACGCACCCTAAAACAGATGTGAATATTTGGGTTTTAAGGGGTGGAAGCGGCTTAGAAATCTCTGCACATTGGATAAAAACTGGTTCTAATCTTCAACAAACATGGCTGGATTCACTCCGTAAAAGAAACACACTCTGGTCGGTTCCCTCGGGCGTGCAGATGACGTGGCTGCACGGGTCAGAACTCAGAACTGAGACAGTCGACTTGTGGCTCAAACCAGCTTCTAAAAGAGAACCTACGAAAAAAAAGTTAATGACAAGGCCGAGCAGCCAACGAGTGTCGAGAGCTGGCGGCGTCGGGTTGCATTTCCCTGCCTGGAGAGGAGATTTTAGGGAGGGACAATAACATGACAATAAACTTTAACTGAGCTTCAGCGCTCACATCCTGTCTTTTTCTATCGTTTACCCCCCTGAAGTTGTTCGGTGTGTCATTTGTGACTGCTTTCACGTTTTTGTCTCTTCTCGCCTTTTGCGTTTTATTCCGGAGCAGATGTGTTTCTTCTGTGGATCTCCCCCTGTGCCGGCCCCCATGATTCATTTTCCACAGGCATCTTTAGAGTACCAAACACACCCCCTCCCCCATCCTTCTTCTCTTGCTCTTTCCCTGAGCTCAGACTCCCACTGCTGGATCATTTGTGTCTGTGGTGGAACCAAAGCCCCGACAGAAGGAAGGAATGAAGCTGCTAGAGAAGCTCTGAAGGGCTCGGATGTGGACGATCCTCCCTCTCCTCCCCTGGCGATGACTGTGGGGGGGCTGGGAGACCTGCCCAGGTGCTGTTGGGGGTGGATCTGCTGGTTGACGCCCTCAGGGAGGTAAACACACCTCTACAATGAGGTGATGAAGTAGGAGGAGAACGTCTCTTTTTACGGGGTGCTTACTTTCACTGGCGAGGTGAAAAAAAAGGTGGTGCACTCCTCCTCTTCTACCCCCTCTACCTCCTCTTCCTCCTCCTCCATTTGCTGCACATTCCCACCCTTCCCACTCAGGCCAGCCATGGGGGTAATGATTCTGGTGTAATTGGTGGATTTGCATTTAGAGTGTATCTAAAATCATCGTGTGGGTCATCATGTCTATACGGCTATTGCAGTTGCCATTTTAAAAAGGATTCAGTGATTTCCAGGTCACTTTCAGCCAGCGTTTGTCATTAATGGTGATGGTGGATGGAGGTGGTTTCCATTGATTCTCTGGCAAACACCATAAAGAGGTTTATAATGTGTTTAACGTGTGCAGCAGGTGCACACACCTGCACGCTTCATGTTCAAGTGTGTGTGAAGGTGTGTGAGCTATACCTGGTCTTTATGGGCACGTGGACGGTGATTGCACAGTGAGAGAATCCCCAGCAGCCGTAAAGTGGAAAATTGGACGGTGGAGCCAAAGGAGGTGAAGGCAACAATTACCTGTGTCCCCGTTCTTTAATCCCACCATGGAGGAAACCTTCAAACCAGACTGTTTTAACCTCCCCTGTAATGAAGCACGAATAAAAGACACTCAGGCTCAGTTTCTCAGTTTTGCAGAGACCTGCCAGACTGTTGGCAAAACCTCGGCCCTTTCTTGTCGGCATAAACAGGAAGTTCCACTTTAATTGGGCGGCCTGATCACAGTGATAATGGTTGAACTGGACAGAGACACCAGGAGGAAGAATCG
Organism: Lagocephalus sceleratus; assembly: GCA_911728415.1. Lineage (NCBI taxonomy): Eukaryota > Metazoa > Chordata > Actinopteri > Tetraodontiformes > Tetraodontidae > Lagocephalus > Lagocephalus sceleratus. The sequence goes on along the minus strand of CAJVRN010000219.1, from coordinate 2,833,127 downwards.
CCAATGTTTGAAATCATCTACAGATTCCTGTAGGAGAGTGACCCGAATCACCCCGGGGGTTGGAGCCACGTTAGTTAAAGCCCCCGTTAGTCAACCTGGGAGCAGAAACCGAAGGGCTTTGAGATGTAATTGCTGTTTGGTTACAGCACACTTATGACTGGTTAGCGCTCCTCATCCTCAGTTGAACTCCTATGGTCTCATCTTTAGAAACCTCCTGCCACGTTGTCTCCCCGGTGCTGCTCCCTTTCTCCCCACCCTGTCTCTCACTCTGTCTTCTTTCCAGGCTCTTCCTCATTCCCTTGCAGTTCACTCTTTGACCAGAGCTTTGCTCTATTTTTGCAGCTCACGCTTTCTGTCTGGGGTCAGCCCAGTTCCAAGGGCTCCTGCCCTCTGGGTACCAGCCCGGCGGCCACAGAGCGGTGCGCGGAGGACTCGGCGCTGTGCTGTGGGGACCGAGCTGGTCGAGGGTCTGACGGCGGGGCCGCCGGTGCTGACATATCTGGAGAACGTCTTTGCCTCCTCATTCTCTGCTCCCAGAGCTGTGTTTGGCACAACTGAAGTCTGTTGCATTTGAACAATGACAAGGTTGAAGTCTCAAATCACACGTTCCTGACTCTAGCAACACATTTGCAGCGGTGTGGCGTGTGCTTCTGACATGCTGATTCATCGCTTAACGCTTCAGTTTCTCTTTGCTTCTGACATATTCGGAAATCAAAGTGGAAATGCTGCAGCTCTACTGTTTAAATGAACAGGATCTGAAGCCCCTTACTGAATATTGTCTTCTGTTGCAAAGGCATCACCTAATCTGAGCTTTCCTAAAAAAGATGAGGTCAGACAACATTGCTGACCTTTTTTGTGCCAGTATTCTAAACTGGCTTTCAGAGCCAGGCAAACAGTGAAGTAGCACAAAAAAGAGCGATAATGTGTTTGAGGACTTTCTTATTGAACTATGTTAGGGTTGCTCTTAGACTACCTTGTTTTTTAAATCCACGTTTCCACAGCAGACCATGCAGGAGTGGACATGCTGCACGTCACACTGAACATGTTGACTTTATATTCAGTTTGAATGCTGTGCTGCCTCGCTGAGGTCCTGAACTATACCATCCAGGTGTACATGCATCCAGGCTGTGCAAGTGTGACGGTGCTGCTTCATTCAGATGAGAATGGTTAACTAATAAGAAGAAGAAGAACAAGAAGAAGCTAAAACTAGCTGTCTGATTAGCTGATGGCACATGTGTACTATTATTATTATTATTATTGAGACCTCTGAGGAAACACCATGGTCCACCATCGTCTCCCCCGTCAGGAGCATGAAGCTTTAGATGATCTCACATTTTCAACAGTTTCTGGCAACGGTGTGACCCACCCCCCTTATTCTGCCCGTTTGTTGCTTTAAGGCAAAGGCTTCCTGACATTCTCCATCTTCAGAAACATTTTTTCCTTCCATGAGGCAGCAGCATCCCCTTCTGGTTAAAAGACTCCACACAAGGCTCTCTTTCCCTCCCTGCACTGTTAGTTTTTTCCTCCTTTGCTCTGCAGCGTCTTCTCGGTGTTCACAGTTCAGAAACGACTCTGCAGTTGCACACCAACGTAAAAACAGATAGATATTTGTAGGATTTTCACATCTCCAGCAGGGAACATAACCTCAAAGATTCCTCTTTACTGACCACTGGGGGGCGCTACTGCACCATCAACACGGTCCTGGTGGAACCAACGACATGGTCGTAATTTAGTTTCTATGCTCCCCACTCACTCACCCACACACTTAATCAGTTGTAAACACTCTTATCTGAATAATGGTAATTTCACAGTTTAAAGCAAATATGTAAATATTAGTGCAAATGTGTGAATATGTGAAATATCTGTAATTGAAGTGGGGATTAAGTGCCTTTCTCAAAGGCATCCAAACATCCAGACGAGGGATCAGCTACCTCTTTGATATAACAGCAGATGAGTTAAACATTATGGTGGACGTTCCTGATCTGCTACATATGGCTCTGCAGCCGAGCTGTTGTGTGTAGCCAAACGATCATCCATCCATTTTCTACCGCTTGTTCCTCCACTGAGGGTCGCGGGGGGACTGGAGCCTATCCCAGAGCAATGGGCGGAGGCAGGGTACACCCTGGACTGGGGCTAACACAGAGACAAACAACCATTCACTCTCACATTCACACCTACGGGCAATTTAGAGTATTCAATCAGCCTAACCCCAATCATGCATGTCTTTGGACTGTGGGAGGAAGCCGGAGTACCCGGAGAGAACCCACGCAGGCACAGGGAGAACATGCAAACTCCACACAGAAAGTCCCCAGCCTCCATCCCAACCGGGATTCCAACCCGAGGCCTTCTTGCTGTGAGGCGACAGTGTTTACCACCACACCACCGTGCCGCCCTCCAAACGATCACAATCTTTTTAATTAATGTTGTCTCTGCCAGAAATGGGATCAATCCTAATCCATCTGACAAAAAAAACCCCTTCAAATAGCTTTTAAATAAAAAACTTTTAAATAAAAAAACCCCTTTCTGCTGATAAGATAATTATCATTTACTGCTGATGGTTCCCTTTTGCTCCCTATTGCAGCGTATCAGTGGGGATCCTCATGCCTCAGGACTCCAAAGACTTATTATGAAACAATGACTTTAGATAAAACAGTGGGGCTAATGGTGTTTCTGGTGCCTGAACAGATATATGTACAGAGTTGAAAATTAAACCCGAATGAATTTAGGATTAATCACATGTGACCATGAACAAAACCCATCCAGTCAGGCTGCAGGATACAGGTTCTGAGTTTTACCTGCAGTGGTGGGCAGCTTCAATGATGCGAGATGACAAATAGGTCACTGCAACTTCCCGATGAGTGAGTGATCTGTCAGTCTGAATTTAAATATCTGAACAGTCAAATCAAACATGACATTGTTTGAGATGAATCACCATTTGCATGCAGCGAAACGTCTTTGAGGGGTTTGAATTAAGGATAAACAACCACATCATGAATGAATGAATGCATAAATAAGAAGCTTATTCAATACAAATGAAAACAGACTGTAGCTGTAATTATGGTTCAGTATGTAATTTCTTTTGTCACACCATCAAGAATCCATTACCAAGCATCACATTGTGTTTGCCAAGATTGAATGACTTATAACGACCTTCTGACCTTTATTCTGAAATGGAGCCCCAACCACCCAAATGTAGGTGTCCTTACCTGAACACACGTACCAACCTGAAAAGTTTTTGGACATCAGAAAACTTCATAACTAGGGATCTGGTGTGTGGAGGGTTTAAAGTGGATCATTGGGTGGGGGGGAATTGCATGCAGGGACTGACAGACCCCAGTTCTGTTTGACTTTCTTCTCTCCGCTTGGTTTTATTTACCAATGATCCTCTCCTGTCACTCTGGAGTCACAGGGAGAGTCAACAATCAGCATGTATTAGCATTGTAAATGCTCTCAAATGCAGCAGCCATACATAAAGATTAGGCTGAATTATCTGTCGGAGGTTCCCAGACAAGCTTAAGTGCGGAGAAAGGCAGAGATCAGGAGACTGGAGACAGATGGGTCCCACCAGTCACACAGCCGTGCATATGATAATTAGCTTTGGTCGCCCAGATCCGCCCCTGAGGGGAAATCAAATATTTAGAGGATCTAAAGATTTAATTTAGCTGTTGGTTAATGGGCAGCTTAGTGGATCTTGTGGCTAAATAACCATCGGGGGAATGTCTACACAACCCATTTTAGAGGTAATTTACTGTCTGCAATAAAACTCATTTTACACGTGTGTTGCAACACACGTGTTAATGATTGAGGAGCAGGAAAGATTTACGTTGTTGGTCTAATCAGTGTTTTTGTTGCTGTTGTTGTTTTTTTGCAGGTATTCACCAATTCACCAATACATCAACGGGTTTGACTGTTTCCACATTATGTCAAGAGGACAAACACTTGATTAGCACAGCTTCTGTCCATGAGACACTCGGGATCAGGTTGATTAGGGATGATCAGACACGATCGCTCCATGTTCTCAACACAGCGTGGGGTTAAGGAACAGGTTATGGAATATGAATGTTTTCTGAAAAGAGAACATTGTGAATTTTTGTCACAGACTTGGAAAAAATGGGCCTGAACTGCTGCATGTACGGGCTAACCCTCGTCAACATGAATATCACTGGGAAGTCAGACAGTTGAGTTTGCCGTTAGATTTGATCCTGGAGCCACGTTTGATTGAGGCCACTGACCCAAATCCAGTCAGCATATAAAGGAGCTGTTAAATCTGAATATAGAACAACAGAAAACCCCACAAGAGGCTGAACATTTAGGTCAAAATAACAGCAGAGAAAGCAACTGGTTTACATTGAGCTTCACACCATTCAGGGATTTCATGTCTGCTTTGGATTACTTTAACTATCAATCTTGATAAACTCTGTTGTTTGCTCTTTCTTATGCTATAGATATTCACGCATATGAACATACATTTTTGTATACCAGTTAATTAAGATGTTGCGCTGGTGAATGAATCACATCCTCTTGACATCCTCTTCTCCTGTAGGTGAATGTTCTGATTCATCCGGGTCAAAGAAAATCATTCAACCTGAAGGAGGTTAAGTGGTCTTTCTGGTTGAAGACGTTTCTCCTCACAGTTGTCTTCAGTTCTAATTAACTGGTGGGAATCTGTGAATAACTGTTCCTGATTACTAATTGTTGTCGTTAGTGGTGCTGCCAGTCATTGGTGGTCATTTGCATAATAAAGGTTGTGGTGTAGGTGTCTGATTGGTGTCATGGGATGTCTCCTCTTTTCGGTCTGTCAAAGTTACCAAGGATGGCTCCTTCTTGAAACCATCTTTCTTTTTTGGCCAGAACATGAGGATTGCTGTTTTCACAAGAGTGTCCCTCATTCTTTAGGTGCAAATGGACGGCTGAATCCAGTCGTGAGGAGTTGGCTCTCCTAAAAATCCTTCTGACTTTCATCTTTTTGGTTTGTTCTTCTTGGACTTAAACTACACTTCCTCTCCTCCCCTCCCCAGGAGGTTGCGTAAGTCCAGCTGACCTTTCCATGCTGAAGAACGTTTCACACCGTTGGTTGTTTCAATAAAAGATCTTTCCCTGGGTGGAAGTGTGCACATGAGATCCGCTCACACACAGTCGCAGGAGACACACAAGGATTAGAGACAAGGTGAAAACAGATCCATAGATGATGAGATCTCCATTTTCATGCTCACACATGGAGCTGGGAAATGGCAGATTTCCACACACTCAAAGAAGTTTGACTAATGACTAAAGCCCTCGTCTCTCTGGCTCAGTGGATGTACTTTGTAATCCTGCCATATTGATTTTTACTTTTCCCGGTGCCATTACATGTGTAAATGCACCCCTCACTCCTGCTGTCTGTGTGTTTGTGCTTTCTTTTCTTTTGTGAGCCCAGCGCCTAAACCTGCAAATACAAGGGTAGCGCGGTGGATACAGTAGCTCTGATGCTCTAGGGTTGAACCGCGCCTCCATTGTGCTCTAATGTTACTATCAACCTCATTATGACTCATCTGACCAGAGCTTCACCTCTACTTCACCTCCACTTCCTACTATTTTTAAAGATAAAGCTCCACTTCGAGGCTGTTGCGCTTGAACCCATCATGAAAAAACAACAACCTTGGGATGGAATCAAAGGTTGTTCGCTTTTCCAGTGCCACTGAAATGAGAGGGGGCAGGAAAAAATGGAAGTGTGCACCTCAATTCAAAGGTTGTTGTGCAGAGAGGGAACAAAAGGCAGCATCCCCCGATGGCTGCAAGATGATTGATTCTAAAAAAAAAAAAAAGAAATCAACTGTGTTGCAGGTTGGTTCAGAAGACATTGTTTTGGGGATTTTGCCTCAGATCTCACAGCATGCGGCTTCAGCCTGAATCTACTTAGCTCAGCTCAACTCCACAGAGGAAGTTTTAATGATCACTTCTTCATCCTGCCTCTGTCTAATGAGCGAGTCAGAGAGAGCGACAGCTCCCTGGTAATCAATAAACATGTCCGAGTGAGGCTCAGGCGGGAGGGGACTGAAATCAGTCTCACTTATGCATGAGCAGATTACTGTGGATTTATTCAGGGGTCTTCAGGAGCCACATTAAGCTTGATTATTTGCCTGAGATTCACTGACATGCGTAAATGACTACAGAGGTCTGCAGGCTGTCAGCTAAGCCCAGCTTTGCTCTTGCATGAACGATGTTGGCCAATTTAGCCATTTGTCACACGGCGATGCATGCATCAGTTTTTCCTTCAATCCCCGTCTGCTTAAATTAACTCAGAAAGAAAAAAAAGAGAACAATCCTCCAGTGTTGTCCCCACTCTCTGTTTCACAAGTAGAACTTATTCGTCAACTGTCAAACTTCTAGGAAGACATGATGGAGGAAAAATGAATGAATGACATGAGTTACAACAACTAATGTCCCCAATTTCTTAAATTTAGTCCCAAAATACATAAATTAAATGTTACAATAGACAGACAGACAGACAAACAGACAGTTCTTAGTGTGAGTCGTGTGTGTATGTCAGTTTATTGCTTCAGTTTGAGGTGTAATCAAATTAAGGCGACACTTTGGAGCAAGTGCCACCTCCTCAGTACCTGAGCTGACTTTTGGAACCAGATTATGTCTCATAAAGTCCTATTGTGCCCGCCACGCAGAAACCAGTCCAGGATGTGTGATCAGATGAGATCTGAGCCCAACACCGTCTCCTGAAGTGGCAGACAGCCACGCTGCCTCCAATACGCCATTGGACGTTTGCAATCTTAAACCGGAACTACTGAAAATGCTGTATTTAATTCATGACGGCCCAAATGTGCATCTCAGAAACACAAAGAGGCAGAAAGTGGGACAATAAAAGGATTAGGTCGAACTTTTTCTGCATTTGTTTCGCTTCTTGTCTCGTCCTGGAAGACAGCGTCTGCCAGAGACTTTAAGTGATTACTGCTCTGGAATGAAATTATCTCCGGTCTCCTCATCGTTCATTTGCTCCCCCGTTGGTGTCCCGCCTCACCCCTGCCCCAACACATCAACCGTACCTGAACCCGTGTTCGCTGTCTGATTCCAGGGAAGGAAACCTGACACAAGGTCAAATCCCTGAGGGGACATGAGGCAAGTCACAGCATGGCTCAGATACTGGCCTCCAGCTGGAGAGAAGCAGTTTGGGATGGTGACCTCTTGCAGGTGGGTGGGAAATGGTTGCACCATACAGGGGTGTAAACTTGTGACTCCCATTCATTTGAAGACCTTTTGCAATGGAACTGGGGTGAAGGCCTGAACCTCTCTATGACTGCCAATCCCTTCATTTTCATTTCCCTTTAAAAGTTGCGTCACAAAACGAGGTCAGATGAAAGAATAATTAAAGAAAAATAGCTTTAGTTCTCCTGGCCGGCTGCAGGAATCAACAGAGACATCAGGAATGTTTTCTCTGTGCGATCAAAGACAACAGGCTCATTCTGCTCCTGGCTGCTCTCTGACTCACGCGGCTCACGGGTGCCTCTCTGTTGTCATAAATGGGTAATTAGCGTGTGCTGGACTCGTTATGAATTCTATCATTCCTGCCTGTGTGGGGGGGAATCTCCTCACCCCGAAGGGCTGATGACGGATTCTTAAGTCTCAACTGTAAACCCGTCCTCTATTTAGGTTTGTAGCCCACATAAATCTCTCCTCTCTCCTTTCCTCTTTGTGCGCATCTCAACACAATAAATAAACCCTCAAAAGCCTCTTTTATAATGTCCAGAACACAGCCGAGGGTCCTGCACGGTCTTGTTGAAGTAAAGAACGCAGGCCGTGTGGACTCTTGGATAAGTTTAGACTTTACCAAAAATATTTCCTTTCATGCACGATTCATGCAAACATTCCATGAAAAGTGTTTACCTGAAACAGGCAAAAAAAAAAGAGTTTTAAAAGTGAGGCATTTCTAGAATATGAAAAAAAACTGTGATGTTACACATATTTATTTATGCATATCCAACACTCACAGTCATCATTATTTATGAAGTTATTACTTTGTTTGAGAGGGAACTATCAGTCTTGTCCTATTTTCTTACTGTATTTATCTGGCAGCAGGATAAGTAACTGAAGCTTGCTTTAAATGCTAATGAGCTATCATGGCTCTCTGCAATGCAGCTTCCCACAAAATATGATATTGAGCTTTAAAAACAAGACCTCAGGTCTTCTTAAAGTCTGTATGCAAGGAGAAACAGGCATGAGCCGTGCTACCTTAATGTTCCCTCTGGGGTGCTGCTCCGTGGTGATCACCTTCAGACCTGGCTGCTGGGTCCAACGTGCCCTGAATTTTAAATCTGCTTTGTCACTTTAGAGATAAACGCTGCACTCTGAGTCTCTGAACAAGTTTCCTCACTTGAGAAATCAGCTCCTGAGCAATTCAGAGGCAGAAGATGTGGCGCGTGAACATTTTCTGCAGGTGTACCAGCACTTACAGGCTGTTACATCACGCCTGGCGGTAAACAGCTTGCCGCTCTGGATCGAAAATCGATGCATGGAGGGAGGTAACGAACATAAATTGGACAGCAAAAAGAAAAGGACATGAAGACAGTGCTGGATACATTTAATTACCGGCGATCTGCGTAGCACACTCAGATATGTAGAAAGGATTTTGGAACGTTGAGGATAATGACGACGAATTAGAGGGTGACGATCTACCAGTGGGGTCAAACAGGAATCAGAGGAAATCTTGAAGGACAGTTATCGATTCAATAAAAGGCCAAACACTTTGTTTACATCTAAATGAACCTGAAAACGCGACGCTTAAGTGAATCAATATTTAAATTCTTCCCTAAATGCCTTTCCACGGCCTTTATAGAGGCCTGGGACCGAGAGGGTCAGCATTTGGATTAGAGCCCCGGCGTAAGGAGGGAAAGATAGATGAGGCGCTCGGCGGGTCCGGGTTATTTCCTGCATTTGTCTGGGATTTATCTGAGGTGAAGAAGCAGCAGGGATGCGCGCCGACGCGCGGTCACATCTTCCAACAGGGTGACAACGCATTTGGGTTTGAGTAATAGTCTTCTTTAGCAGGGGTGATGGGGGATTCCCTGAGGGGATTCAGCTTAGATGTGAGCTCTGAAACAGACAAATCTACAGGAGCAAACACCAGCATCTGCTTGGAGACATTTGTCAAAGTCCAGGCGTTTGTTTGTGCAGATTTACAGAGAAACGAGCCGCGCTGAAAAACTCTAACTGACTCCACAGTCGGACAAACCTCTTTATTTCTGTTTATCTACATCTTCCTAATTGTCTCCCACTTCCTCCAAATCTGTTTTGTTCTCTCAGGCATCTCAGCACTCTCACTCACTGATGAATGGGAGGGATTTAGTCCCATTCAGAACAACAGCCAGCTATTCAGAACAACAACAAATCCATAAGGTGGATAATTTCAGTCTGGAGGGCCATCTGAGTTCAAAGGTATCCAGACTGAAAAAAAAATCCCTGTTCCTGAGACCAATTGATGGGTCTGAGTGTCCTTCTCTACCTTCATCTGATTCACTCAGCGCACCGTTCTCTGGAGAGATCACTCTAATCAACGGGAAACAGATCAGGTTCATCCAGAGGTGCAGCTGAAAGACAGGAGAGCAAAGCTAATTTACAGTCCTGCCTCACACAGCACAGCTCACAGACGGAGGATCATGGAACCGTTCCTCAACAATAGATATGCTAGTATGTACATTAAAGTGCGTACCTCCTCCTCGTTGTTGAAATGCACAGTGGGAAGTCCTCACAAACCACATCTGATTCATACTCAATAAAATAGATTGGCAAGAAGACATGCGGGTGCTTGGAGTCAGATACTTTTCAACCAGAACAGTTGAGCGCTGACTTACTACATTTTACAAGTATGCAAGAACACAAGCACGAACAAGTTTACCTATTGATAAGGTGCCTTTTATCAGATCCTGTATTGATAAAGCACATTTCTGGTGAACTTTGACCTCTCAGGGTGATTTTCACACACTGGTGGCAGAGAGGACTTCATGAGGACCAACCTTCAACGTGTATAGCCAGGGCACAGGGATAGAACCAACAACTTTGTATCATTACTGAGTCAAAAACAGACTCCAGTGCATTCCTGTGGGGCTAGATGTTTTTTTTTGATACCTCAAACTGAGAAGTAACTGGATGGAAACATGGCTAGAAGGATTATCCTTCACGTGCACGCGTTATCCATGCATCAGGGATGTATTGACCATTGTGTTTCTGTGGATACAGAGAACATCTGACTGCATGGAAGCAACCATGAGGTGTGTGCACAGGACTCCACGAGGACCGCTGTGGACCTGCTTTCTGAGGATTACGGTGTATAAACACCTCATTCCTCCCCAAAGACCCATCTGATAAACACCATCCTCTCAGATGTGTGAGACGCTTGCACAAAATCCAATCAGTAGCCCCTGTTTCAGAGCCCCTTCTGTTAAGGTCATGCACACGGCAAATCCTTCAGGAGATTCATAAAAAGACGAGCGTGGTGAGGCATCGAGATGATTTACAGTGGACAGGGGGCTTAAAGTTGTATTTATTTATAAGGTATTGGTTTGGCATAATTTGACATCATGACAGCCATTCTAATCTCATGTAATGTGAGCTGTCGCCTGTAATATTGGCAAAAGGCTGAGGGAGGAATGATGCATGATGGGGGGAAAGGAGAGCTAATGGTTGCTAAACCGAGGATTTATTTATTTATTTTGGTAAAACGGGGGAAACTCTTCTCTATCCAATACGACAGATGGATGTGTCGGTCGAAAAGTTAATTTATTCTCAAAGGGTACTAGTCTCCATTTCACAGCGGCTATATTTCAAAAATGTTCAAAGGCAACAGTCTGCCTTAAAGAAACTTCACTGCAATTTTCCAACCAAAGATAAATTAAGCTGCTGTTCTTTGCATAATTACAGTCTAGTTCATTTTATTTATGTAAAAGAAGCATTTCTGCACACCGACAGGAACATTTTAGAATGCAGAAATCATAATTGTGACTTGTCAAATAATATTTCAAGTCTTAATTGATTCCAAGAACCATCATCTGTTGACTAAATTAAAACTAAAACCATGAGATATGCTAATCCTTTTCCTGGAATAAGAGACTTAAAACACTCTGAGTTAATAAATGGAGTTACCGAAGTACTTTACCTGTGAATTGTATTATCTTTTGCACTTGTCTGAACTCTTATTTGCATAGTTTGACTGTTCTGTGTCAATATATATGTTTATGTAACTCCAGCGTTGTTTCAAACATGCCTTATTGACCATTATTTTGTAAATGAATGAAAGAAAAACTGGCTTCTATTGTGACTTTAAGGACTTTAGTAGCCTATAAACTCTGTAAAACTAAATTACTATATATATAGGATTGTCCCCATACATACACATCCTGTGTAATGCGTACCCCTCTACAGAGGGGAATATTGAATCGCTTTTCGTTGCCGTCAGGCCTCGCTCAGGACTGAGTGTCCTCGTCGGCCACCGTAGGGTGTCGTGGCGTTTGCCGACGTATTCAAACAGCTCGAGTGTCCGAATTCAGCGCGTCTACCCTCAGATTAATCACTTGATTCGTTAGTTTCACCGCATTAAATTGTGGACGAAGGTGGTTGAAGATGAGACGCGCCGGCTTGGGTAGGAGACAAGCGCACAGCTCTTGTTTTAGCCTTTAATCACCCTGTTGTTGGCCAGAGTGCTAACATGAGCTAATGTTGTTAGCCTCAGAGTCTCCGGCTCTTTCGGCTCGTTGTGACGTTTAAAGGACATTAAATAACATTTTTGATGTGAACCGGTGACTCAGTTTGGGCTTTTGTTGTGGTTCAGGTGAAGGAGGATCGGGGACTTATGTGGCCAGCGGGTACAGCGTGTACGAAGAGGAAAACGAGCGTTTACAGGAAGGACTGAAAGCCAAAGTTAACGTTTTAAAGAGTGTAAGCGACTATTCTAAAACCATTAAATCTGCTTTTTTTAATGTTTTATTAAGTGTCCTACCGATACCTCTATCAAAACGTTACTTGTTTGCTGTCTTTTCAGTAATAAAGCTTTCAAAGGGAAGCTGGTCGATATGTTCCGTATGGTCGAGAGGAAATGAAATCTTTTTGTTTTAAAGACTTTATTGTAGCAATATTTCTAACCTTTTCTTATATTTACAGCTGTCTATCGACATTGGAACCGAAGTCAGATATCAAAACAAAATTATAGATGAGATGGTGAGTCTCAACATTCATCCATTATTTTCTTATTCATTAATGATGACAACACAGTAGAACAGTAAGATATTGCCAATTAAATATCCTACATTTATAGTTCAAGTAGGTCTCTTCCTTTGTTGTAGAACAGGGGTGTCCAAACTGTTCCACAAAGGGCTGTGTGGCTGCAGGTTCTGGTCCAACCCAGCAGCAGCACACCAGACTGGACTCACTTAATCAACTCATCTGAGTCTTCAGACAGCTGATTGGTCGAACTGGGTGAGCTGGACTGGTTGGAACGAAAACCTGCAGCCACACGGCCCTTTGTGGAACAGTTTGGACACCCCTGCTGTAGAAGATAGTAACACCTTTTCCAGGTAGTAACATCTGTTCAGTTCCAGGTAGTTTTTAGGACAGGTTTGGTTTTTCATGATTGTCCTGTGACGAATAAACCAGGTTTTAGATCTGAGTGCTTGTTTGCCCGCCTGGCTGGACTGTAAACTTTTCTTATCTCTGTCGTTATCCGCAGGACACAGATTTTGACTCCACGGGGGGCCTGCTGGGGGCCACCATCGGCAGGGTCAAGCAGCTCTCCAGAGGCAGTCAGACCAAACTGTTGTGCTACATGCTCCTCTTCTGCCTCTTCGTCTTCTTCGTCCTCTACTGGTTCATCAAGTTGAGATGATAACGGACCCCGTTGATTTCACATCACAGAACTATAAACAAGACCATGAGGAAAACTTTGTTTTTTATTTTTTAAACGATACTGAGGGTTTTTGTGGGCGTGCATGTGACCGAGTCTTTCAGAGAGACCTCCTGATTACGCCTGGTTGACATCATCTGCATTCATACATGAGCAGTAGAGTAACCGTAGCGGAGCTGCTGTGTCTAACACTAAATAAAGCAGCAGGTATATGTGATGTCCAGTTCATTTATGTAAAGTAAATATGACCTTAAGTGAAACTAATAATCCTCTGTTTATGACAGTATTTGCCAATAAACAAAGCACCCACATTGTTTCAACCTTGTAAAAATGTTTTAATGTAAATAAATGTTATGCTCTGAATTGACCTTTTTGTCAACATCATCTGTTTATTAACTGATCTGTACATGGTACATGCTTAAATTAAGCAACCGTTATGACGTGGATTCCTTCAGCTAGTCCAATCTAAAAGACATCTTCAATTAAAAAAGCTTACACAACTGTCAGATTTTACATTTGCAAGGCCACAAAAGTGTTTAGTTTTGCTTCCGTACAATGCCGTGAGTCCGACAGTGTGCGGGCGCCCTGGATCCCTGCTAACATCATTTCCTGGGCAGAGTGTCCATGTATTTAGAGATTATTTCCAGCATCACCTCGTCTGCACCACCACCGATTGAGATCAACCTTCCGTCCCTGCCAAGGTAAAGATAACATATCTGCATGGTTTGTTTTGGTTGCCATGGTGAAACAACAAACTCCTCGTTACTACAAGGGTCACCTGTAGAATCTGCTGACCAGCACATCGCTGGTGAAGCCCATTCCTCCCCAGAACTGCAGGCAGCTGTCTGTCACCTCCCTGACCAGGCGGCCAGCCTTTAACTTGCCCATGGACGCCAGCTTGGTGACATCATTGCCTTTAATGTACAGAGCTGCAGGGAAAGAGGAAGAGGGGCATCAGTCGAGAGCAGGGAGAAGCAGGACCGTAAACACAGCTCAGGTCCGGAGTCACCGCCTCATTGTGTGAGTGCAAATCCAGTCATCTATTCCCAGGTCAGCAAATTACACGTTCACTTTTTACCTGGTTGAATTCATTTAAAGCTGCCAGCAGCTGGAACTGTTCTGAACGGTAAACAACATAAACCCCTAGACTGCAGCCCGACAGATGGATCATCACCATCCTCATCCTCATCTGGAGAACCGTGACGTTGAAGAACAATAGAAATGCCCGCTGGTCTCAGAGCTTCGTTCCACCCTCCTGATGTTTTTAGGACAACATCATGAGCTGAACAGTAACACATCCTAAAGTCAATCCAACCTAAATATGGAAGACAAATGGTTTTACTGATGCCAAGAACTACATTTCAGGATTAATTCCAACACGTAAGAAGTGACTTCATGAGCATCCATCCACTAAATTCAATTCAACTTTCTTTATACGACCTCTGTTGCACAAGCCTGACCCCTAAACAAGCAGTAGCTGGAAAAAGTCACTTTTAACAGGCAGAAACCTTGAGCGGGACCAGGCTCACGTGGGGGAGGGTTGTTCCTCCTGATGGCAGGCCATGAAAAGGAGAAGGGGAGGATGGAAGGATATATATATATAGGAGAGGAACTGACACATGGATGATCCATGTAAATGGTTTGTTATTCTGAAGACACAACTGAAACTGACAAGTCAGCAGTCCGTGATACATGATAGATGTTCAGTTGAAGCTGAAGGTCAGACATCTCATCAGCTAAAAGCAGCATTCCCAGGGACAAATAGTCCCTACCTGTGGCTCGGTAGACCAGCGAGCGGAGCAGCTCCACCTCCGTCTGCAGTTCAGCCAACCGGAAGCGGACCGACTGGTGGTAGAGGACCGGCTGCTTGAAGATCTTCCTCTGCCGCGTGTACTGGATGGTCTCCTGAATAATGTTGTCCATTATGGCCAGAGCTGAAGGAGGCGAGATAAAAAGGAGAGGTGATCCTGCAGCCGCTGGTACCAGCCCCGCTGAGATGGCAAAGCTCACTCACTGTTGGCCACCGCCCAGAGCCTCTCCTCCTGAAACTGAAGCATCTGGTAGGTGAAGCCCAGGCCTTCCTGGCCGATGATGTTCTTACAGGGCACGCGCACGTCATCAAAGTACACTTCAGCCGTGTCTGATGACCTCATCCCGAGTTTATCAATCTTGCGGGCAATGTTTACGCCTATATTGGCGGGGGAAATAAAAATGAAATGTTATCTGCTATGAGAGCGTTTTCCGTCCAGCTTCCTGTTTCTGTCCTTGAGCAAGGTGACTGGTGCCTACCTGGCAGGTTCATGGGGAGGCAAATGAGGGATTTATTCCTGTGTGGGGGACCGTCGCTGGTGTTGGCCAGGAGACACATCCAGTCAGCCTGGGTCCCGTTGGTGGTCCACATCTTCCCCCCATTGATCACGTATTCGTCCCCGTCCTTCACTGCCTTGGTGGTGATACCTGGGTGGAAGAGCGGGAGGTTAAAACCGCGTCTTCTGTCCCCTTGAGACATGATGGGTCATATCGATTTAAAAAAAAAAAAAAGACACACTTGAGACATCGGAGCCGGCTCCAACTTCACTGACTCCAAGACAGGCCACCGCGTCCCCCGCTATGGAGGGGCGGAGGAACTGCTGCTTTAGCTCCTCTGACCCGAACCTGCAGGCAAACAACACGCACAAACGACTCTTCATCCTGCATTTAGAACTCGGACGGTGTGAAGCAGGATTCCTGCGTGGGCTGAGCTGCAGGGTGCTCTAGCACAAAGCCAGTCACAGGAGACTCCAGGCCGAATGAGCTGTAGCTGTGACGGGGAGGTACCTGGCCAGGGCAGGGGTGGCCATGTCCGTCTGTACACCGATGGCCATGGGGATGCCTCCGCAGCGGATGTTTCCCAGCTCCTCCGACACCGCCATGCTGTAGCTGAAGTCCAGACCCAAGCCTCCATATTCTGCAGGAGCAGCAAGAACCCATCCTCAGCACCTCTCATGTTCTCGCTTTTCCACATTCGTACACGAGATCTGCTCGTGCTGTAATTAACGGGCCTTTTGACACCCTCTCATTCATTATGTGATGCCATCCTGACTTGTGATTGTTCCTACAAAGTGCTGCTGGGAGATCACGGGGTCACTGTCACCTGAGTTTCTTCTCCTCTCAAATTTAATTCTACTTTCTTCCAAATCCTTTACTGAAAGAGACAGAAGTGCATATTCATTTCCTCCATCCTGGTAAAAGAGGAATTTATAAAAGACCCGAGGTCTTGAATGGAGCGCAGTAATGCGTTTTAAACACCGTGTATTATCTATTATCTGCATAAACAGCCCATCCCTTCTCTGTCCTGTTTTCCTTTCATCATCAGTAATAGAACTTACACAGTATGGAACCAACAGCCCAACAGAATTTATGCTAAACCCTAAAGACCAATCCCTCAGTTTACAGAAGCAGACAACGTGCACTCACTTTCAAGCTGTTCATGGACCTACGAATATTAAAAAATGAGAGTATTTGAGAAGTTTTTGTAAACAACGGCATTTAACAGGATTTAACACGAGCCCACCCCCATGGTTCCTGAAACTCATCAGTGATTCCATTAGTGCAAATCTCTTAATGATAATGTTCAGTCAGACAAAAATAACGAGGCCGAGCACTTTTGAAAGGCTCAGCGGCGTTTTTCCCATGATTAAGTACGGTAGACAATAGTCAGTGGTGACTGACAATAAAAAACGTTGTTGCTTTTATCACACGGTGACCTGCGACTGGAGCAAACAGGCTTGTTATTACCTGTCAGACCAGTTATTGAACAGCGAGGAGCACCGTCGGGCAAACGCGCTGCGAGAGACGGGGAAAAGGAAAGAGGGACGTATAACGAGCGTGGGAGAAAAATAAATAAAAACAGAGGGAAACAGGTGCAGCTGCGTATCGATAAGACTCCCCGCAGTGCACAGTGTGGATGGAGGGAAGCACCGAGGCCTGTCCCACTTTAAGCAAAACAGCGGGCCATCTGCTAGAACAAGCAAGCCCAGGAAAAACAAACCGAATTCTGTCACAAATGTCAATCCTGCGCACATATGCTTCTTTGGAACAGCAGATGTTCTTCAGGGTAGAGTGGGGCTCCACGTGACACGTGCAGGATGTCGTCGGAGGGAAAACAGCCACGCATAAATGCAGGAAATGCATGAGAACGGGAGCATGCTTTTTGTGTGGCGCTGCCATTACTGAAAGTTGGGGAAAGCAATTTGAACCACAACGTGAACAAGGGAAGAGCCTGAACACACACGATTCTCCCAGGGGTCGGTCAACTGACAGAAAAATGCAGTTTGAGAAGGAAAAGTGTTCAGGCTGCCAGGTCCTGTCTGTCAGGAGGCACGAGGTCAATGCCGCACTGTTAAATTCTCCCAAAGCAGAGGAAAACAGGCCGGGAGCCAAGGGTCATCCCTGATCTCAGAAGCGGCTGCTTGAAGAAAACTTCCTGCTCTCTTGTTTTGAGAAGTAATAAAGTCTGCCCTGGAGGAAGTCAGTGTTTCGGCGATGAAACGGAGGGAAATCTGGCCCAGATCTGAACACAAGCAATGGCTGGTTACAGACCTGCCAGCTCCATAAGTTATTGCCTAGAAAAAGACTTCACCAGTTCTTTGCTTTTGTTTTTTGTTTTTTTTTCATCGAACCCTGGAGAAGTTACGAGTCCAGAGATAAGACAAAAGGTCAGGAGGAGTGAGTCATGCTCAATTGCTCTTCTCGATTCTTGGTTATGTCTCCTGGAAGCTCTGGACAGCAAGAATGGGTCGAGCAAATGGAACAAATACGTACATACGTGCAGCCACAAGTTTATCATGCTCTGAAGGTATCAAGCCTTCATCATGTTCTGTGTACTTCTCCTCTGTAATCCAGTCGACTAACGCTCACATCTTATCTGTGCTGCACATTTAACCCCCCCTTCTCTGACCTACACACCTGTGATATAATCTACAACACGTTTAACATCTGATGTTACCGTTTATCATTTTAGTGTCACATGTTGGTCGTCAAGGGTTCAATTCCAGCTCACACTGTCCTGTAGAGCCAAACACGGAGCATTCAGACGTGCCCCCCGGCCCAGCCGTGACACAGCTGGGGATACATCTGGATGCAGAAGGCTGCAGCAGGATGTTGCTTTGACACAACAACCATCATCACGGGGGGAACGCCAGCATTCTAATCCCGACTGACTGCGATGGGTGGCTGAGAGGAAAATGGAGTGAAGCTTTGAGGAGGATGCACCAGATGATCCACACCGTCCGACCATTTCCTCAACTTGGGGTGAGTTGTTGTGAGCAGTTCACGTGCACTCTGAGGTGAAAGGCCGAGGCCCATTTTTTAAAGTCACGGCAGTAAAAGCTTCTTACCAACAGGTTTGTTGACTCCTAGAAAACCAGCATTTCCTAAAATCTTGAAGATTTTGTGAGCAGGAAACCGTCCTTCTTCCTCCCACTGATCCACGTGAGGGTTGATCTCCTGATCGATGATCTAAAATACAAACACCCCGGGAAATATTATTGAGGTTGCTGCTTCATGGGGCAACACTCTGCACCTATCTGTTTATATCTGTATCCCACAGACAGATTTTATATCCATATCTAACACAGAGTGAAGCCAGTGAAACTACTTCCTGCACACACAGCCGAGTTCTGATAACCGAGGCTGGAATAAAACCAGCAGCAGGGGTAGTCCAGGTCCCATATAACTCCCAGAACAAATTACAGCAGGGGGATTTGTGCTGCCGAAGGATTAGACATTATGGGCAACATTGTGCTGACATTCAGCATCTTTGCATATCGGCATCTGGATGCCAACAATTTAATGGCTCCGTTTTCATTTTTTCGGCAAGGTAAGGAAAATCTCCAGCGTGATGTTTGGAGCAGCGAAATGAGGCTGAAATTAATGACATTCCCTCTGGGAGAGAGGCTGATCCGTCCATTCAGAAGTTACACTAGATATTATATGATGATGAGGAACTATTTTAGCATCATAAAATTAAATTAATGGCTGTAAAATGTGTAAAATCAAGGATTATTTCTTAATTTTCAGGTATTAACACTGGCTAAGCCTGCAGCTGTTTGCTGACTTCTATAAGTTACATCTAAATAATGTGTCCATAAATGAATGTATTCAGGGGTCATCTGAATACAGAAAATACATTTTAATACATTTGTATTCAAGCAGCTTTGTGTTTTACGTCACCGGTGACAAATTGGATGATGAGCGTGCAGGGACTGCAAGAATCTTTTTTTATAGTGTAGAAACTTTGGGGATGTGATTCATGCTGAGCTCCTTGAGGAGTCCCAGTTGGAGCACCATTAAATGAAACACCGCCTTTCATTTAGGGCACAACTAGGTAGATGGAAATTACCGTAAATAAAACAGGTCCTTGGGAGATGAAGAACATTAAAATACAAACTTAACGACATGAGAGAGAGACATGAATTCTACTTAATTATTCTTAAATGTGAGAAAATGCCTGCGAAGAAAGCAGCACGGCAACAAGCTGTTTCCCATCTGAGCTTGAGAAAAATAAATTGCTGAAGACAAACTATCAGACCTTTCTGTCTAGGATTCCAAAGAGGGATGCACACTCCTTTTCTGCCTCCAAAACACACAAAAGCAACTCAGCCGACCTCTCGGGCTGCCAAGACTAACAGACCGAGCGAGAAGCATCTGAACAGGGGCCCACGCACAGCTCACCCGTTGTGCTTGTACTTGAAACAGAAACCAGACACCACTTTTAACAGAAACTCAAAATCACGCAGAATTAGGCAAACTTGTGCGTTATCAACTAGACAGCACACGGCTGGTCACCTTTGACCTCCATTCGGCGCAGCCCTGTCTGAAGTTCAGACCCTGGGAAGGGAAAAGGGAGTGAGCAGTAACTGCTGGAAAACATACTTCTGGGAACGACCCCGCAATGCTGCACAAAGGTTAGTGTGCACAAACTGTGATACATGCCACAGCAGATTTAAACCAGGGCTAAGGCACGGCCTTCAGAGGAGAGTGATATCGCACTGTACTTCCAGACCTTTGGAATATTAAAAAAAGACTGGGGCTCTCTATCCAACACAAATTGTGTTAAATTGGGAATCCCTGAAATTTAATGATGCGCTCCACTCCAGGAATGTTACTCTCATCAGCCACCACAGCTGCGATGACACATTATCTGTCACCGTTTTTCACTTATGGAAACTTAACCAGTCAGCCCCCAATAAAAAGATTAAGCCCTGAAAATACGTCAAACATTGATGACTGATTTAGCCTGTTCAGGTAGCAAAGACATTTAAATCAGGATGATCCCAAAAAATGCTTTCTAAGATACAAAAACACGAGTAAACTTTGTGTATTACTACAACCCACGGTCCCATGGTGCGGATCCCCCATTATTATTATTCCCAGTGTTGCTCCAGTGCTCCAAGACTGTGCCGGATATACACCATCAGAAAGCTTGACCACTTCCTGTTTTATGTCAATTTTTAGAACTGGGCATTTGAAATTACCAAGTGCATTATATAAAAACCAAGACAATAGTTTTTGTTGCTGTATTGGGAAATGCCTGTCTCAAACCATGGGAAGACTTCTGAGAAGCGGCTTGGGAAGTCTGCCGTTTTGTCCTGGTGAATGACCTTCCAGGCATCCTCAGCGGTCAGTGAAACAACCTGGAATTCGTGACTAATTCCTCAATATGGGAAGCTGTGCGTCTGGGCTCCAAATGAGCATGTGTGAATGCCAAACACCATGTGAAGCCCTGCTGAGGGAGCGGCGAGCACCATTTAACAACACGGGACCTTGAAAAGGATTTCCTACAACCCCATTTGTATACATCTATAAAAACACACAACCCTGATGCTTCCTTTCCTGCACCGCTGGTATATTGTTCCCACATTTCCTTTTCATATTTTTATCCTTCCCATTACTCAGAGGCATACACTTTTTAACCTATTGACATTTGAGGATTTAGTCACACAAAACAGATTTCCCTCCGTTATTTTTACACCTCGTAACTCCATTAATCTAAAAAAAAAAAAGAAAAGCAAGCTGTGATGATTCCCATTATTACCTTGATTTGGGGGTAACAGAGGCTTCACATCTGCTCACATCTGCTCTGACAGATAAACAGGCTGATTGTTACTTGATCAGTGTCTTTAATGAGCAAATGCAGCAGATTTTAGATTATCTTATTAAAACCGTCCACTTCTTAAACAAATGCGAAGTAGTTTATATCCTGTTAACAATCCCAGTTTATTAAAAGAGCAATTGCAACCCTGGGATTCGGCGTTTTGTTCAAGGGCAGACCTAAATGGCAGGGCCGGGATTCGAACCGTCGACCTTCGCATTACCCGAGCGCCGCTGACGCACGACAATAACAACACCTACAAAATAAAACCAACTGAACGAACACATTAGATGAGGCGTAACTGCGCTTTGGTTGTTGTAGGGCAGACTAACGCATAGCTGTGATTTCACGGAAAATAATAAATATGTCTTTTTTTTCCACGGTGAAGTCGAAGTTCGCTGCACGCCTCCGCGTACCTTTCTCAGGGAGTCCTTGAGCGCATTGTGCTCTGGGGTGTAGAGTACGTGCCCACTGTCGGTGTCTGCGGCGCTGGGCGCCTGGGTCTGAGGCTGCGGCCTGTCTGACAGGGCCCGAGCAGCGCCGGGCGAGCAGGGGCGGCCGAAGGAGCGGCCGCGGAGCCGCAGCGCCGGACGGAAGGCTCCTCTGAGCAGCGCCATGACCGGGGGCTCCGCGCAGGCGCGCAGGCGGCTCCGCAGGAAGGGGGGGAGGAAATGAGCACGCACGCATGACAGCCTGGGCTGCAGTCACCTTTTACTCATCTGGAGGAAATACCACCTTTAGTTAGGTCCCAAGTGATAGTTTATGCAAAGCATAAATTTATCTTTTCATCTGAGGAGCCTAAAACCAGACTGAAAGGGAGCACACCTAAAGTAAATGCTATGACATTTCCACCTTCACCGGGTGTTCAGGGGCTTCAAAACGACCTCTGTTTAGATGCGCAGTGATTACAGGAAGCACAAACGTTTTTTATTTAAATACCAGCCCAAGGCGAGGGCTTTTTATAACCCGACTCTGTATGTAAAACAGCAAATGTGAAACAGCAAGTATACAGCTCATAAAATAAATCAGATCTGATTTATGAAGTTGGATCTGTATGCCTCTGTCGTAAATCCGTCCTACAGTGAACGATGGAGACAGGCTGTGTTACAAACAAGCGTTTTTAATGACATTTGCTTCCGGCCATGAAACACCACATGGGTCCATTTATCCAGGGCATATACTGATTTTTTAAATATATTTATAATCCCTGTAAATTACAACTCTTGTTTCTTTCATGTTCCACAGAGCGAAGCTGGACAGAAAATGGGGAATCAATCGAATCGGTTATTTCTTTATTATGTCCTTCTACTTTTCTGAGTCTGCTAATCAGTTCTGTGGAGGGGGGGGATTGTCCTCAGGAGCTAATCTGATATATATGAAAAGCTCCTCAGGTCCAGTTTAGGAGAGCACACAGCCACCTTTCTCCTTGAAGGGGTTCTTATCCTCTGCAATGCCTTTGACAAGGATGTCTTCATCCATTCCAGCCACGATGTAGTCTTTGATTTCCTCGCAGCATTTAGATGTCTAAAGTGAGCAGAATAAAGGTGTTGTAGTCCACATTGTACATAATAATAATAATAATAATAATAATAATAGTAACAACAATAGTAACAATAATAATAAAAATAACACAGTCTAAATCAATGACCTTGTGAGCTTTCTTCTCAGGGACGCGGATCCACAAGTGAAAACTGAAACCTCGCGGGTCAACTTACCAACCACCTCTCCAGCTTGACTTCATTTTTAAGTTGAGTTACTTCCATTACTGCCTTATCTTTGTCCGTCAGGTCTTCTACGTTTATGACCGGCATTCTCTGCCAACAGAACAAGCCTCATGCGTTATCTGCCAGACACTCACATGCAAACAGCGGAAGGCCCGAGACAACAAACACACTCACGAGCAAACAAGAGGAGCAGTCCTCTCCGCCCGAAGTCCTGCTGAAGAATACCCTCTCCTCTCCCGCAATCTGGGTTATAAAGTAATCTGCATAAACAATCCTAATCTGCTAATCTGATTAAACCTGGGCCCAGCTCTATCATCATCATCAGCATCCCATGTATACTATTCAGCAGACACGCAGGACTCTGTTTGGGCTCTTTTGAATCGCGCAGCATGTTAAAGAAAACACGACTGACCCACATGACGCGCTAACCGTGCGCTGCTGCAGCCCCATTCTGTTGTTTTATGAAATACAAAAATAGGTTGGGGGGGGGTGTCTCATACATCGGGTCACTTTGATAAGACGGCTAATCTGTATTTAGCCTCCACCTGTCAAGATGGTGTTCCTGATTATTCCAAACATGAGTGCCTGGCATTTTTTTCAGGTGGCCAGAGACGGAACAGAGATGACGCGTTTGTCCGAAACACCATGTTGAATAAGTTTAAAAGGTGAGGCGAAGAGGAAAAGGCAGGGCACGGAGCTGGAGGCCGCAGGGATGGACGTGTTGAAGTGGATGGATAGAATCAGGCGCGGGTACGTCAGAGGGACGATCGGTGGAAGCAGTCGGGGGTGGTTTGGACACGAAGGGACGAGGGACAGATGAGTACGTGTGTGAAAGGCCACCGAGGTCAGAGCAGCCAGGCAGGAGGCCCAGAGGAAGAGCAGAGAGGAGATTTACGGTGCTGCTGAGGGACGACGTGAAGGAGCGGATGCAGAGGACAGGGACTGCCGAAGGACCTGCGTGCGCGCGCGCGCGTGAGTGGGTGGGTTGGTGTGCGCACTTTAGTGGGAACTGGTCAGAGGCGCATCTGGTGGAGAAACTGGGAAATGACACATGAATTACACGTGTTAACGTGAAATTTAGACCCTGAAATGTATGACATTCATAACCGTCACGGTAAAGCATCATCATCATCATCATCATCATCATCATCATCATCATCATCATCATCATCATCTTCACCATTGTCGTCATCGTTGATTTGGCAGTTGCCATTTCGTCTGTGTCATCAGTCATTCCGTTAAATTGGCGCTTTACGCAATTTGGAGAGTGAAGCGCGCTTTAGCTGCTCCACAGCCGAGTGATATGAGTCATTAGACCCGCCCCCCAAATATTTCCAGGGAAAACTTCTGTCTATAAAAGTGGATGTAGGTCGGACAGGTTCTGCAGAAAGAGACGGGAAAGACCCTCACCATGGACCTTTACGCACTGACTGCGTTTGCGCTCTTTTCCTCAGTTTGCGACGTGCTGGCGCTGTCCCCCAAAGGTAAGAAAAGCCGACATCAGCCCACTCCAGTTTGGTTTCATGGAGCTTGAACTTGAATTCCCCTGCTTTGTTATCGTCCGCTCGTTTCAGCCGTGTGTCTTCTTCAAGTGGACGAAGGTCCCTGCAGAGGAGACATCGAGCGCTACTATTACAACACCATCACGCAGAAGTGCGAGCTGTTCAGCTACGGAGGCTGTCAGGGGAATGCCAATAACTTCAAGAGTTTCCAGGAGTGCCAGAAAACCTGCTTCAGAATCCCGAGTAAGTACCGGAGAGCGCAGTCTGTCCTTCATCAACCTCCCTGCTGGCCACAAAGATGTTGTTACACTCTTGACTTTATTTATTTATTTATTTATTTATTTATTTATTTATTTATGATGGTATATGAGGGGCTTTTGCTCTGATTAATTGAGTGCCTTTGGGGATTTGAACGATCAGATAAGATCCTGGAGGAAACCTTCAAAGAGCTAATTTACTGGTCAATATAGGTAGAGACTGACGGTTCAAATCAAACATATATAGTCTATGTACATGCATGTATGATATACTACGGTGCTCTATAAATGGTATTTATTCTCATCCTTCTCTCGTTCTTTCTCCAGAAATCCCCCAGATCTGCAGGTTCCCCAAAGAGGTGGGTCCTTGTCGTGCCCTGCTGAAGAAGTACTTCTTCAACATGACCACCATGCAGTGCCAGCCCTTCTACTACGGCGGCTGCCTCGGCAACTCCAACCGCTTCAAGGACCTGGCCTCCTGCGAGGAGTACTGCAGCCCCCAGAAGTGTGGGTACCACCCGGGGGGGGTCGGGGTCGGGCCGTGGCGCACGGCCGGGTTGTTCACTGTGTGCGTCTCCTGTCTCCTCACAGCCCTGCCCGTGCTCTGCCTGGACCCCCTGGACCAAGGGAAGTGCTCGGCCTCCATCCCGCGCTACTATTACAACGTGGCCACCAAGAAGTGTGAGGAGTTCTCCTACTCGGGCTGCGGAGGGAGCAGCAACAACTTTGTGTCGAGGCAGAGCTGCGTGGATGTGTGTGTCCGAGGTGTGTGAGGAGGAGGGGGGGAAGGGGAGGAAACGCTTTTCATTATCAGGCCCGCTTAAAAACAACAAAGTTAAAAAAAAAAAAAAGAAAGAAAAACAGCTTGACTTCTGAAGAAGGCGTTGCCATGGAGCCCAGCACCAGTAGATGGTTGTGTTTAGACCGGGAGGACAGTCCCACTCTGCAAAGCTGTAAATAAAGGAGCAGGCCATCTCACTAATCAGCCACTGTGTTTGTGTTCCAGGGAGGAAAAAAAGGACAAGTCCGGGGAAAATGCGCATCTTGCGCCGGAATAGAAATAATCGCATCGCTTTCGTGCAGGCGTAGACGTGCGCGGGACTGTCATGTTGAATAAACTTGGCTTTGTTCGTGCTAAAACTGACGACCAGGTCTTTTCTGATGTCACTGGAAAAAAAAAAACAACTACAGCTGATGTTTACTGCACTGATTCACTGTTTTGATACCGTTTGTAATGTATTTCTCCTGTAATAATATGACGTCACAGCGACCTTTCCTGTGCGCTTTTTTAATAAAATACTCTAAATCTCACAAGACGTCTTTCCTTTTTAATCAGCTTTCTGCAGCGTCAGAAATAATAGAGGGGAAAAGGTGGATTCTTTACGCTCTTTCAGGCCCCAGAGCTCTTAACCCCACCTTACAGATGCGCCTTCAAGCCTCGGCTCGCAGAGGAGGCGATCTGGGAGCAGGAGGCGCCTCCGGGGCAGGTTCATTCACCGCGGCGCGGCTCAGAAGAGACAGGGCTGCTGGTTCAGAAAATATGACTTAGGTAGGGTGTCACAGAGCTAGATTGCAATTATAATGTAATTACAGCGATGTGAGCGCAACTCCAAGTGGAGCCAGAGCTCATGCATGCGTCGCTGGTCTGCTGAGATGTGGTGCAGGGCCCCAGCGTGATGAGCTGGACCGGACTGGGAGGACGGGGGGGGGGCGACAGCTGCTCTAAAGCTGCTTCCTGGAGGTTGTGGATGTGGAGCTCCTCGTCTGCTGTTAGAACAGGAGAGCGTTTTTGCAGATAATAAATATTTATGGTAGATATCAAAGGAAACGACTCAGCCCATCCGACTCGCCTATAAATAGCAATAAAAGATGATACATTTGGCGGGGCACTTTGCTGTTAGGAACCGAAGCTAAATCATGGGCCTGATGGCCTTCATGAGTATGCTGCAGCCTGAAGCCAATTCCACCTGATCCTGACCTCCATAAATCCACTCTTTTTTTGGAGATTTTTTTTTCTAACCAGTAAATATAAGAAGACGTCCCGATGACTGATTTCCTAGACTTTCCGATGTGCTACTGATGTTTCTTGGCTTTAACACCATAAACAATAGCTTCTTTGGATTATTAATAGGTGGCAGTAAAACATAGAGTGCACAATATCTGCTGCAGTTCAGAGAGAGATCGATTGAGCCCACTGCAGTTATTGCATTAGCTGCACTACATTAGGCAGGGTAATTTTGTTTCTCATATCTAATGGTGATTAATGAGCTTTTAAAAACTAGATTAATTACAGGCTGGATAGCACCTTTCACCATTTTTCCATTGTTTTGCCTTTCTGATCGGGAGTTTCAACAATTCTGTGCGAAATTCTAATAAAAGAATGTATATCGCCCCCTCGTGGCAGAGTTAGGTATTGAAAACAGTTTCAAACTAAATATATCTCTTTTTTTACATTTTTTGTTGCACAATCAACAGCACTCTATTGTAAAGCTTCACAGCTGAGTGGATGCTTTAATTAAACCAAAAAACTTCAGAAACAAAAAAATTGTACTCATGTTTCAGAGGGATCAGCCCACAAGCTGTTGACTCAGCTGAAACGAGTCCGCTGCATCTGTTACTGTAGGAGGATCAGCTTTACTGGAATCATCAGACTGGACGCACAAAAGCATAAAAACAATTACACCACTCCAAGGAGATTCACCTATACGCGCATACGTGTTTTTTTTCCCCTTTAAGAGTAGAGAGAACCCACGCAGGATGACGAGGAGGCTTCAGATGACTCACATTTGTACTAGGCATTGGATATTGATTTATTTTACTGAAATATAACAAGGGAATTCATTTAATAAGCTAGCTTTCCTCCATTTAGGCAAACGTACATATTATATATTTCATTTTTCCCCATTAATGACCTCACTTTACACTTTACTCCTCACAGCAGTGTCAGATATTATATTCAATATTTTTCCACCTCTCCACCTACAAACCCTGTCAGAGAGACAAGGTTGACATTTAATTATTATGCTGCACAGCTGAAGGAAATAATGGTTGTATGAGATTCGTCCATTCTAAACACAACGGAGCAACATGGCAACAGCAGCATTCATATTTATAGGACCATTTAAATCGTCCTGTAAAGGATCCAAGAGGCAGCACTAACGTTCTAAATGACGATGCTTAAATGAGGAAACATGTTTTTCCTTTTGGACCCATCTTTTTCCCCGCTGTCAGAGAATGGGCTGCTTAAGCCGTCCACCCAACATTTCACGACGTGACATCAGCGCCTAAAATGTCACGGGGAGCATCGGCCTTCCCCCGCCACCCCCGACGGTGATGACAGCCGGGCTGTCGGTCCGGCCGCTGCACGCATGTCACTGTTGCGTGACTCCACCAGACAGCGCGGCCGAGGTGTGTTTTCCACCACGAGATGCTAATCCGTGTTTCCCCTCACACTTGTTCAGCTGATGGCGAAGGGACAGCCCTCGCCCCGGACCGGCCCCGCTCTCTGGTGATGGCGCCGCGTTTCAAATGTAAATATTTGGACGCCGTTCCTACAGCTTGGACAGAGTTATAGTCCCACTTCTCCTCCCACCAACCATGTGTCTCCAACAATCACACTGTTGTTCGAGAAAACCTTTTAGACGTGAGTCATCCTCCACGTAAACCTGCTGCATTTGCCCTCAAAGAACTCAGCTGCAGCAAAACAAGCAAACGCAGACGTCTGTTCCCACCTGACGCCAAGGTGGGTTTTTTTAATCTCTCCGTCAGCCACATCTGGAAAGTTAGATAATAAAATAAAATAGAAATGCTTCTTCCTCATCTTCTTCGCGCAGCGGCCTGAGACTGTGTTCAGCACTCCTCCTCCTGCTCCTCCTGCAGACTCAGCGCAGAAACATGCTGGCACATGTTTAATATATATATCATAAATGTACACGGGCTGAGCCAGCACATGCTCCTGGCCTCAGGTGAGAAAGAATCAAGAGCAAAATAACTGTCTGACGACTGCTTTCTTTGTCAGAGGAGCATAGATGCTGCTATTAGCATGACTTTGTTCTATAATTGTCCCATTAAGCTCCGAGTGTGAGCCAGACAGAACAATCCCGGCTCCCTATACGGAATTCAGCCGTTTAGTTCCATTGTTTGCCTTCTGGGCTTCAGAGTGACAGCTTGGAAAAGTGCGTCGTTTGATTTGGATGGATGCTTCTTAAATGAACTAATCAGATGTAGAAGAGAGAGTGTGAACAAAATGAATCACCAAGAATGTGGTGTTGAGGTGTGGTAAAACCAAGGACTCTGGTCTTTGTGCTAACCCTAAAACCAACAAATTAGACCCTCCACATCTCCCAAACTGCCCCTTTAAACAACATGACATTATAAATTCATCTGGGAAAGTCTTTTTGCCCATCTGCTCGCTGTAATTTGGTTTTCGTCCTCCGCCACATCCTGAGGGAAATATCCGAGCTTTAGCGGCCACGTGCTCTGTTTACCAGCTCGCTGCTAATGTCTGGGCGGCGTTTTGGTGCCGCACGTGAGGGACTAGAGCTCCGAACGGTGATCAGTAGGTGTTTAAAGCTCAGGAAATTTAACAACTTTAACAGCTCTAATTGAGGACAACTAATGTTGCACCACTCGGCCTTTCTGGAGGTGAAAAGTGCATTTGTTAAACGATAGCCTGAGACCGTTTTGTTGGGAATTTACTGGGACTTTGGAGCTGGAAGCACATGGCGATACATGACAAGTATAACACTTATCAATGCCAAAGTTAGCGTTTGTTTCAACGACTGCGAACAAAGGGACTTCTCACAGATCTCATCCGCTTCAGTCCATTAAAATCCTCGTGTCCAGCCCTGGCTGCATAATGTGACGCTCCGATCAGCTCCCGCCGTCATTATCATCCTCCACATTCCAAACACGCGACGCCGCCACAGCCGCTGACCATAATGAGGAGCCTCAGTGAGGAGGACACATCCGCTGGCGTGTCACGAGTCAAACCAAGGCTCCTGCCAGTGGGGACGAAGCAACTGGGCCGACCCTCCCGTCAAATAGAAACGAGAGAGAAGGACAAGATCTGTCGCCAAGAGGCTGCTCGCTCCCACCGCCGCCGGAGAATCAGCATCTATTTAGGCTCATTAACATACACGTGCAGATGTGCTGGGACACTGGCGTGTTTGTTGCTGGGTCCTTCTCCTGCGTGGATGCTCGGGCTGCAGGAGGGGCAGGGCCGTCGTGGACGGAGGAGGCGAAGGTGTGCCCCAGATGTTCACAGCTGTGTCGGCTTCATTTCAAATGGGACGTCACAGCACTGTGACCAATAAAGCCACCAGGTTTTCAAATCATTTGTCTCGTGCACTTCACACTCAAACCAGTTGACTCTTTTTTGCTGTGTTGAACACTCTCGTCTCCGTGGGATACAGATGTGGACCAATCAGCAGAGTGGCGTGTGTGTGGCTCCGCCCACAGCCACCGCAGAGGTTCTCTCGATGGTTCAGACCCGCCGAACCTGGAGTTGTGGTTCAGCTCAAAAGGGACCCCTTTGAGGTACTAATATGATTTTTTTAAAAACTTGATTAATGATTACAGTTAAAGGAAATGATGATTTATGAGAATTCGGGATTCAAAGAATTTAACCTTTTAGTAGAGGTTAGAGGTCAGAAGAATTTAGATTAATGTCACAGTTACAGCTGATGCTTGTCTCATGAAGATGGATCGCGGATGAAGATATAAATATAAGTATAGATATAATTTTTTGCCTACTAGTCATCAATCACGATCAAAATGCGCGGAGACAAAAAGGAGACGCAGCTCAGAAACACAGATAATTTCAAGAAACGGATGTAACGCAATTTGTAAGGCAAACACACAGTGATGTGATTATGTTAAGGATGTCAATTTTAATACCGCGGTAGTCTGGACATTTAGTCAGATAATGCTTCCCATTACTGCTGGATCACAGAGAATAACACCTTCAAAGTGCACCTAATGATGAGACGATCAGTCCTGCCGTAATTGATGGGAGGGTCGTCATCATAAACTCGGATTCAGCGCCTGGTGAATATAAACCATAATCATGACGTGGGTTTGGAGCCCAAAGGCGCACGCACTGCTGCGCCCGCCGCCCCCCCCCTCCGTGCGTCCGTGCGCAGCGCAGACTGAGGTAGAGGCGAGGAGGGGCTGTGCTGTCACACGCTCGGCGGCTGTTAGACGCACTTGGATGAGCACACGGGCTCCGAACGCGCCTCGTAGCGGCTCCGGAGCGGCGCACCGTCCGGCGCTTCCACTGCGCGCAACGCCGCCGTGAAGCAGCTCGCAAAAGAGGCTAACACCTGAGCGCAGCCGCGGCGGCGGCCACAACTCACTGACAGACTTTTATTGCTGGTTTTCCTCTTTATTTAACCTCGGTGGATGCAGAAATAAAGTTTCTTGGTTTTATTGCGGTGACGCTAAATGAGGAGAGAAGCTGGAAGGACAAACACAACCACAGCATCTGTTTCCTTCGCCGGGGCTCTTATTTCTCCCCAAAAGAAGAACCTCTCTGCAAAAGTAAGTCAGTTTCTCTCCCAATTACATCTTTAAGTCACCGCTGTAAGGGACGTAAGGATGAGTCATCCGGCGGTGTTATTTCGTTTGCAGCCACATGCGTTTGTGTTTGGATGGGCTGATGCAGAAGCCGCTTCTCTTTGCTGGGGATTTCTGTGACCACCTCCATTGCCCATCGTGTCCCTGTGTTTGGACTGTAAAGGGATTATTTTGAGACGAACCACTTAAAATCAGCAGATTAGCCCAACACAAAAATGCGAATATCCGTGGCATTGTTCCCTGTGATGGCTGGGATTCTGTTATTTTTTCTTTCGAAGAATACATTTTAGGGGATATAAAAGCCTATAATGTATTCGTGGTTTGAGAGTTTGTTGCATCTTTGTTGAGTCTCTGCAGGTTTAGAGAGGCATTCTCACGGCTGGTTACCAGCAAAAGCAGCTTCCCAAAGTGTCTTTTTACAGGCAAATTAACACAGAGGAGTGCCCTGCATGGGGACAGCACACACACACACACACACACACACACACACACACACACACACACGCACGCACGCACGCACACACACACTCACACATTCACACGCATGCATGCATCCACACAGGGTCCCCTCTCCCTTCAAATGACGGGAACAAACACGAGGAAACATTCGTTCGGGTTCTGCTAATGATGTGTTTGCAGGAGATGAAAGGTCAACCGATCCAACCTCGCCGTGTTAATCTCACAGCCTGATAGGGAGACGCCACACAAGAGATTATCATCTTTATGGGTTTGGATCTTTTTGAGCTTTCAAACACACTCCTGCACTGTGTTAACACATTCCACCACAGGCCCCCGAGACAAAACCAGCTCCCGGCGCTGCCAGCCACAGCTCATTGGTTCTGAAGCAGCAGCTGAAGTGGCTGATGTCTGCGGCTAAATTGGGATTCTTCTGTTGGGGATTCCTCCGTGTTTACGTAACCGTTTCACAGCGTGTGCCGTGCGCTCTCCGATGAAAGGCGTCTGACGTGAGCGTGAGGGAGAGGAGCCTGTCCGGAGCGCCGTCCGTCGTCTTTGCGCCTAAACGACGGGGCGCAGATCCGTGCGCCATCAGAGGCGGGGGGGCTGAGACCGAGCCGAGCCGTCTGCTCTCTGAGCCTCTGAGATAACTTTGTCGCTCTTCATCCCCACCGGCGAGTCCGTCTGTCTCCGGCTGTCCGTCTGCTCGGTGGCAAACTGGTGTGCGTCAAAAAAAAAAAAAAAAAAAGAAAGAAACCCCGCACCGGAGCAGAGGCTGAGTTTGGGTTTATGAGAAAGCTTTTAAGGTTTTACGGCCACATGGAAGAGAAGGGAACACACACTGAGGTTTGATAATCCTCACACACACACATTTAGGGCTTTCTGTGGCCTGTCTTAGACCAATCCTTACCCTAACCACCCCAACTCACCCCTAACCCAACCCTAAACCTAAACCCCACTCTAACATCAACCTTAAAACACACACATTTTAACCTTCAAACGGTCCTTTGAAGTTGTTGCAATCATGATGTATGTATGTAGTAAGTGTAAGGACGCTCACTCACACACACGTCATGTAATTAAGGTCTATCACTCAGAGATTGGTGGAATAGCTACTACTTTCTCTATTAATCACACTAATGGAGCATGTTTTATTCATGGGTACGCGCAACGATCTGCAATGTCACTCCGTCTCTGTCCAGGCATCATAATGAAGGCTTTCATGACGAGACGATGGGGCTCAATTTACTCCCACCGAGATTAACATCCAGCAGCTGCTGATGGGGAAACAAGTTATTTCAACCACATGACGATGGTGGAATCATTCTGCCGCCACGCTGAGCTGTCTCACACATTAGAGGTCCCACATGTGACGGACCTGACAGGCAAACAGAGCCCCGCTGTCCGGGGGCCGCTCCCGCTCTGCTTGGTGGCGGAGCCTACAGAGGTCTGCTCTCCTGAAACTCAATTTGACAGTCATGTGCTGTAGTTATGGTTGTCCATGAAACGGTTTATAAGCAGCGTGGGGCTGAATGAGAGCAGGGATGAGTGATTCCTGACTGACCTCAGCAGGGAACAAAGCAAACAAAACTAGTGTCTTTATGTCTGGTGGTTTTTCTTTTCCCAAAAGTGTGTTTTATGTGCAGAGGTGTTGTTTTTTTTCTTGATTTGGTAAAAAGCAAATCACAGGGAGAAGAGAGATAAATACTGTAGGTGGTGCTAGACCCGAGTGGATGGCTGGAGGCTGATTGTGAAATCTGTGTGTGTGTGTGAGAGAGTGAGAGAGTGTGTGTGTGTGTGTGTGTGTGTGTGTGTGTGTGTGAGAGAGTGTGTGAGAGTGTGTGTGTGTGTGTGCGCCAGCTCATTTTTTTTCACCTTCTCCTTTGATTCCTGACTAATTTAAGTTACTCAAACTCAAACGTGCCGCCTGGCTTCCTCGATTGATCGGCTTTCCGTCTGAAATGGAATCGTCAGTGGAGCACGAGCACCCGCGTTGGCCTTTTACCTCCAAATTCTCAACGTAGGCTTGGAAAAAAATGAAGACGTTGATGTGTTTTTTTTTTTTTAGCTCATGGTAACAGATAGCTGATAGAAGCCTTCTGAAAGTGTTTGACATCCTTTATCTCATTTAGTTGTTGACTACCAACATTCCCTTTAATTCCCTAATGAATCCAATGTTAATCGTCTTATCAATACAGTCTACAGACTGAACATTTTTGGATCCTTCTGACGGAGAATAAAAGTGAAACTGGCTGTAGAAAGAATCCAATTAACATGCTAATAAAGCGTTTACCGTGGCCCGGACTATAGTTTTTCCTTTCTTTCATTTTCTCAGCTGTCTGTCACAGAGTTTCTTGATTTGTTTTTTCTCTCTATCTCGCTGCGTTCTTCTAAGAAATGCATGCCCTGGTTTTGGTTTGTAAGCAGGTTTCGTTTCCTCTTTATTTCCTACTTGATTTGTCTCGATAAGCCGTCCTTCCCCGGTTCTGCCCTCCGCTCGTAATTGCATTCTCAGTCTTTCCTTCCTGTCGTCTGCCCAGGTCTCAGTGTTCCTTTCATCCTCCCACCTTTCTATTAAATACGCTCACCTCCTCTTTCCCGTGCGTGTTTGGAAACGCTTCCTGGGGGCTCTCCGTGCCAAACTGTCAAGCCCTGATAGCTTTCTATTGCTTGGGGAGACACAACTCACCCACAAGTCGGGGTCACCTCGACAGCTGCCGAGACTGATGTTCTGTCAGGGATCCAGCTCTTTATTTCAGAGCCACAGAGCATTCAACAACTTTAATCTGAATTAAAGTCGGTTCTTCCATCCCAGCACCACTGGGTTTTTTCCCCCGTCATCATCCCAGCCAGGTGTACAGATTATCATCCCAGATAGCTTCGACTCTTGTCAAAGGAACTGACATTTAACGGGAGCGCTGGCACAGTCCTGGCTGACATTTTTGGTGCTTGGCAGTGTGACAGAGGCAGGAGGCAGCTGTCCGCCAGCAGAGCTGCAATGATTCGAGTTCGAGACTGTTTTTCTCGATGGGAACATTTGATTCCCCCTGAGAAGATAAATCTAATTAATTTGATTAAAAACTGTTTTGTAACAGTCTTTACAAACTCGATGCAGCAGTCAGTAGGTTTATAGGACGAGAAAAAACAAGCTGTTACATCAGTCTGACCGAAATCGGAAAAGTGCTTGTAAGCGGTGAAAGTTGAGCAAACACACAAACAGTGTGATTGAAGGTTGATCTGCACACAGAGCAGTCAGAGTGGAACAAGCTGTTTTAAAGATGCGCTGCACTAAATCCTGAAGACAAACAGCACGTAGAAAGGTAAAGCACTCTGAACTTCCCAGCTCAATATTGACTATTGTCTTCGACCTCCTAGACTGCAATGGTCCAAAATGGGCCAATATTACGCTGAAGGAGTGCAAATCACTACCTATCCAAGCAGAGGTGACGTGATTCCAACAATAAGTGGATTACACTCCCGTGAATGTATACTGGGACGAAGACAACAGTCCAATTAAACAGCTCAGCAAGTCCTGACTATGTGGGATTGACACTGATTTATGGCTGAACTGGAAGAGCCCTGGCTAAGTATTGAACATTTTCCAGTATTTCTGTGGTGGACCTGTAATTTTAGCCATCCTAATGTTAATGCAGTCTGTCCACTGACCCTCAGGCTAGCCTGCTTATGCTAATTTCAAGAGTTCTGAACAAATCTTCCTGCCAAACTTCAGAATTGCAAATGGCTTTAACTGGACTGTAGATGTTAAACACAAGTAAAGAGTAAGGGAAAAAGATTAACATTAATTAAGATCAAGTATGAGCAGATGCTGCAGAAGACAGAAGAAACTGGACAGAAAACAAACCCAAACAGAGACGCTGCTGTAGTTAATGAAGGATCCCAATAACCACTGGTTGTACTGGTGTAGTCCACTACCTTGGCTAATGAAAGCTTTGAGGGCTTTTTGATAGAAAAGTTAAAATCGGCACGATTGAATAATTAGGCCCAGACACAGTTTCAGGACAGGAGGGCAGGTTGACGTGTTTATCGAGGTGGCAGCCGATGGAATCTCGAAGAGTTTCACAGACACGAGGTAGAACGTTGAAAAATCTTTTCCACAATCCGGAGGAAAAGAACTCACTGTCTAGCCGAGCACTTTAGCTTGTCAGATGTTGTGGACATGGATGAGCCACGTTTTGATTTGTACAGGCCCAACAAATTGCCGCTCGTCGTAATGTTGGTCCAGATTTGTCTTTGTAAATCTGCCTT
Source organism: Lagocephalus sceleratus (assembly GCA_911728415.1). Classification (NCBI taxonomy): domain Eukaryota; kingdom Metazoa; phylum Chordata; class Actinopteri; order Tetraodontiformes; family Tetraodontidae; genus Lagocephalus; species Lagocephalus sceleratus. The sequence continues at coordinate 2,797,332 of CAJVRN010000219.1, read as the reverse complement.
TGAGACCACCAATCAGACAAAAACGTTTTTGCTTGCCAATCAATCAAGTGTTCCTTTGTCGGCTGTGGCATTTTTGGATATGAGTTATTAGAAGCATATTGATCTCTGTTTCTCTATTATACACTAATCGCATTCATTTAATCTGTGCTGCAACCTACAGTCGGTGAAAACTTTAAAATCAAGCCTTGATCTGCAGTAATACTTTACATGAAGCTGTTCGTACATCACACACAGAGGTGAGCGTGAAGGTTCACTATAATTAAACTTGTTGAAAATGGCATTTCGTTTATTTTTATCACGAGGCAGAAGATGACTCAATTCCGAGACCCACACCAAGAGGTTGAGTGACAGATCAGCTTCCCTCTGAATGAGTCTCAAGGGGGCTTCACGATAGAGCCCAGCATGGCCGGAGATAATTAGTGAACGCTACCTTTTCTTTCAAAGCCTGATATGTGTGCTCCAAGATACGACTAATCCCTATTACAATATCCCCGAACTACCAGGCGGCTCATTGATTTTCTGATTCACTTGGATCTTTATCGTCGTCGCGGCGCTTTCCACTTTAATTCTCTCCATGACCCAATTAAGGTTCCCATCATTGATCAGTGTAACCCAGGAAGGATTATTGCACTGTCACAGAGTGACCAGCTTTTCTCCTTTTCCCCCCCAAAACATGAAATTCATAGCTTCATTTGCAATTTCCAGAAAAAACAGATGCAGTATATTCAGGCTGAATATATATATTCTATATATACAAATATATACATACAAATATATTATTTTTCATTATATACTATATAATCAATATAATCCATTATAAGAAAGAGTCACAGAGGAATAAAACAACTGAAATATTGATTTAAAATATTCTAATCTATATATATATATATATATATATATATATATATATATATATATGTGTGTGTGTGTGTCCTTATATATTGTAATTTATATATACAATATATTTTATATATTGCAATTTTTTTGTTTTTAAGTTCCAACTGGTAGCTAACAGTTCTCAGCCTGAATAACTTCCAAATTGCCTGAAGTGAATAGTAATATATTTTAAACCACTGAACTTAAATTCACAAACTACAACTAATCTGATTTCAAGATGTTAAAAAAAAATAAAAGTAAGCAAACCATTTTTTTTAGTGCTGCAATAACTTGGTGGTATTCTCGATGTTTCCGCTCTCAGAAGGGTGAAGTCTTTCCATGTCTATGAGTTATGTTTTATTGTCCGTTAGTGCAGAAATGTCCTTCTCGGATGCCCTTTGCAGGGTCGGAGCAGGTGAAAGCTTTGGTTGTTTTCCTGGATAACTGAGTGGGGCTATCTGAAAAGAAGACTTCAGGGGCTTCTTGTGTGGAGATGGAGTGATTTGTTACATAACTACAGCGTTCTTGAAAAGCTGTTTGCTCTCTAGCCGTCGTCTTTCTTCTTTAATACGACACCATGTTGCATTGCTTTTCCATCTATTTTACTTTTTACCCGTTCCGCCTCTTTGAATTTCCACACTTCTCTTCCCTCTGGTCCAGGACATTAAAGGACTGTGAGAGCACTTATACTAGCACTTGAAGTGTCCTGACGATACCCTCATGATCAGAGGGGCCCTTTCTCTTAGTGTTTGCAGCTTGAAGCAGACGATGCACCCCTCCTCCCTGACCCAGCATGCTGGGACGCCGCGCCCAAGAGAAAATCATTGTTAATTCCTTTTGGCTGAAGTCCAGTCACAAAATACTCCTTTAATTGCTTTCCCATCATCCTCAGATTCTGTGTCTCTCTGCAAATGCTCATCAATTTAACGGTTGGCAATGTAGAGCAAAAAGAGGGTCCTAATTGGATTTGTATACAGTATCTGTCTCGCTCCATTCCTGATTTGATCTCATTTACACTCAACAGCAATTTTAATAGACCTGATCAAAGGACAGCCTCCAGCCTGCAGATTAATGAGAATCTGCATTATTTATTTAAAAACGACTCATTAAGTTGTTCCTAGATTACGGTCATTAAAGGCGAGCCCTCAACGGCAGGAATGTGGGAACAAGCATGTTTTTTTCTAAAAGCGGGTTAAAGTAACAAGTCGTTTACTCAAATTGCTGTCACTGAGTCATTTTGAAACTGCAGCTGTTTTAATCAATCTAATGCACCACCATGCAAACACGGTGTGTATTAAACTCTTCCTGGGGGGTGCAGTAGTTAGCGCATTCACCACCTAGTAAGAGGGCTCCGGGTGGGATGCTGCTCTTGCATGTTCTCTTTGTGAGTGTCTTCTCCAGTTCCCTCTAATATGGTGTGTGTGTGTGTGTGTGTGTGTGTGTGTGTGTGTGTGTGTGTGTGGTTCTGAGGCAGACTGGTGACCTGTTCAAGGTTCCTCTTGCCCAGTTAGGGTCAGCTTTCAGCTTTGGTGCAACTACACATAACCTTTGTGTGAGGACAGATCACACACCCGATTGCTCCCACTGCATAAAGTTTTGAGAACGAAAACACGGTCCTCTGAGAAAGGGAGTTTTCAGGATTCAACCAAAGTGCAAACAATTCACAATGACTGAGTCTAAAATCATGAACATTGTTTGAGTGCTTTATAATGTGCAGCTGTGACACATCTGTGCATAGACTGTCAACCAATTCAGGAAAAAGTTAAAAAACCTTTTAGTGTCTGAAGCCTGAAGCAGGGGCACAGATGAGCGATGGACAGACGCGCAATAGATGTCATTGAAAACGTCAAGAATATAGAAATGATTTTTGTAATTGGAACTATAGGAGTTAGTGATGATTGGAAGGTATTGCTGATAACAGAAATAGAAAAACAAAGCCTGCATCAGTATATACAACACGCTCTCGAGCAGGCGGCCCAGTTGTGATGGAAAAGTATTTCCTTAACTGAGCTGGGCTCTGGGGTCGTACATTGAACCAAATCAGGCCTCTAGTGGAGAAGAGGCTTGATTTGCTCTTTTCTCTGGTTCTGGTCAGCACCAGGACAGTAGCATGACCTGGTCGAGCAGCCCAATAAGAGTGAATTACAGTAACCCAACGTCTCGAATCAAATGTATGGTCATGTGCGATGAAGTCCCGTAAGTAAATTCACATCTGGCCACATCTGCCATTGCAAAAAGGTCTCACAGCTGTCAACGCAATCAAAGAGTGACGTAACGAACGACAGACTGACACATCGATCACACCTGATGCAGCAAAACAAAACCTCCGTTTTCCGTCTCCATAAACCCCCGCCAGGGCAAGAGCTCGTCTCCTTCCTGACAAATTCTGTCTGCACAGACGCACGTTCAGTTCACTCGTCTATTCTCATCATACAGTCTATGTGCGTTCTTCAGGGACTGTGATAAATGTTTTAGTTGACTCAACTCGCACAGCGGGTGGCAGGAACACATAAGAATAAAACATGAGAAGAAATAAGACATAACAGTAAAACCAACATGAAGACAGTTAATAACAAAACATCAAAATAGTGAAAACAGTCGTCTGCATAACTGACAGTAGCAAATCTAATACCCTGTTTTATTGTCCTCTAACATGTCCCGCTGCCAAACCCAGGCGCTTCTCGTGCTTCATTTCCCCGGTGTGTTTTCTTCTTGCCAGATTGTCTCTGTGACTGATGGAGGTTTCGAATGTTTTTGAAACTCCGAGCGAAGGCTGAAAGAAGTAAGGCTCCTCCCTCACGGCCATAATTAAGAACACACTGTTGATGTCTGCATTTTCAGTCTTTCCTCCCCCATTTCTGGCCAGAAAATCGAGGTCGCCTTGACGGGAGCGAGGTGAGAGCGGGCCCGTGTACAACATCAAAGTTTCCGTGACGGGACATGTCTTCAGACTTAATTCAGATAGTCCTAATGCATCATTACAGCTGACCGTGTTCCAAACACCAAATGCATCAGCGTACATCTATCCGATGATTAGTTAATAGTGGGGCAATTTTCAGGCTACTTTGCTGACCGGACTCATTCGGGGCTGTAAATGGTCGCCTCGAGGGCGGCACAGGTAATAGTAATGTGTCAGACAGACAGGAAATAGGAGACTCTGCTCACCTCTGAATATTTGTCCACGTGTGTGTCCGTGTGTGTGTGTGTGTGTCCGTGTGTGTGTTTGTATAAGAGAGAAGAAAGCCAATAGCGGCCCTTTTTTTCCTCACTTCTTGGACAAAACACTGAAGTCAAAGAGCGGAGTCACGAGGAGCATGGCCGCGCATTTATTACACGTGCATGATCATCTTTACAGACTGAGGGTAAATTTGGGTCTCTGAAGTTTATCTGTTTCTCTTTACAGAAATGTATCTCCAACATTTTTTAAGCTACATGATACATTTTTGTTTGGGGAAATTGCAGTCTTCTCGTCTTGTGTAAACATGAAACCTTGCGTGACCTGGAAATTCATATTAAATAATTCAAAAAAGAAAAAAAAAATCACATGCATATACCAGAGTTTGAATAATGCATCGCAAAGAGAATGCAGCCACACAGCAACACGACAGATGTATTTAGCAAAAGGGCATACATCTGCATGCAGAGATGTCTCCTCACGGCGCTGAAGCCTCGGAGCTGGGGGCTAGCTCAAAGCTAAAGCTGCTAGTGAAAAACAATCCCAAAGGCCATTTTAGAAACAGTTAAAACCTACAAGCTGAAATTAATTTAAGTTGTTGTGGACGTGACGGCAGCCCTGGGAATATTTGCTGATGTTCTGGAAATAAGGGCCGGAAGGTTAAATGTCACCCAGAAGACACTCAAGCATTATTAATGTGATATCCAGAAGCCAGAAGGGTGGAATTGTTACACTACACATCACTTTGGGGGAACAAAATGTAGTTATAGGATAGTTTTATTGAGGGAATTCTGCTGAAAAAAAAATCTGTTTTGACATTTTCTGCAGATTTTTCTGGCCTTTCTCTTGTATTTTATTGCTGACGTTTTGTTCTTTCCCCACAGATTCTGACTCGTTTCTGAGAATTCTGTACAAACTGAGAAAAAAAAAAAAGCCATAAAGTCAACAACATGTCAGCATGCCTTTACCCTGCAGTCATCCATCAGCACAGTTCTGAAGTCTGTCCTGACATTTCGGGACGTTTTGCTGCTGGTTCGGAATACCAATAATGGTGATACTTGCAATACAATACATTTTTTGTGCAGCGGAGAAGAGTTTATTGATTTAGAGAAGGGATTATGGGCTTTCTTGGAAATATACTTCAATATATCCCAAAGATTTTCCAACATGGAAATCACAGAGAGATGGTTACTGTTAAAAATCTTTTTATGGACCCACATATTTCCTGTCTGGATGATACAAGAACCTCTTCCACTGAATTGTTGTGCCCCTCTGCTGGGCTCTAATGGAGCTATCTCTGTCAACCATGTTATTTTTTTCTCCCCTGCCCTCATTTATCGTCAAGAATATTCCTTCCTCTCATCCAGTCCAGGTTTTCCATCGGCATAAAGCTCTTTGCTTCTTAGCTGCCTTATTTAGGTGGTGAGGATGAGGATCAGGTTGGACATTTGTCCCTGTGGCCTCCAGTCTCATCCTCACAGATTCACTCTCTTCTCCACTAATGCACGGACACTCGTGGACACTTGTCCACTCTTGCTCCATTCAGCTTTTTGTCCTTTGATCCATTCAGTCTACATCTATCAAGAAATGGTGTTTTAAAAGGGCTCACTCTGGAGCCCTGCCTGCAGCAGGATTGGGGAGTCTGCAAGAAGCTTTTTATGACTGACACCAAAAAACAAAGCCCTAGCTAGTAGGGCACTCTAAACCAGAGTTCACAGATTACAAAGTCCAGGCTGTTGCTGACAACACCTCTGTGCCGAAAACGAGTTACCAGGACCTTCGGATGCTATCAGAGGTCAGTCACCTTGTTCACCATCTGTCCTCTGTTGAGAGAATGCATGGACCAAATGTCATTGTTTAGTCAGCAGATGTGATGTGATCTCAGGGGAGCCGAGACGAGGCTGGGGGACAGAAACCATCGTCAGAGAGAAGAGCTTTTCCTCTCGTTTAGACACCTCAGAGTTCGGAAGCAGTTAAAGATCTGTGCTGCTATGAGGCTGAAATTAAAGTCTGAGCAGAGTTACTTTTCAAAAGAAAGAGCTTTTCTTCACTTCACTCTTTGGGCAAGACAATGAACACTAATTTGCCCCCAGTGGGCCTGGTAGTGGGCCTGGTATGGCAGCAGCCGCACACTGGTGTGTGCGTGAGTCAGTATGAGAGGTTTGTTAAAGTTGTTCTGTGTCCACGACCTGTGGAACCAGGACATATAAGAAATAAGAAAGGCAGAAGGGTTCTAAGATCTGCAGCTCCAGCTTTCAAAGATTGCAGCCAGACAAGCAAAGGTCCGCCGAAGACGTAGGGATGCTGAAGAAGCTCTCACGAGGCTAAAAGAGGACCAGAGTGTAGATCAACTGACTTTGATCATGTTAGAAGAAGAGAAAGTGAGAGGGAGGGAGGGGGAGAAAGCGTGGGCGATAGAAAGGGCAGATTCGGAGACAAAGATCACGAGTCTAGAGAAAGAAAAGCCAGAAAACATTTTGGAAGGGGAAACCATGGTTTAAGAAAATAGCAAAAACATTTGCAAAAGCCAGCCTTTAATTGTTCTGACTGAATAGTTCTTCCTGCATATCTTCATTGAAGATCTGCAGAAATTCTAAAAATGTTTTCATATTGCTGGAATATTCTCTAAGATGAATTGACATCTTAATCCTTTTTTTTGCCTACACTGTTCAAAAATAAAACCTAAAAAATCAGGCTATTTTCTACATTAATTGAAATGAACTGATCACAAGTTAACTCTCATAAAAATACAGTTGTTCTAATTGAAATTCAGTTTATTACTCTAATTTTGCATAAAATTAAAATTAAAAAAGCCTATTTTATTTAGGAACATTTTCATGTTTAAAAACAATGAAAATTCCTAGTATTCCTATTATTATTATTATTATTATTATTGGTTTTTATTAACATTCATTTATGTAAAAAGCTATATTTATATTTACAGTATTACAATTTGTAATAGACATAATTAAATGCATCTTACAAAACATTTCAAAAACTGTCAAGGACAAGGCTCAGATGAATAAATATTTGCGATGATCCAGATTAACATGTGGATCCAGGATTTTTTTTCTACCATCAATTCTATCATTGCGAGACAGGGTCATTTTCATCATATGTATTCATATATACGTATTTAATTCCAGCATAATTGGCAAAAACTAAAAAGAGGATACACTCACAACAGCTTTTATAATAACAATTTATGATCTTCATCCTGGCAAAATTCTTCATAGTGTGAACCAGAACAGGAAAAATTATGGGCTCTGTGGAATTTTCAACACTAAGACCGAATTGTAGCCGTGAGTCTGCTGAACCAGTAAAGTGTGAACAGATTTGTTGTATCTTTAAAAGTTATGGAGCTATTGAGGAACTCTCCATTTGGAAAATATACAGGCTTTTTTGCAAATAACTACTAAACTAAACATGATATCAACATTATTCCAAAGCAAAATGATTTTTAATGATCATTGAATCCAGTAAAGCAGATAAAATGAGTCTTGGTTTTGGGTCTAAGTCACAACATGTGGAGAAATGAGCTGCTTGACGGAGGTGTGCACTCAACTAGGGCATCTCTAGTTGTATATGGATTTCCTGAAAATGTTGTGGTATTTTGATTCAAAGTATACTCCTGTAAATCTAGACATCAACCTAAAAAAATACAATATTATCCTTAATAAAAAAACAGTATTCCACTGCCAGTGCTACTGTAGCTGAATCACACTTAACTCTCAGGGACACCGCTGTGACAATTGTACGAATTAGTCACTGATATGCAGATCAGATTAATTGTGCAGCAGCTTTCACCTCGGTGTGTTTCATTCTATTAGAATTTGATATGAACATTTAATTAAAATATTCTCTTCTCGTGTACTTTCTGACTGAATCAGAGAATGAGACTCTGGCTGTGAAATTGAACAAAAATACTCCTGAAACTGTAGAGAATGAGGCGCAGAACTGATATTTATTAGTGTAACATTTAACCAGACGTCATAAACTGTAGACTTACAAAGGACTTTTTAAGGATATTTAAAGTGTAAAATTTTGCAGCTGGCTTTATTTCAATGACATGATGAATAAAAGAATGCAAATGCATAATGTTTAAGAAAAAAATCATTGCAAAAGCCGTGAAAGAGAAAAACATGAGCCTGTGTAGATACTTTTTGTGTTGGCGTTCTTGCTCTATGATTTATTGATCAGCCTGCATTTCTCTGAGATAAAGACAGTTTAACACATCTACATGAGCTGCACTCGTGATCTTTTGGCTTCGCAGTCGCGGTGGTTGCAGAATTATTCAAAGACCACCGTGACTGTAACCTTGAGGAGCAGCCAGGCGGCAAAGAAAACAGGCAGAAAAGAGAGGCGGGAAATGACAGTGAAAAAGGTTTGGATCAACTCGGGCATAATGAGCGAAGTCCTGTTCCGAAGAACATTTAGAATGTTTGGTCTTTCTTGGGTCAAGCATCGCTCTTGTCAGATTTGGTTGTAATTCAGGTTAACGGAGCCATAAACAATCTTCGCTATTAAGAAATAAACAACGTTGTTTTCCCCTTCTTCCTGTAGCTCCATCTGCATAATGACTCACTCTTATACTCTAGTTCATCACTCACAATGCTAAACTATTCATGTTGAAAAAGTTCAAAATTCTGCCATTAAATTCTCCCTCTCAGCCTTTAATGTGTCTTTGTTGTGTAAAATACTGGTAATGGATGTCTCTTGTTACCACACCAAGGACATAATGTTTTTGGGACGGGGCTTTGTTCACTGTTGCCAGCATTGTGCAAAATTGTTGGGTAGATTTCAGCGAAACTTAATGGAGGTATGGGGAATGGGCCAAGGCAGAAACCATTAAATTTGGGTATGAATCCAGATGTGGAGATGTAGGAATTGTAGAAAAAAAATGTCATCAGTTCAGGATTCAGGATTGTCTCTGTTCACTCTGATTCTTCTTCTGGTGCTACTTTGTAGTGATCCATCCAAAGCCATGTTTAAAAATGAGAATTTGTTCACCAGCATTTGACCTGGATGAATAAAGGTTAAATAAATGTAACACAAACAGGGGTTATTAGCCCCCTCGGAGCGTGGTGTCCTGCCAGCTCCATCTGTTTCCATGAGGAGACACTGACACCCTCCTTCTGCGTGCAGTGATGGTCTCCACACAGGACTCATACAGGACACACCAGTTTGTCAGAGTGTGTGGGATGACGTGACGTTGGGGATTAAACCCTGTGTACAGTAAATCAATGCTTTACTCTGAGCCTTTTGTTCCAGAGGGTCTGTTCTAAACAGGCAGAACACTGAATCTCACAACACGCCTTCGCTTCAGCGCCCCCAACCATATCCCCGCCGCATCTCCTGCCAATAGCAGCCAGGATCTGACACTAACACTCCAGAGACGGCAGCACGGCCCCTTCAGGGCAAGCTGCAGCTGAACGCGTCTCTTCAAAGGCACTGAGCGCTTAACACGAGATGTGCGAGCCGTGGGACCCTCCAGCAAACGCCGTGCATCTACTGGAGGGTCATAATTACCTCGTTGGGAGAATTAAAGAGCCTAAAATGAGTCAGATAATGAGGAAGCTGCCAAATTTCTGCATGATGCTGGTGGATATAAATGTCCACTCAGCCCAGACTTTGAGGATGTATGAGGGCCCAGATGTATTTTCATAAGTCCACTCATCATGGAAATGAGCTCCACTCCTTTTAAAATGTATTTGATCTTCTGCTGGCCACGCTGCTCACCGCCGTTTGGGCGGTAAATCAGGCCTCAACAGTCCATCAGTGAATGAACACAGTCCCTTCAAGCTTTTTAAAAGGCGGTTATAACCGATCGGGCTCCATTCACAAGTGAGCAATCACCAAAAGCCACAAAGGAAATCGACGGCAGAGCTCATGATTATTCTTTTCACAGACGTCAGTCGCACCATCGCGCTGACTGATGAGTGTCATTGTTTTGTTCCACCGCTGAGAGGCTGCAAATGAATCAGCTCAGCTGCAAAGACTGGAGATTATATCAGCAATATTTCAGTCAGACATCCAAAGAAATAGATAAAATATCCATTTTACAGATGTCAAATTCAAGCCTGGAATATCAGAGACTGTCAGGAATACAAAGGTACCAGACCTGGTAGCATTTTAGTTTGCTAAATCTGAAATTCCCAAATATAAATGTGACAATAATATGAATCTGAATTTGACAGGCATTGCAGTTATAAAGGAAATATTCAGCCTTTAAATATATTTATTTCTGTTATGGCATCAAATATTCAACATTGTTTCATATAAAATAGCATATTTGATTAGAAATAATGTTTTGAATGGTGTCAATGGAGGAGAATTTTAACAAATAAACAGAGAAAAGATGCACTGCAGCACAGAAAAATTCATTGTTTATGCCAAGAAATTCTGAATGAAAGACTAGAAAATGTGACTGGAAAAATAAATCTGGATCAGAGACAATCAGAGAAACAAGGTGAGAAAGGAAATAGATCAAAGCAGCCCAAGATATGAAGGCGCGAGAAAAAGAAAGAGCAGAAAGGAAGTGAGAACGCGTGTCTGGGTCGGGTGAACGCGTGCGAGACAACAAACTCGGTTTTTCCCTTAATTAGAGACACGTGACAGAAGAAAATGTCAAAATAACAAGTAACCCAGCTTCTCATCGAACACACTTCTGCATCTGGCTGCTTGCGACAAAAAAATTGAGGGAGAAAAACGGTGGAAGTCTTTGAAGCTGTGCAGTTTTATTAATGTTGTTGTTTCTAATATAATAGAGGATGAGGTCTGTGGTCCTGATTAGACCACTCTCTTTAAAATGCAAACGTTTTATGGATATTTTAGTGTTTATGGATCGCTTTGTCTCTTAATACCATTGATTTCATGCTTTTATGAGTCACCATTTACTGAATTCTGTTATTTCTGTGCAGACCATGCTGCATGCTTTGGCCCCAAATGGCCAAAAGGAATGCAAACTATGCAGCACTTGTACAAGTCGTTTTCCCCCTGCATATATTTCAGCTCACACCTTCATCTGGAGTTGATAACCATCTGACTAACATGACTGAGCACCAGTCGGGGCCTGCAAATCGTTCTGCCTGTAGCCGTGCCTCGTACCACAGCATCGTGGGGAACGCCCCCTTCTTTGGCCATAATCCACCGCAGGTGACCAGGTTTGCCCCCCACTTGAAACTGTGCCAGCGTGCATGGTCCAATCACACTGATCTGGCCTCTGTGTTACTGATCCGGCATCAGCACAAATCTGTGTTTTCGTCCTGCCGCATTCTGCTCATGACCAGAGGGAAGAAGGAGAAGGTGTTTGGCTTTCTCAGCTGCTGTCAGCGTGATGTCAGGAGGACCAAACACCGACAGCGCCGTAAAGAAACAATAAAAAGCGGAAAATACCAGAGAAGGTGTAATACTAAAACATGTCCGTGATAACTGCAGCATTAGAAGGCAGTAATCCATTTTTATGGGGTAAAACAGAGCATGGGAGTCATGAAAAAAAAAAAAAAAAAAGAGACGAGATGATGCACTCCAAAAAATTCCAGCTCATGAATTTTTGAGAAAGTTTGCCCGTTGTCCCAGCAGTACAGTGCAAAGTCCGCTGGAGTCCCTGTTTTATCCAGCACCTACCACCACGCGCTATATAAATGCTAAACAGCATTTACATCGTGCAGCCTGTACACACTCCCCGAAGCCCATGAGTGCTTTTCTGTGTCCTCTCTGCGGGTCGTCTGGTCTCTTTAATGAGCCACACATACTTCAGCCCATACTGGTCATATCATATTCAACCTAATGGCCTCCACAAAACGCTGCAAGCGCTATGTTTAGAGGACTGATGGAGCTGGTGTGGAGGAAAGAGAGGCAGCGGCTGTGAGAACACACTGGCTCAAATACAGCCGGGAGGTGAAATGAGGAAGATGTCGCACATATTTGCGGAGATTAAAAAGTGAAATGCAGATTTATTATTGATGGAATCAAAGTGTCTTCGCCTGCGCTGGACTTTGTAATGTAGCGCTAAAAGGCTGAAAAATGGAGTTTTATCCTTTGTCTGTTCACTTATCTTTTTCATGCTCATGTTATAAAAATAGACATTACCGCCCTGCTCTATTCCTGTGGCTTAGCTTTGCCTCATGCTGAAAGGATATATGGATACAGATATATGGTTGTAAGTGTGCCCTTCAGCTCCAAAGAGCCCCTCAAAAGGTTTCATCTAAATATGAACATTCAAAGAAATCAAGCAGCTTCCTGGATAATCAATTAAAAATCAAGAAAGAAAAGTCATCAGTCTGGGTGCTTTTACCCAGGTGAAATAGACATTTAAAGACTATTCTCCATCAGAGATTGACCCATCAGATTCATGCAGCACTTCTGCTGGGCTGGAATGTGGGATTTGTGGCCGTCTGGAGAACCTTCCAAGTTGGAGATGCGTGCTGTACAGTCTGGACTTGGCAGAGTTTGAAATTGAGTGAGTTAAATCTGGTGTTCTTGTCTTGGCAGCCCAGACACTCGTCAGTCCGAGGCTGTGAGGTAGAAGAGTATCTGAGTCCTAGTCGGCTAGTTTCACCTCTTCTTTCAGGGTTAGATGTATAGGTTCCTGCTAGACCTAGCTCTAGAAGTGTTGATTTTTAGGTAAAATTTAACATTAAGTGGGTGGAGGAGCCTCTCAAAGACGTGTCTACTCCATTAGCCATCTAGTGTTCAGTCTTGGTTAGCTGAGGCACCTTGATCATAACGCGACCTACTGTGTTACACAACCCTGTATTACTACTGCCTATCTATATAAACTATACTGCTGGTGCTGGTAACAACCTCCATTAAGGGAATGGAGGATGCTGGGAGTTGAGTTTAGATTCCAGCTCTGTGATTATCTATCAGCTCTGTTCAATTTCCATATATTAGGGTTAGGGTTAATAAACTTGGTTATTGACTTAATGGAGAAAAGTGTTTTTACTTTCTGCTAAATTAAATGTCACTTTTAAACATATACACGCATTTTGAAATGTAATAATCCACTCAATTTAATTGAGATGTGATGATTTATCCTTCAGTTCTATAGTATGTAATTGTAGAGATGTGACTTTTTCATGTGAAAAACATTGAATATTGGATGCAATAACACATATAACAAAATAACAAAAATAGAAACATTTACTTGTATTTTTCAATATAAACTGTTATAAACTGAAAGTGTTGTAAAGTCATATTTGTGAATTGCAGTTTTACCGAACTGAATTCAACACATCACCTTCAGACTGAATTTATTTGTTATGATTTTTTTCATTCCATCTTTGAAATGTCAAGGTAACTATTTTCAAAAACCCTATTTCAGTTTAAACATTTGGTACATCTTGGTGGTCTGTCACACTGATGCTTTACCTGGATTTACCTGTTTGGTGTGGATCTAAAACCACGGTGAGTTCTGACGGATCCACGTGGAGGGGCCGGGTTGATTTGTGTTTGCGTTGCCAATTAAAGTTTATCAGCACGCACCTGAAAGCTAAAACTAACACGATCCATCCCACTAAAATCTGACTTGTAGGAGCTGCCCGTGCGTGTCTATCTGCTGAAAGGGAGCCGGTCCCGAGGGCCGGCGAGGACGTGGAGAGCAACTGTTTGGCTGTCCTGGCTGTTCAGACTGGAGGGGGGGGGGGGTTCCAACAGGGACCCTGCAGAGAGACCTGAAATGAATTTTAATCCCGCCTCCACGTGGTTCCTGGACTGAACCCATGTGCTGCTGAAGCCCTGCAGGAGCGGAGGCATCAGCACATGATTAATGACCGTCAACTGTTTCTGTCTGTCCGTCTCAGCCAGAACAACACGGCGGACAAACTGCAGCCTTTCTGCTGCAGTGTTTTGCATTTCAGATGAATCGCGCCACTTCCTTCTGTGTTGCAGTTCTGTCATCCCGCTCTGGGGACAGACTCACGCTCTCAGACTGTGTTTCCTTTTTAACATGTCTTTACGTTCTCGTCTATCTTTAGACCTCAGAGCAGCAGACATGAAGTCAGCAGGATACAGTTGCATCCTTTGCCTGCTCCTGCTGGTAAGATGGAGTTTTATTATGTCAAATAAAAAAAGACACAGAGCCACCTGCTTCTCATCATTCTGTCTGTGAAACTTGCTTAATTCTTTGACATCTCATTCACAAAGACCCTGATAAATCGATTTCTGGACCATCAGACGCAAAGTTCATCAAGCTACAACTTATTTTCTAACTTGTAGCTTTTGTATATTTTTTCTATAGTGTATATTTGTTGTATACTTCAGGATTCTGACAGCTCCAGTGATGCCAACAAATACAATGACCTACTTGCGTGTGTATTTGTACAACATTTGCTCTGTGAGTTTAGCCAACATGTTTAGAAGAACTCAAATTCTGTGAATGACTTCTTGATGCTGTTTTATGCAGAGTATGCACGAGTCTTCACAGTTTAGGGTTCAGTTCAAAGATCTATTTGTTGTATTCCACATACAACAAAAGTGTAAATCTCATACTGGTGCGTATCTTAAAGTGTTGTTTACGCTCATATGCAGTCTAAGAGAAGCCTTAATCTGAGGGTTAAAATCATCTGATTTTGGATTAGCGTGGAGTTTAAAGTGATCACTGAGTTTAATGGGAGTCAGGTCAGTGGGACAAGGCAGATACATGCAGTGGTGACACAGTTTGCCCATCTGATCAGATGCAGTAGAAAGATTTCATTTCCTGATGATTAGCGTCACAAGCGCTGGAGGAATAGAAGCTCCCTCATCCATGTCGGTTGCCATGCAAGGAGCGAGTTTCCCCGTCTCATCCTCTGATACTGGTGGTGGCTTGGTGGTCGTATGCATGACGTCATTTACTTCGATGATTGGAGTGACATCATATGTACGGCTGCTAAACTGCTACAAGAGACTTCTGCGACCTGCTTTTCTTCACTTGGGTCGAAATGGTAATGAAGATTCCCGAAAGCTCGCGCAGGAAAGCTCCCAATCCCAAAACCATTCAGAAAAGTGTGAGCGCGTGAGCTAGCTACTCAGGAGAGGCTTGAATTCATTTTGAAAAATGGTGAGCTAAGTCCCAGCAAAACTAACTCTTTGGCCCTCAGTGAGCAGCATTATCAAAATCAGCATTCACGAAGGCAGCCTTCTTCGGTTTTCAACTCTAGATACAAACAATGGCGCACAGATTAGATTCACACTGGGAAAATCATCTACTTAACGTCTTTTGTGAGCCCTGCATCACAATAGCAGAAGTTACATTAACAGTCTGTGACTCAAGTTCTTCATCTGTTGATGAGAGAAAACTCATTAGAGCTTATTCAGGAGTTGACAGCAAGTGTGCTAAACACCAATAATACAATACAAATGCACTTGTGTCCTCATCTGTGGAAGTGCTGAATTTCTCCTGCCCCTTTCCCTCTGCTGTCGTCTCCGCATTAGATGGAGACTGACGCTGAGTCACTATCAGAGCCTTCGCTCAGTCCTGGACAAAGTTTGACACAACGTCAAAAGAAATGTGACGAGATGTCCAACAAGCCTCCAGAAAACAGAACTGGTAAGAAGGACCAGCAGCTGAATGAAATTATCTGTTTACCGCAGCTACAGATACTTTTTTTCTTGTGGTACCCCCTCTGAAGGTGTGTTCTGTGCACATTTTTGGGATGGTTTCCTGTGTTGGGAAGAGACGCCAGCTGGGACATCTGTAACAAAAAGCTGCCCGGACCGCCCCGATCAGGACCCTGCTGGTGAGACAATCAAACTGAGAAGAAAAGGAGCTGATGATCCTCCTGATCCTCCTGATGATGACTTACATTTCTATTAACCTTTTAATTTGTGAAAAGGGGTCAAAGGTCGGTTTTATTTCCTCAGTTTTAGTTCCTCAGTAGGATTTTTTTGATGCTTTAAAACATCTAATCGAAGACCTGCAGATATTAACATTTACTAATTCATTTCTGAGATTATAATGTGGTTTGGGATTAGAAACAGCCGTGATTCACTCATGAGACCAGCAGTTAATGATGATTAGATTTCTGAGGCGATACCCTTTCCTCCTTCCTAATCACCCCAGAAATGTTGATTTAATATTCACATGTTAATAAATGTTGGTGATCTTGAGACATTTTCCATTCTTTTTATCTCCTACTGTGGTAGATGAGCCCTTTGGAGCATTAGTAGTGGAAACTGAGACAAAGTCGTTTTTAAAGCAGATGTTGATTGTTTCTTCCAGACTTTTCTCTGAATTTCCCTGAAATTTGAAGGTGTTTCATTGTATTTTTATCCGACTAACTTCAAGGAGTAAAAATGAATTTCATTTTAATGTTTACTGACAAAAAAGGGTGTTTTTTTTAAAAAATATCCATATAATGAGGAATGAAAGGTATAATAATGCGTGCTTGATGGTATCCAGGGTCAGATCTCGTGTGATTTAAGAGATGTAGAAGTGGGAAGACAGGAGGTGAAGGAGAGGCCAGAGAGAAGAATGAATGATGGACAGGGAGAAGTGGAGAAGCGGACGGATGCTTAACTACAACCACGGCAAGGAAGTAAAAAAGATGGATTGGGAGAAAAGATATGAATGGGAAGAGGGTCTGTTTTTCTTAGAGGAGACTGATCCTCCAGAAGGGGTCTTAAAGGGACCCCTTGTGGGTTCCTGAAAGCTGACGCTGCTGATCCGAGGCTGCGGGGGAGGCTGACGAGCTGCCTGAGAACACCAGGCAGTCGGGAGGAGACCGATGTTGACAGGAATAATGGGAATCCATGCTTGGTCCGTGACTCCAGAGCATACGAGAAACAATGTTTGATGATCTGTGCAAAGTTGAATTTGCTCTCCGGATGATGTAGAAAAAAAATAAACAGCATCTTATTTTCTTGTTGTTCACAGAAAAAGTGACCAAATATTGTGACAGCCTGGGGAACTGGATCCAGGCTGGGCCCACGTGTCCGCCAGCCTCCCACCAGACGTTCAAGGTATTTAATCATCTTCACCTTTTCATTACTAGAAGACCACGATGGTTTGTTCAACATTTTCTTCATCAAACATCCTAATTTGTTGAAGGCTGCGCCTGCAGAGCCGGTCACAGAGGAAACAGGCCTTCGTGCAGAGAAGGGCACCGTTGTGGAAATTCTCCTGAAAAATGAAGAGAAATGCTCTGAGAAGATGAGGAGAGATCCCCCTTACAACAGATCAGGTAGTCCGTTTTCTGTCCTGTTCTCGTTTGACGTGATTGGCTTCTGTTTTTTTAAAACAACTGTGCTGTAGGTCCGTACTGTGGCCGTAACTGGGATGGCTGGCTATGCTGGGATGACACCCCGGCTGGGACCTACACCTTCCAAAACTGTCCAGAGTTTTTCAGCGAATTTGAACAATCAGGTTTGTAATGAGACTATCACTTCTCTTGCCTAGATTCTCCTTAGAGATTGTTTTCAACAATTCTCTTTCTTTATTAGTCGCTGTCTGTTATTGAGAGTTGCTGATATTCAGCGGTAGGAGTTCTAAATGATTTGAAATTCGTTTGAAGACCAAAGTTCTGTGACATTGTGCCTTTTTAAAACTGGATTTTACCTGCAACTACATGAAAAGTTTAATGTAATTCGACACTGGTAAAGGTCAAAGAATGCAGCCTTGAGGTAATCCAGGAGAACCTCAACTTGTAAGTTAACGACAAAGACTGTTATTAAGCAAAATATGTGATAAAATGTACATGTTAAAAGCTACAAAAAAAGCTAGAAAAAACTAAATCAAGACAAGCTTCATTCGCAGCTAGCTGCTGTAAAACACAAAAAAAAAACACGCTGTCTTCATACAAACTGCTTAAAGCCCAGACTGAAATTTTTCAAGTCTAATATAATCATTTTTCCAGGATCTGTGCCAGGAAAGGAAGTTTATGCTCTTCCAAGTGAGTGTAGATTATTATTACAGACGAATAAACAGAGTGTGTGAAAAATGGTTGAGTTATAACAGATCTTATATAATCAGTTCTGAAAATAGTTGACTTTGTCTGTGATTAGTAGTAAGTGTAATCCTAGCGGGGTTAAGGTGAGGAGTGTCTGAGAATCAGGGATAACCGTGTCCCTGGATGGTGGTTTGTTTCAGGAAAGGCGACGAAGTTCTGTGGAGAAGACGGTCGGTGGTTTCAGCATCCGGAGACCAAGCGGGTCTGGACCAACTACACCGTCTGCGCAAGCAGCCAGGAGAAACGGCTGAACGTACGGCGTCACGGACCCACTCAGTCTTCCTGAGGAACATCGACTTCTGCAGGTTTACGCCTCATTTTTGAAACTTTGTCTTATTTGTCTTCTTCAGAAGCTGAAGCTGCTTGAGGATGAATACAAATGTCTCCTGAAAATGAACCAAGAGGCGCCCAGTAACAAATCAGGTGCTGATGCTGTTTGCTGGAATCCAGAACCCACGTGTTAGTGTGTCATGCTTTAATGCTGTGCTGCTGCTGCTGCAGGCTCACACTGCAGCCGCAACTGGGATGGCTGGTTGTGCTGGGACGACACCCAAGCGGGAACCGTTGCCTCTCAAAACTGCCCTGATTATTTTCTCAACACGGACCCAGCAGGTGAGCAGAGGCACTGCAGCTGGGGCACGCAGCTCAGCTAACGGCTCTGAAGGTTTTAGATTACCGCTCTGATCTTCAGAAAAGGCAACTAAATACTGCGGAGAGGACAGCCAGTGGTTTCGCCATCCCGAGACCAACGCGATGTGGACCAACTATTCTCTGTGCTCTGTCACGTACAAGGAGATGTTGAAGGTAGAGTTCCCCAACAGTCCAACATGGTCTGATTTGTGGTCAGTCTCAGCCTGGTGGTGTAATAATAATAATAATAATAATAATAATAATAATAATAATAATAATAATAATAATAATAATAATAGCAATAATAACAAAAATAACAATAATAATAATAATGTGTGATTTCATGTTGACTGCTCTAACAAAGCAGAGAACAGAATGTACCTGTTACAACAAAAGAGATCTAGCAACCATATAAATAAACTATAAGGTTCTGTAAATAGCAACGCAACCAAGCAACACAATAGCCTAGTTACACCAGGAACAAACCCAGGAGCAGATATTAGCTTTTGAAGGATGGAGGCACAATAGCAAGATGTGCAATAAAAGCTGCATTAAAATGAAATAGAAGGAGCAGGATCAGACCAAAAGAGTACAGCACACACACACACACACACGAACACACATTCACATTCATGAATGTGTGTTGTTACCTTCCTTGAAGGCAGCTGCACAGTTCTTGGGGGACCTGGAGGTGGACTCTACTGACGAGGCCACGGTCAGTCCCATGGTGAACCCGGAGGAGCAGGAAATGGTCAGGAAGAAGATCCTGGACAGCCAGTACAAATGCTTTGAGAAAATGAACCGACATCCGCCGTACAACAAGACAGGTAGGCGACGCGGGGAAGCAGTCGCGGCTCTCGCTCTCCGTGTTCAACTCTGTTCCGCCGCAGGTCCATACTGCAGCCGCAACTGGGATGGATGGTTGTGCTGGGACGACACGTCGGCGGGCACCTACGCTTCCCAGAACTGCCCAAATTACTTTGTGGACTTCGACCCCACAGGTTGGGACTTACGCAGAAACCGTTTCTTTTCAGTCAGGGTGAGAAAACTCCAACAGTCCGTGTTTATTGGTTGTTTTTGTTCCTCTCAGAAAAGGCCACTAAATACTGCGGAGAGGACGGACAGTGGTTTCGCCACCCCGACACCAACAGGACCTGGTCCAATTATACGCTCTGCAACGAAAACACTAAAGCGAAGCTGAAGGTGATTCCTCTAAGCAGCGTTACTTATTTCTTTATTTACCATAAAATCCTCCATAATGCACTTTGAAATGATTCAAGATGCACAAAGGTCCTGCAGCAGTGATTTAATGCCACATTTTAGAGTATTTCTGAGATAATACAGGAGAGCTGAGGCCTTTTCACAAGTGGCAGCGGGGTAGTTTTCGCATTTGCAGCGCTAACCGAGTAGCCTCATCCTGTCTTGTTACGGTTGTGCCGCTGTGATGCGTCTGTGTCATCCCCCCACGATGCCAGGCTCCTGTTCTCAGTGTTCCCAAATGAGGAGTGTACCAGGAAAACACAGAGCTCGGTCCTGCAGGTAGCCGGAGGGCGAGGACTAAAGCCGATGTCAGACAACAAATCCGGGAAGAGCACATCAAATTTCCAGCACCCTGCAGGATGTTTGAGGACCTCCTAACCTGAAGCATCTGGTTGACTGGATTTAGAGTGGTTTAACACCCCCGGGGACAACCTTCACAGCCCTGAATTTGTGTCTATCTCCCTAGCTTCTCTTCTTGCTGTTTGATTGATGGAGAGCATAAAAGTTCATTTGCTGGTCAGCAAACATTTGCACTCAGGAGTCTTTGAAGGCCTAAACCTCTTTAAATCATTTCCATTTTAATACCATTGTTTAGTCATTTTCCCTCTTGTGAAACAGGCCGCGCCGACTTGCAAATAAAAATGTGACAAACAATCCTAAATTGGAACATCATCCTCAGCAAAAATGGCAGAAAGAACCAAAGTTTGCTGATCAATCAATAGCAAAAAATCATCTGCGCTCTCTGTTTCTGCTGCAACCTGATATCTGCTGACTCAGGTTCTGGCTTCAGGAAAAGCGGCTCAGCAGTTTCAACCCGAAGGGAAATAAAACTAAATCTGTGTCCAATAGTTTTCTGATCGCTCAGAAGACTTTAGTTCACCACTCCATCAGCTCACATGTCAAATATTTTATCCTTTACAAGATGGACGACAGAATTTTGCAGATTTATTTTAGTCATTTGAGTCTTTACAGCAACTTGATATCTGTTGCTTAACATGAAACAATAGTGATTTTATTCAGCGTTACTGACACTTCCGTGTGTGTTTCGATATTTTACAGTCAGCGTACATCCTCTTCTACATGGCCATTGTGGGTCATGCTTTATCCATCGCCTCCCTGCTCATCTCGTTGGCCATCTTCTTCTACTTCAGGTAACAAATCTGACCTCATCTCTGACACGGACAGAGTTTGCTCGACGGGCTTAAAATGCTCCACTAAAATGTCTGTCGGCGAACCCTGGGCCGCGAACACTCCGGATTTATGATTCACACGCATTTGGCACACTTTATAATCACATTACATTTCGAGCTTAATCTCTGCTAAACAAACACTGAAGATGTGATAAAACCTGCTGCCACAAATTAGCCAAATGGAAACACAACACAAGAGAGACTAATCTCACACTAACTCAATATCTTACATCTTGCATTTAGTTCAAACTCTTGCACCTTTTTAATATTCCCAATGTCCTTTACACACTCAGCAGCTTCTTTTATTAGCTTGTGGGTCTTTTCTTTGTATAAGAGGATTAAACTCTATTTATAACAACGGAAATGTGAGCTGCAGTGTCATGCAAGGTGCCTCTACAATGTTAATTTGATGACTTTTGTCTCTTGTTTATGTAACCGAAACAAAGTCGTGAGAAAACAAGTTCATATTTCATCATGCAGCGTTGTATGTTGCTAACCTTTGGTACCGTAAAAGAAGGTTATATAAAACTGGAGGAACATGTGGAGGCATGTGGCTGAACATTATGCTACAGTACAATGAGGAATTGCTTCATTTTTCTCTTAAAAAGTTGCTTCATTTGTGCTTTTGTGCCCGAGCGCTGCAGCTAAAAGCATTAAATTTAATGTCTTGAAGGCGTCGCCCACCAAAACATAGCTGTTGATCCAGTGATGTTGTAAGAACCCCCCCAAGTGTGTTGGAAAGTTTTGTCTGTATAAATCTAAGAGCACATACCCAGAAATACAGCCAGACACTCACAACTCATCAAGATCAAAGTCCTGATGAGTGATCGTCTCACTGTAAATCAGTTGTTGGTGGTGAATTTGTGTGAATTCTTTGTTATTTTTAGCCATGACTTACGTGTAAAACACATTATTAGGCCTTATAGAATCCAGATGTGGATGTACGAGCCTGCTCTAGGAAAACAAAACTAACCTGCGCGTTAAGTCAGGTGACGGCGAGAACGCTAGACCAAGTCTATTTCTGTTAGTTTTGGCGCAGACATTTGCAGCGTGTTTGTCTTTTTGAGGGTTTAATTACTCCTCAGAGCGATCATTGTAAGATTTCAGCATTAATGCCGAACCAAAATTAAAACGCAGCCCAAACGAGCAGAGACGAGGAACTCGTTGCCAGTTTTACTCAAATATTCTCAATATTGAGCGCCAGGATTCCATTGTACTAAAATCTGTGGCCTGCCAGTAATGAGGACTCCCCCCCTTCACCCACAGGACAACCCCCCCACACACACACACACACGCACAGTTCCCCTAGTACATTATTCAACTAGGCTGTGAGCTCTGAGAGCTATTAAACCATATTATTAACCAACCATATGATGAAGCTATGTTTTATACATGTTGTTCTTGTGATCAGGAGTTCATGTCCTGGCGTGTCAACACGCCATAAATATCTTTCTCCTTATTATCGCGGCTCCTCCGCAGGAGTCTGAGCTGCCAAAGGATCACCCTGCACAAGAACCTCTTCTGCTCCTACGTGCTGAACTCGGCGCTCACCATCATTTACCTGGTGGCGGTGGTGAACAATCCAGAGGTGGTGGGCAGAAACCCGGTGAGTTCAACCTCAGGCCAACGCCGCTCGGACCCGCCATGCTCGCGCCAGGCACGTCTGTGCTCAGAGCTAATCTGATTGGGCGCCCACGGGAAGGGCTGAGGGCTTATTTACAGTTTGAGCGTGCGCAACCATATCGAGCAAATCTTAGCTACACACACTTACACTACACACACACTTACACTACACACACACACTTTGCAAATGGTTGGAGCCACTGGTGGGCCCCTCTTAGGTTGGGCCCAAGGCAGCCTGTGGCCCCCACACTGATATGTGGTTCCAGTGATGCATTCCTGCCCCCCCCCCCCACACACACACACACTCCTCAAACGGTATTTCATTTTGAGCTGCCCAGTTTGTTACTGGTCGTCCAGCCTGCAGATGCGCCGCTGGACATGTGTTTATTGAAAGGCATAAAACTCTGAATAATTATAAGCATATTTGATTTTATTGTAAAATAAAGATGATAAAGAGGGTGAGTGAAGCGAGCCGGGACCAGAGATTTACTGGCTGTTTGGATCCAAGCAGCAGCGCAGCTGCACAGTAAATCCCGCCATTCCTCCCAGTAGCCATGGTGTTGACGAAACAGCAACAGTGTTCATCCCATCCTGCCGTCACATTCACAATTAGAACAAAAAGTCTTTTCCAGAAGGAGAAATTGGATTTTTGAGCGTTCCAGTCAGGAAGTTTCAGGGTGGATTTAAAACTCTGTGTAATGTAAAGTACAAGACATTTGTGTAAAAGCGGTAGAGGTGCTACGTTAGTTCGACCAGCAGCCTCATCTTTGTCTTGCTGTGTCGATGCTGCGGCAAACATCCAGCGATAGAGCGCTGGAACGCAGCCTCCTCAGCCCTCTCCTGTTCTCAGCTGGACAGATGTTGGGAACAAGCAGAAGATCACCAGGGTTTTGGTTTTGGATCCTGTTGCTTCCTCAAATCTGCGCAGCATCAACGGCCGCGCCGCCGCTCCTCACTTTCGCTCGTCAGCGTTCTGTTTCAGGGGACTCACGATGAGCCGGGATTCGCGCGAGTCTGCTGGGAGACGCTCTGAAATTCGCCCCTTGCCAAAGAACTGCGAGCCGGTTTTCTGCCCAGATGGGCCGCTGTGGAGATTACTCTGGGAAAATAAACCCTTTCCCTGTGGTGTGACGGCACGGAGTCGAGCGGAGTGGAGGAAGAATCCTCAAACCAGGAGAAGCATCTACGTGACTACTGCAGCCACATCGCTATCTGTAACACTGAAAACTGCTTTAAAACACCGTGAGGGGGATAAACCCTAATCCTATGAGGAATAGGAAAATAGCTGACATTTTCTAAAAAAATTATTTTAGTTATTTTAGATAAATAAAAGACAGCGATCGAAGATCACATTTGAAAAAAACAGGTTTTGAGGATCATGCTTGAATGATGAACTTCTGCTTGCTTGTGTAAATTAGAAATAATAATAAATCTAATATATAATCTAATATATAAATCTAACATTTTAATTTAGAACACGCTTGAGGCGTAGGTGGGCCTAAGACGGATCCAGGTGGAACATCTGCGTCTGTGTTCAGAATCGATTCATAGCCTATGAAACAGTAGGAAACAAATAATATGCATATATTAATAAAGGGTTTAGAATTAAGCTAAAAATAATGTTTTGGGTTTTTTTTAAAGTTGCATTGCAACCTTTACATTACGGTATTAATATGATGATTAGGTTTATTGTGAAGAAAGCCGTGTAGCTATTTCTATTTTTTTTCGCTCTAATAATGCTCAAAACTGTGTAGAAGTATGCCAGAATTAACATAATATTAATGTCTTGGGGGACTGATTATTAGATTAGACTGGGATTTGACGCAATGTCAGTCAGGACTGAGGCCGTTAGCAGTCATTAACGGATGCATAATTTTCACATTATCCCCACAGTTTACACACACAATTTACATAATAATACTTAATCAAACTCGTCATCTTTAAGAACTACAGTGATACTTCAGTCGAAGGAGCACGATCCTTGGCATAACGCCCCCAAGGAAGCAGGAAAATGGAATCAAATGAGAACTAGAGAATGTATCCAGGGGGGTCAAATGAGAAAAGAAGCGTGCCTGCCGAGTGGTAGTAGCTAATGACTGCACATTAGGAGTGCAGAAGACGCCTCATATATCATGAATACGTGTTTCTGCGTCTCCTGCTGGATTGATGCGAGGTGTGACGTTAACCGGCCGCGCGGATGTTTCTGCTTTGAATCCCGCTCTCTGCAGGTCGGCTGTAAAGTGTTGCATTTCTTCCACATGTACATGCTGGGCTGCAACTATTTCTGGATGCTGTGTGAAGGCATCTACCTGCACACACTCATCGTGGTGGCCGTGTTCGCCGAGGAGCAGCACCTGCACTGGTACTACCTCCTCGGCTGGGGTGAGTCCGTCCTCCTGGCGCGTTTAAAAATAATGAACGTGAGCCTGTAAAGAACAGACCTGTTTGTGAAGGCTCTTCTGTGGTGTCGGGGCGAGGGACATGTGACCCGTTACCTCATCCGCTGGAAGGGCTTGCTCACCATAAATAACAAGCTCCCGAAGCCAGGACCCTGCTCTTTAGGATATGAGATGAAATTCCAGCAACTTTCGCCGCTGCTTAAAGATAAATTCAGCTAAACTCAGTCATGACCTCAGACACTTCCCCCGCTCCCAGGTTTTCCTCTGGTGCCTGCATCCATCCACGCTGTGGCCAGGAAAAAGTATTTTGACGACAAGTGAGTAATGATCCAGAAACATCTGTTAGCAAACTGGAGACGGTTATGCAGCCGTACGCACGTGAATATTTTTCTTCCCACACAAGCGTGTGTGTTCTTTGGGAGGCCCGACGGTGTTCACTGATATGCTTCTTTTTCCCCCTCCGTAGCTGCTGGATGAGCGTGGAAACACATCTGCTGTACGCGGTGCACGGTCCCATCGTGGCGGCTCTTCTCGTGAGTGGAAGAAAATTTAATAAATACACTAAAGGAATTTTCCTCATTCTCCACGTTGCGTTTGATTGCTTGTTTTTGCTCCAGGTGAACCTCTTCTTCCTCTTGAATATCATCCGAGTGTTGGTGACCAAGCTGAGGGACACTCACCGCGCAGAATCCAACATGTACATGAAGGCAGTGAGGGCCACCCTCATCCTGGTGCCCCTGCTGGGAATACAGTTTGTCATATTCCCCTGGAGGCCGGAGAACCGCATCGCCGGAGAAGTGTACGAGTACATCATGCACATCCTCATGCATTACCAGGTACTCGCAATTAATCTGCGCTTATTCCCATCAGAAATCTATTGTAATGTAATTCAAGCACTGTGACGCTGCGCCTCAAACGCAGTCGGTACGCTGAGAGTTAGAGGATTCCCGCTGTGGGAATCCAGGTAATGAGCTTCACCTCAGGCCAGGATTTGCTTGATTTTTTTCAACGACCGTGCCGTTGCCCCTCACTTCGTTATCCTTGTGTAACCACAGGCAGCTTGTTCAGACATCCATGACACCGCGCCGTAATGCGATTCTATTGCTAATCTGAATTCCTGTTTGCTTGTTGTCTTTTTAAGGGATTGCTGGTGGCGACAATATTCTGCTTCTTCAACGGAGAGGTAAGAGCAGTTTTTAGACGCGGCTGACGGCCGTGTAACGGAGCCAGTAGAAGGCTAAGGGCAGGGGAATCTGGCTCCTACGACACCTCCAGCCCAGTCGCGTTGGTCTGAAGACGTGTCTTTGCCAGACCGAGTTGCAAGCGTCACAAGTCCGCATGGCCGTTTCTCAGCATGTGTACTTGTCCGTACTTCTGGCCTACTTTGCCGAGTACTGATCCATTTAGATGCACACTCGCTCCGCCCAGTCTTGACTTACATCTTGAGTATGCAGCAGGTGTGACTTGTGTGGACTTGGGACAGCTAGGTCTCCCACAATGTCTAGGAGTATGTACTTCAAATGAATCCAGGTGTCTCCCTCAGAAGTCTAAAATTCTGTACTTGTGTACGTAATATAGAAATGGCTTATAAGGGGAGGAGCCTATTCTCACTCTGAAGATCTAAGAATAACGCTCCTGGAGCCTCACGCAACTATTTCCACGTCTGAATTCACACTGATTTCTGTCAAGACGGTTTTGATGCTTGATCGGATTCTGGGATGACACGGTGGAAACAAACGGGGATTATAGCTCCAGCATTCCCAGAGGCCGTCTGGTGACTCGCCCAGGCCTAGCTGC
The DNA here is from genome assembly GCA_911728415.1 of Lagocephalus sceleratus. Classification (NCBI taxonomy): domain Eukaryota; kingdom Metazoa; phylum Chordata; class Actinopteri; order Tetraodontiformes; family Tetraodontidae; genus Lagocephalus; species Lagocephalus sceleratus. The sequence continues at coordinate 2,770,454 of CAJVRN010000219.1, read as the reverse complement.
AGCCCCATCCAGACGCATAGAATGTCGGGAATGGCGATGACATTTGCCGAACGGCTCCCCTCGTACCTGCGGTGGGAAGGGGCCCCTCGGCCCAGCTCCACGTATACAGCTTGTTACGAGCTGGGACGTGGAGCAGCTCCATCGTTTCCTGGAGCCACAACAGTTTTAAGTAAGCTGTCATGTCGGAGGAAAGGCTTAATTATTAAGTGTCACATGTGATAAAGCGCTGATGGAGCAGTTGCCCTTTTGGAAAGGTCAGCACGCAAACACTATTCTGGGAGCTCCTCTGTCACACAGAAAACATAAATAGTCTCTTGCTGCTGCTGATAAGACAGCAGGCAGAAGCTGGTGCTCAGGCCCGCTTCCTCCAGCTGTGCTGACTGTAAACCTTCACCTGGATTCGTTGGCAGCACGGTTTTCAAAGAATCGCCATAGAAACCGGTTCTTCTCCGGTTCACTCAGGTGATGGGAGGACGGGAGGACAAAAATCTGCAGGAAATAGTGTCAGATTATGTCTTAAAGTCAGGACGTAGGGTTAATGGCACCGAGACCTTTCAGCTCCGCGGGTCTTTGATTGACACTTGCTCTCAGATCAAAGGGTTCGGCAGAGCAAAGCATCAAAAGCAAATTCTCAGTTTGTGACTTTATTTTTAGCTTACCTTCAGCCAACCTGACCAGCACGGAAACTATGGAACACGGCTGTTCTCAACCTTGGAAGCACACGGGCATCGGTGCGGGGTCTGAGCGCGGCTAGCAGGCTAACTCCCACAATGGAGCGAGACACTTGTTTGTTGCGGCTCCATAATGACCTATTCAGCTCCCCTAATCAGGACACTTGTTTCTGGGCCTGGACTTTCGTTCTCCGCTTTTTTTTTTGTAATTTCAAGGCCAAACTGCACAGACCTGCCTTGTTCCTTCAATGGCCTCATTGTGAGGTTAGGTCAGTGAGACAAACAGCCTTCGTGCTGTATTTGTGACATCAAGCAAGATGTTCCACATGGACGCTGCATCCCTGACTGGTTTCATTATAACAATTACTGCCATCATTTATATAATTATGTCATTGTGCGTGAGTAATTAAAACTATATTAGGGCAATACGGAAGAAAACACTTTAGCGTCTCGTTGGATGGTAGCGGTGGTTTATTTTAGAAAAATGGCCCGTAATCTGGGCTTTAGATCAACGAGTCGTGAATAAATCAATTATTTCACAGAAAAGTTTTCGATAAACACTGAACCACCCATGGATTATTTCTGGTTGCGTCTTCTGGAATGTCAAGCTGTTTATCCGGTGGTGGGTTCAGCTGGGTCTGATTCGATCGGCGGAGCACTTGCATGGCGTCCGGTCGGAGCAGAAAGGTTCGCTGAGGACGCCGCCGCTTTGGGTTCAGTCCAAAATGTTGTGGGAGGGCTGCTGGTGCCGGAGTGATTCAGGACTTTGATTACATCCAACCTTCACTCTAAAAAGCTTCAGCAGATTCTTTTTGTTCCTGTTGAGGTCGAGATCGTCAAAACGTCCTCCACTTCTCTTTGTCGTCCAGGTCCAGTCGGCTCTGAAGAGGCAGTGGATGCAGTACAAGACCCAGTGGGGTCAAAGGCGAAAGGACCACTGCTCCATGCGCTCCACGTCCTACACGGCCACCTCCATCACCGAGGTGCCGGCCTTCATGTACCACCACGAGTGCAACAGCGAACACTTGAACGGGCGCCACTCCGAGGACTCCGAGCTGGTGGCGCTGAAAACGGGCGAGACGTACGCGTGAGCGGTGAGTCGCGCTGAGGACGAGGGGGCGGAGCTTAGCGCATCTAACGTAGGAGCGAGAGAGACAGAGAACTTAGCGGTTGGTTCTCAGGGGCGGACCGCAGCCCGGGTCTCTCGCACGGGTCGCTGGTCGGATCGGAGCCGGGCTACAAAAAGACTTTAAACTGCAGCTGCTTTTTTTCCCAGAACTATGATGTCAAGAACCATCGGCATGCGACAGAACCTCCTTAGGCTGCTAAATCCCGCGAGCATGCTCAGAGGGACGGAGGGTGGCGCCGGCGAGTAGCAGGACTGCGGCAACGGCGAGAGCAAGCGAGGCTGCTCCCACAGGACGCCCGTGTCGGTCTTAACGGTGTGGAGATTACTCTGGTGAAGGTCCAGCCTTCGCCGATACCAAAGGGTACCGCCGATGGGTCGGAGAACCAAGAGGACGGTCTCACGCCCTCACACACACTGAACACCGAGGATCCACCACAATCTGGATGAAACCCACCGATCCAAAAAAAAATAGTGACATACTGAAACGACACGCTCTTTATAATCCTCATCCCAAGTCTGGTCCTCAGTCTTTTGTCTGGAACTGTACAGAATTTCTTTGCACCATGTTCCGTTTGAATTGATCTGATTGTCTATTGATATTTGATTACTGGCCGTTTCCAGGTGTTTGTGTGTCCTGTGGTGCTGCGCTCCTGACCGCTGTACCTGTCAGCAGCTCTATCTTGTGCCAATCCCAAAAAAATCCACAGGGCCGAGGAGCAAAGACCTGTATGTCATTAAATAAGAATGATATCTGTTTGTTTTTAGTCACATGATCATTGTCTGTGTGTGAATCCTACACAAAGGGCTGGCTTCTTACAGACCAACGGCAGTTTCTTTCTCCACGTGTTCTACATGTGTGTTCTGCACGTGCTGTATGTTTCCACGCAGCTGTGCAACTCCTCTACCAGATGTTGATTTCCATCAGCCAAAGTGCATTTAAGTGTGAACTTGTTTTGTGTGACACTCATAAACTAGATTTAAATGCAAAGTTCCAGCACTTCCTGTGACCCAGTTTACAAATAACAAGGCCCCCCGCCCCCAGAGAATTAAAAATAAAGCCTGAAAATAAATCAGAAAATATTTATATTACATATAGTTACATAGATATTTTTTATATTGTTACCAGATTATGTGAAGACACAAGATAAGAATAGAGTAAAGAGAAGGAGGATGAATGGATGGATGAACAGGTGAATGGATGAACACGTGAATGGAGGAACAGGTGGATGGATGGATGAACAGGTGAATGGATGAACAGGTGGATGGATGGATGAAAAGGTGAATGGATGAAGAGATTGATGGGTGGATGAACAGGTGACTCTATGAGTGTTCCTGTGTGAATGAACCTGTCTCGACGCTCATGCAGACGTAGAAACACACCAGCCAGATCACATGATCACATGACCACATGATCCCATGTTTCCAGGTTCCACCTTTCTCTGCCGGTGACCCTGGGTTACCTGGTGAATGCCAGGTGACATTTCTGACCAGAATCCATTCACATGGGTGGATCAGTCATGTGACAAACTGTCCACGGCACATTCAGACACAAACGGGTGAAATTCACCTCAAAATGTTCACCAGGTCATGTGATCACTGCCTTATTAACTGTTAGATGAACATTCGCTGCAATAGAAATTAAATACAGTAAATAGAAAAACATTCATAATTCCTCCACGTCTTGTGTTCAAGCGCTACTTTTGTTTGCTGTAAAAGTGACAATCGATCCAGAGGAAACCCTCTGCCTGTGGTCCATGATGAGGTTCTGGTGTAGGTTTATTCATGTGTGCTTCACCTTCATCGTCACGGTGATTTGTGTGGACTGTGACGCACCGTTTGACACGTGGTGACGTGTAAATAAGAGCTGACACTGTGTGTGTATAATAGATTTGCACTGTGAAACTCTTGACAGATGATTCCGTTACCTTCCCTCCTTCCTTCCTTCCCTCCTTTCCTGTGTTTGTCCCCTTCTCCCCTGAGAAAAAAAAAAGATCTTTTGTTTTGTAAAAACCAAAACTGGTTGGTGTTTTTGTTCTGTTTTGAAAACGACCTTTTAGCAAAGCAGGAATACAGATGTAAAACATCACCTGGCGTGGCTCTTTCTTTCTTTGAACCCTTTGATGTCTGGGATCAGTCTGATGGGATTATAATCTCCAACTGGCTGCCCGGGCGCTGTTTTCAAGCGTGTCCGCCATCTTCTGCTTTTTTCTTGGCAACAATTTTCTCATCAATATTTCAGGGTTGATGGGTTTTGTATAATGAGGTGGGGGGGTGGGGAGTGCTGGGGGGGGTCTTTGTGATGGTCCGGCGTTCCGGTGCAGGTCAGATTATTCACCAGCCTCCATGATGGGCCGCTGACTCCAGATGGTCAACAGAAGAAAGGGCAGACCTGACAGCGGGGTCAGGTCAGACTGGGGGAATGGAACCAGCGTCACGTGTGCTCAGAGGAGGTGGGGCGGCGGAGGAGGCTCAGGTGGGCGTGGCCTGGAATGATCCCGGTGGAGCCGCGACGGCTCCACGTTCTGAAACACCTCCTGAGGTCCAGAAGACGATCTGAAGGTCACCGCTCAGCCTTCGTTTGCCTCAAGGCCGCTCCGCAGGCGTTGCCATGACAATGTACTCCTCCAAGAACTAAAAAAGGCCGCCCACCAACTCCCTGGAGCTCGACCTGAAGTCACGGTGGCAGCGGCCAGTCTCGCTTCGTAGCCCCCCGAGGTGGGGCTGTGATGGGTTCCCGCTCACCCCCTGAAAACCGTAAGCTCTAAATGACGCACACGACCCCCCCCGGGGGCCGTCGTTTCCTGTTTTTACGCCCTTCAGCAAAAGTGCTGGAAACATCAAAGCCTTGACCTGCAGCTAACAAACATGAAAGCTGAGTTGGGTAACCATCCGACCGGACAACGGGCGGGGAGTCCAGCGTCAGCTCCGTCTGCGGGGGCTTCAGATGAGGGGGCGTATCCGAGCTCTGCGCTCCTCCAGCCGCTTAAAGAACGAACCGGATCAGAAAATACGTGTGTGCGTGGGCACGTGCGCTGCGGCGTCTGCGCATAAACGCACGTGAATTCCGAGCCGAGGCGGGAGCCGCCGCCATGTTCAGCTCGTCGGGCTCCAAGGTGACGAATCCGCACCTTCGCCTCTGAGGGGAGGGACTTGGATCGCCTGATGGGATTCCACGTCGGAGTCTGATGTGAAGCAGATGCTGCCAACCTTCGAGGGAAGGACAGACGGTGATGATGTGTCCGATATCATTCCCTCTTCCCTCCATAGTGCACTCACCGGGGTGTGCTCGATCTACCCCATAATGCACTGTGAACGGTAGTCACGACGATGCTACCTGAGGAAGCAATATATCCCATCGTGCCTGTGGAGGAGCGAGGGCTCCAGACAGGGCTATTAAACCACCCGCGTCGTAAATATCCCGGTGCCGAGGTCCAGCCCAGATGTTTCTGTCTGTCTGTGGTCGGCCCGCGTGTTTTCCCTCACGCAGACGGATCTGGCTAAAGAAAAAGGCCGAGCACTTTATGGGGCCGCGTTTGTTTTTTCGCAATCACATCTACCACAACTGTTTTATTTCTCCTCCGCTTTAGCCACCTCGGCTCACCACCTGTGACCTCCACTTCTGAACTTCTTTCCCCGTATGTGCCTGTATAAGATTGCATTTTCTTATCTTTTGTTAACGATAATGCTCCCTTTTATGCCGTTTGCCAGCGCAGCGGCAGCTCCTTTGTGTTTCATTATCCCTGCAGCGAGAACTCATGCATACGTTGAAGAGGCTCGGCTCTGGGAACAGATGGAATGGTGAAAGAGGCAATTTCAGCATTAGGAAGCTTCCCTGCTCTCCAACGGATATGACGGAGTAGATGGGAAACGTGCAGATTGACCCTTTCTTTCCACCACGCATGAACAAATGCGTCAAACGTAGCAGTGTTTATCGTTAGCGTCCACAATCCCCGATGGAGGATTTGGGTCGTAACTCCAAGCTTGTACATTTTAATTTGAAGGTGGGGGGGGTTCCGTTTCTGGTGTTTTCACTGGAGAAATAGAGAGATTTGCAATATTAGAACAAATTATCATAATCATTATATAACAACTCAATGTTGGTCACAATGTGCCAACAAAGCTGAAAAGAATCTTAAAGTTCTGTATATTAACGATTTTCAATCAAACCCAATTTACATTTTCCGCCTTGATTGATGACGACGCTAAACCATATATTAAAGGTGGTAACCGGAGGACAGAGTGGCAGGTGGAGCCAACTTCGGAATGATTCATTATCCTGTTCGTGCTTCTGCACTAATCTAGGAATCTATTAAGGATTCCAGCTCGTCCCCGCTCTCCACCTCCAACTGGAGGCTCCCGTCCACAAACATGTGAAGAAGGAGAAGACACACAAAGATCGATGGTGAAGCCGATCCGGAGTGGAAACTTCCTTCCTCTGAGAGTTAAGGGAAGCGGGAGGGGGTCCTCAGAGGACGGATGCCAGGAATCCAGACAGAGAAATGTTTTTCCAGCGCTTTATAAATGTAATAGCACCGACCGTGGTTCCAACCGAGCTTCCACACGTCCACAATCACGGTCCCTGAAGCAGAAAATGACAGTGGTGCAAGAATTAACCCTTGAGGAACTCCAGCGAACGGACCAAGAGCATCACTTAATGCTCAGCTGCCATCCTGAGGGAAGTTCAGGAGAATGAGTGAGACAAGCTTTTTCCTGTCTGGATGAGGGAAGAATGTTGTGATTAGCTGCAGAACTACTGTGGAAAAACAGGGCTCGTGGGACACTTTAGACCGAGAAGGAGAAGTTAAAGCAGCGATGTTGATGAGGACTGTGGACAGACCCGCCAGAGTGTCTCTCTGAAACTGTCTGACCTTTGAACCCTGTTGGTGTCCCAGAGACGCTGCAGCGACAGAAGAGGAAGCGTGGAGGCGGCGACAGAAGGTTGTAGGTTAATAGTTTTGATTGATTCACAAGTTTTGTGCGACTTTATTTCCCAGGGTAGCGAGGTTTGTTTTTTTTTTCCCCCTGCCTCGCTGGCGTTAACAACCACAGACAACATTTGTTCCCGCCCAGGCTCAGCTAGTCAAGCAACAAATTAGCAGCGAACAGTGGAACGAGGCTCTCAGTGGGCTGTCAGGAGAGTTTACGCAGCAGAGTCTAACATCCAATTAGCTGCTTCAATCAATGCCAGTAAAAGAGATTTTAGCATTAGCTTTATTAAATACACAATTTTCTGTTAGCATTAGCACGTTCCTGTCCCACTTTTATCTCCACATTTGTCATCTCTAAAGACGGGGCTTTGAAATAAGCTCGAGTAAATTCTGGTTCCAGTTTAATTTTTCTAAACGCGGCGATTAAGCGAACCCGCGCTCTTGTCACGTTGCCCGATTTCTGATGTCTGGAGATGAAGCCACTTAACGTTTTCCTCTTTTACATGGGCTCAAATAGGCAGCACTGAAGATGTATGTATAAAATATATATAAACTATATGACGTAAAAAGGCGGAGCAGTTTAAAAAAAGTCTTTTAAACAAAGCAGATGTGAACCCGACTGTTGTCTTTAGACCAATCTCAAAATTCTTTACATAAACTTTTATGGACAAAAGTTAGTTTTTCTGAGCTTTTAGCCTTTATTCAGTTTTATTCTAGTGTTTACGGGAACTGCACTCATCACATAATGTGTTTTAGTAAAAATGGTGAAAACATCTCTTTTCAGAGCAGGAAAAAAAGCAGGAGACGTCGTAGAAGGCCAATTTAATAAAGTGCTCCTGATAAAAAATTCAAGAAGCGAGAAGCTGATGTCAGCCTTGTGACAAGAGGCACCGGCAAAGACGTTGGCTACCCCCGCCGGAGCCTGAGAGTCCAACGTGGTTTCAGCGGGACATGATTGTCCACATCTGTGTGACCAATGTGGACGAGGATGCTTCACGAGCATGGGAGCCTCCCCGCTGCTGTACAACCAGGGTCAGAGGTCAACTAGTGAGCGCCACGGCGCTACTCGACTTTAAGACATTTAAGCAGCTTTGAAATCTTCACTTCAAAGCATATTTCCGAACGGTTATCAAAGCCTGATGGGCGTGTGAGGAAATACCCGGCTATTTCATAAGTAATGAGCTGTGAGTTCAGCTGCGCTGAAGCAGAAGTTCCTCTTCCCGACACAGCTCACCAGATTCCTGCATCATTACGTCTAATTGAGCTCTGTCTGGGGCCGCGGCCACAGCTCGCCTCTCCGCAGGCCAAACAATGCTAATTGACTCTGCCAGCAATTGTTCTGTGATTAAACGGACATGAAGAAAGTCTGCTGCTTATCAGCCGACGCGGAGGGCAATCGGGTCGCGGATAGCCAAGATTCGGTGCGTGAAGCCTGGCAGAGGTGTGTGTGTGTGTATGTGTGTGTGTGTGGGGGGGGGGTCCGAATAGTGAGGGACGTGACTGAGAAGTTTGCTTCATTAGTGCACTCCCCCTCCCCATATACACACACAAACAGGCAGACAGTCACTCACTCACTCACGCAAGCACGCACTCACACTCACACACACACACACACACACACACTCACACAAACACACCCCTCCAGCTGAATGTGAAGCATCATAAAGCCATTGTGTCGTCCCTCAACACAAACGTTTCCCATTTTGCGTCGCCATCCGCTTCCCCGCGCTCCCGTGGGAGGAGGGGGCGTGCAGGGCGGGGTCTGCAAGCTGCTGATAAAGGCCGACAACGGCGGAGGGAAACGGATTCGTCCATTCAGGTACGAGCAACCAGCCGACCCCCAGCAGGTCCGCGAAACATCCATCCGCTTCGGCGTGACCTCAAGAGGCCGAGCGCCTCATTACAGCAGGAATCTCCTGTATTCAGTTCATTCAGAGCACCGGCACAGATGTTTTACCACAGACCAGCGGCGTGAAGACGGACAGATCGCCTTCCACGAACGCGCGAGCTGCAGCTGGAGCAAAGACGACAACGCCGAGCGTTGATTAGTAGTGTGTTTATTACCATAGAATCATTTTGTTTCACCCCACAAATCCAACACGGACGACTGATTTTGGCTCCGTCACATCTGAGCCTCTTAACCGCACAAAGATTAAATATCGACTTTTTTTTCGGAGAAGTTACACACCTTTGCGATCATCGTCAACGTTTAAAAAAAAAAAAAAACAAAGACAGACGAGACTGCAAGAAATAAATATGTTCTTCAAAACGTTCACATTTACAGTGTTGTTGATGGAGCGGATATGTAGCGTCGGAGCTGTCAGAGGAGTCGGAGCGTGGAGCCGAACAGAGTGTGTACTCGCCTCTGGACGACCCGTCACCTCCTCCTGGTGGGAGTAACGACCCAATTAGCGCTTCCCTACACTCATTTGTATCATTTTATCAATCGTCGCTAAAGTTCAAATCAACTGCGTCCCCAAACTCTGGGGTGGAACCGCGTACAGCACATGGAATGATGGCGAATAAATAAACCAAGTGAGCGGGCGCGGAGACGCTCCGACGTCCCGCTTCCCTGGAGTCCAAACCGTTTATTCATTTTTTTTACGGAATCCTGCCGAGCACGACATGAGTCCAGTTAGCGTTCGATCACATTCACTCTTTTACATTCGATCGTATGAAATTGTGGAGTAACTCAAGCTAATTTCCTACAAAACTTACTGGTTAACAACTTGTTAATGTTTAGATGTTTTCTGTAGTTTTAAGGTGAAACTTAAGTGCAGGAGCAGCCTGGGGGCGGCGCTAGGGGCTGGGGGCAGAGCCTACTGCATGAACAGAGTTACTGAAGCATGTTTTAGAGTGAACCTTTGAGTAGTTGAGTATATCTGAGGAAACTGAAGCTCTGCACTGAAAATAGAGACATTCCGCACTGAGGTTCCTCAGACCCGCGGCCGGCCGGAGCCGCCAACGCCACCTACGTCCGTCTATCTCTTTGGTCTGTCGATGTCGTCGATGGCCGCGAGGAGCTTCTGGCGAGCCTTCTTGTTGATATGCGAGCCAAGGCAGACGTTCACCAGGTTGGCGAGCTGCTTCATGGAGTACTCCTGAAGGGCAGCAGAGGTCAGCGGGCGGTCACACCCGGCCGAAGAGCGGCGTTCGGGCGGGGGCCACGGACTCACCCTGTGGTTCTTGATGAACTGCTCCATGTCGTTCTCGGTGAGATAATAGGCCTTGATGTAGGTCTCCACGAACTCCTTGTCAGGGATGGGGCGCAGGTCGGTCAGCTTCTCCAGCTTCATGAGGAACTGCTGGAAGTCCAGCTGCATCAGCGCGCGGCCCTCGTTGCTGCACTTCTTCACGTTGGCATAGCTGCGGGACAAATCGGGAAGCCGCAGCAGCAGATGGCGAGATTAGTGGGTTTGGATTCAGTCACGCTGCCAATGGAGGAGCAGCACTGCCCCCCCCCCCCCCCCGCCCCCCCATGGAGCAGCCTCTATTCATGCTGAAAAAATATTTTTATATTTTCTACTTCTTAGACTTTGGAACTTCACGCAGGCAGGCTTGTTTTTTGGAAAGGCTGTCTCAGACTGGAATTTCACCCCCCACGCTCTGTTAACACCCCCCCCACACACACACACACACACACACACACACACACACACACATTCTGCACGTCAAACCTGTCATCCGGTAGTTTGATGTCGAGTCTTCGGGCTTGAGCTCAGAATCATTTAAAAACTGGACGGTGAGAGTCGGTGGACGCGGACCGAGTGAGTCATCGTGCAAACAAACCAACATCACGACCGTCTTTGGGTGGTGGAGGGGTAAGGGGGGGCGCGTGGGGGGGGCGCCAGCACGCCCGTGCACGCGTCTCTAATGTCCCACTGGAGACCGGAGGGGTTTCAAACGTTTAAAAATACAGCAGGAAGGATTGAGCTCAAAGGAGAAACACTTGTCACGTCCTGTCTCCCATCAGACCCCATTTGACTCACTTTGATTCGTTTACAAGCGATCTGACAGGAGAGCGTTTGAAACCGGTGCACGTGGGGCGCCGCCCCCAACCCCCCTTCAGCCGGCCGTGGGTAACGTCAGAGACAGTTCTCCGGCAGAAGGTGGGGACGCTAAGGGATTATTCACCATGCTGTCGGGAAGCCGCGTGGCAGACGAGCGTTGTTCTACGTGGTTCTTGTTCTTCGGGACAGATTTCTGGCGGCTCGTGAACAGATTCGACATGCTAAATATTTATTATTATACTTCACTAATTTATCATATAAAACAAAACAAAGTTGTTCTCTTGAAGGAGGTCTGCACACACACACACACATGAACGCGCGCGCGCACACACCCCGCTTGGTGCTGGGGAGGTGTTTCTTGCGTCACTCACCCTTCGACCAGCGTGCGGTTGGCCAGGCGGATGCAGTGCTCCCACAGGACGTTAGAAACAGGCAGCGGAATGCGCACATGTCTGGAAACATCAGCCAGCCGCTTGTTAAATTGTTCGAACTCCTTGACAGACGGAGGGGAAAGGACAGGAATAAAGGGTGTTCAGGAGGTGCAACCGTGACCTTTTCCATCACACTGATAAGTCATTTCACGGCGGCAGCCACGAGGATCACTCAATTTAAAGCCTGTTCTTTTTTTTGGTCTTCTAAATGGTGATGAACTCGGACCTTCTACTGGCAGCAGAGCTGAAGGTGTGCAGCTCCACGTGGCAGCTTTTACTGGTCTGGCAGCAGCTCTGCAATCATGGAAGTACTCCCACCATTCTGATTAGGGAGCTGCACGTGTGCATGTGGACACACATATGTGAATGTGGATGCACATGTGTGAATGTGGATGCACATGTGTGAATGTGGATGCGCATGTGTGAATGTGGATGCACATGTGTGAATGTGGATGCACATGTGTGAATGCAGATGCACGTGTGAATGTGGATGCGCATGTGTGAATGTGGATGCACAGTTGTGAATGTGGATGTGCATGTGTGAATGTGGATGCACAGTTGTGAATGTGGATGTGCATGTGTGAATGTGGATGCACATGTGTGAATGCAGATGCACGTGTGAATGTGGATGCGCATGTGTGAATGTGGATGCACAGTTGTGAATGTGGATGTGCATGTGTGAATGCAGATACACATGTGTGAATGTGGATGCACAGTTGTGAATGTGGATGCGCATGTGTGAATGTGGATGCGCATGTGTGAATGTGGATGCACATGTGTGAATGTGGATGCACATGTGTGAATGCAGATGCACGTGTGAATGTGGATGCGCATGTGTGAATGTGGATGCACAGTTGTGAATGTGGATGTGCATGTGTGAATGCAGATACACATGTGTGAATGTGGATGCACAGTTGTGAATGCGGATGCACATGTGTGAATGCAGATGCACGTGTGAATGTGGATGCGCATGTGTGAATGTGGATGCACAGTTGTGAATGTGGATGCGCATGTGTGAATGTGGATGCGCATGTGTGAATGCGGATGCGCATGTGTGAATGCGGATGCACATGTGTGAATGCAGATGCACATGTGTGAATGTGGATGCGCATGTGTGAATGTGGATGCACAGTTGTGAATGCGGATGCACGTGTGAATGTGGATGCACAGTTGTGAATGCGGATGCACATGTGTGAATGTGGATGCACATGTGTGAATACGGATGAGCATGTGTGAATATGGATGAGCATGTGTGAAAGCGGATGAGCATGTGTAAATGCGGTCCGGCACGTGTCTGCAAATACTTTTATTACCCGAGAAAACAATTGTGTATTCTGAGGCTGCTGTTCATTATTCAATCCCTAAAAAACAGAACGGTTCCAAAATAGTTCCAGACTTGAGGATTTTCTCAATGAACTTGTTCTGAGGCGAGCACTTTATATGCTAATGACACTATTGTTGAACACTGGTGATCAACCTGAATCCATGAATAACACATTCTCCCAGGAGCGATGTAACAACATCTCTATCAGTGCACATAATGCAATCCACATGCATTATTACTGCCATGACAAGTTGGCAGTGGTGTTTATTACTGCCTGATGGAGAGCCATGCGCTGGCTGCAATATGCGACGTGTCCGTCCATCAGCTGCTCGGATGGGCGGGTTTACGTGAGGAAAAACTTTGTCCCCTCGGGCGCTTGGGCACCGACGCTAAATCAGATGAGCTAAATGGCAGCTGACAAAGATGTGGGAGGCGTTCAGGGATCCAAACGTAGGCGGATGTGTATGATGATAAAGGGGGTTAAACAGAGCTGGTGTGATGTCAGGGCGCCACAGACGCCCGCGTCCATGCAGAATTTAAGAGGTGGGAAGTGAGAGTCTGCATAAAGTCACCAGTTTAGTTAAAAAAAAGCCCAGAGTGGTTAAATAAAAAAAAAAAACACACACACACCAGAGCATGGTGAGGTCTGATGACTGGAGAGGAGAGATCTGCGCTAAATTATTCACCCCATTCAGAGTAACTGATATCAAAGCTAGTGGAATGAATCTAAATCCAGGCAGGGGCGACGCAAAGTTTCTGCCTTAAAGTGAAATAAAAGTTACGTAAGAGGAGCAGAGAATTTAAGAGCAACCTGGATTTATGTCCCTCTGCTGCCTTTTCATGTGATATACGACACTGACGGGGTAAAAGTGGACTGCAGGTTTTATTTTTGGGGGGGGGGGTTTCCACTAGCAGGAAGGTTATTTATATTAACTTGAACAAAGTGACGCATGTCTTATAAGGCAGAAGTGAAGCTGGCGTTTTAACCAGAATAGCCGCCGAGCGCTGATATTGAAAACATGTATTCTCCTCCACAATCTGTTCAAAGTGACCCCCCCCCCCCCACCGCAACAGAATTACCTTCAACAGGACGTCCACGTAAATGTTGTGCTGAGACATAATCTCCCTAATGTCCCATTTGACTCCAGCCATCAGCAGAAGCATCTGCTCGTAGTCGATGGCCTTGGCGGCGACGATCCAGTATATCGGTTTACGTAATTCGCTAGCTGTAGACACCGTCTGCACGGGAGGGGGAGAGGTGAGGGGGGGGTCAAGTAATGTGTGTTAGGCAGGGCGAGGCAGACAGGACACGTTCCGAGGGGAACGCGTCGTGTTCAAAGAGTAAAATTACAGGAGATGACATCGATCGGATGTTTATGGAGAGCAGCGGCGTGTTTACCTTCCGCATTCAAACATCAGGTGACAGAAAAATGAGACTGAGCCTGAGGAGCTGTCAGGACTCAAGAAAAGCCTGAGCGCCGGGCTGCCTTTTACATGTTTACTTATCCGTGTTTGAAGATCTAAGCAGCAAGGCTGCAAGGTAAAAGATGACGCTCATCCCTTTTTCACTCGCCTGTGAATAAAACTGCTGCAGGAACGGCTTCTTAGCGGCGGGCATCATGGCGTCCAGGTGGGACTGGAGGGACTCGAACTGCTCGGCTAAAAAAACACTGAGAAAACACAGAAAAAGGTTCCATTCAGCGTCACGCGAGGCCGCGATGAGACGAATCCGTCCCGAGGAAACGACCGCGGGATCGATCGCTGCCTAGACTCTGACGCCAGAGGCTGCCGCGAGCGTGCACGTGCACGAGCACCGGCGTTGGATCTGTAACGGGGTTTCGACACGAAGGTCGGCTGAATACACGCGCGCCTCCGATTCTGACGGGGAACTGAACATCTGGAGAAGTCCGCCCATTAAAATGAGAACGGGCAACGGGCGGGTAGAAACGCAGTGGGGAGCACGGCGCCGTGGGCGAGCTCACGTTAGGCTGAGCCACAGCAGCCCGGGCGACCTTGCTGTCGCATCTCGTCGGATCAGCTGGTGCGCGCGCTGAGGACACCTGAAACTTTTCACAAGGCACACGTTTCCCCTGCTGCCACTAAACGGCTCCACCTCGCCTCCTCCGCTCCCCCGAATGTACGGGAAGCCTTTGCCGAGCACGTTATTGCTGCGCGGCGGCGGCGCCCCCGGCCCTCGGGTTCAACTGTCGTCAGCCCGGTCTGGAGTCGGAGGGCGCAGGTCTCAGCTGGAGCTATTTTCTGCTTCACTCCCCATCTTTGAAGACAAAGTGCTGTGCGGCAGCAGCCTTTGTAAGCAGACCGTGCTGCTTTCTAATGAAATTATCAACGCTCCCTTTTGAGGTGTTGAGCAGGAATCCGGCTCCTTAATTCGATCAGTGAAAGAGCTTTGAGAAGCGTTTTCAGCCCCCCCCCCCCAGGTCCACCCCTGCGGCGTGTAAAGGTGTTACCATGGAGCCCATTCATATAAATGTGATGGTTCCCGGAGTGTGCTTACAGAGACTCGGTGGCCACCACCCTCTGGGCGAGGCCATACAGGGTCCCGCTGTTGGTGAGGACCACCACCTGACTGAGGTGGGGACTGGGCACCTTCTCCTTCCTCTCCTCCACCGGTCCATGGACCCCCAGGTTCTCCCCCGGTGCCTCCTGAAAAACAGAACATCCGGGCGGGTGAGCAAATGTTTTCCCCGACAAATGAAGTCAAGTTTATTCGCACGGAGCGCTCGTTCGTGCCAAGATGCAATTTCCATAGTGCTAAACAAAGCATATGGAATTTAGTCAGCCTCATGGAACTGCTTCCAAGCACAGACTCTGGATTCTGCCAACTGAATACTCATGAAAAGCAGCTATTTATCTGCCTTTTTCAAATAGTCCACCCACTTTTGTTTGCAAAAGAAAGGCTTCAACACAAATCCCCTCCCATCGATAGCAATATCACAGATTTACATAAAGGCCATTGAAATTCCAACCGGGAAGAGAGTTGGTATTGTCCGCTATCAGACGGGCATGTGAAGATGCCCCAGAACAGCTTGAGCTGGATCGATGGCAATCACACAGGTAATGAGCGAGCGCGAGGAAAAACGGCTGCGCTGCATCCTGACGCACTTACACACAGCACTCCAGAGCAATCAGGGTTTAATATCCAGCACCCCATCATCCCTCCAGCCAGAGGCCCGCACTGCTTACTGACGCTGCATCAAGTACAGGAAACAGGAGGAGACCCACGGGCTTTAAAAACATACACAGAATACCAGTCAAATGACCTCTGACCCTTTTTATTCCTGGTTCCTTGGTTGCTCTTCCCCTTGCGGGGCTGCGGTGAGGCTGCTGGAGCCTAGCCCAGTTGCACCTATGTTGCGTAACATCACAGCTTGAGAGCATTGAAAACGATAAGGACCCACAAAACACCACCTAAAATGTCCTTTCATTTCCAGAAATGAAAGGAAAATAAACTGAAGGCTGATATCTCCCACAAAAACGGGAGGCGGCCAAATGCAACCACGACTGTCCTGAAGAGCTGCTGGCTGCATCGGAGTCCCGGGGTTCACGACAAACACAGCTCAGATAACCTGTAAAGTGAATGTAAGTGATGCAATTACACTAATCCCTCTGACTAAGAGAGGGCTGCCAGTGACTCATTGTCCTCTGTGTAAATGAACAA
The DNA here is from genome assembly GCA_911728415.1 of Lagocephalus sceleratus. NCBI lineage: Eukaryota > Metazoa > Chordata > Actinopteri > Tetraodontiformes > Tetraodontidae > Lagocephalus > Lagocephalus sceleratus. Next base: position 2,754,282 of record CAJVRN010000219.1, on the reverse strand, counting down.
AGTTAGTTAAACTTTGGCTTGCATCAGTCTGACTTTGCAGCAAGTCGTGTTTGCTCTATTTTTAGTGGCTCTGCACGAGGACTGACCTTTCTTTGACTGTGTCCCTGCAGCGTAAACATGTAGAAAAAAAAACAACAAAAAAACAAAGAAACCCCAACAAAATAAAAAAAAACCCAAAAGGAAGACAGCATCTGAAAGAGCGTTGGAAGAAAAGTCATGTTTCTGTTTGAGCCGTCTGGGAAGCTGTGGGGACTGTTTGAATAAGCTGTAAAACAACATCGGTGACATTTACAATATATAAAGTTCTATTTTTAAAAAGTAAACAGCATATTCAACATTCCAGCACCCGTGCATGGACCTGATCAGCATTCATCTCGTTTGTGATGACTTCAGAAACTCCCTGACTACAACACAGAGATGAATTCCTCTTAATTAGCATGTCAGGATATCCTTGATATGCTCTAAAGGTCACATGTGGTTTGATGTGGAAATGGAGATTACCTCCATTACCACCACTGCTGCCATCAGTGGCTTCAGCGTTACCAGGAAATAACATGAGGAGGTTAATTTAATGTCTCAATATATCTGACAGCTCCCCCTGTTTGTCTGCAAATACAAGCAGAAGCAGCTTCATTCCTCTTTTTTTGATATTAACCTTGTTATAAAAAGAAAGAGTACGAGCATCAATCGGTGAATAATCTGTTTCCCGGTCTATTTAATATTGCCAAGGGCAGATTGAATTTGAGCTGGTAGGTCCAGATCAGCTTCTACAGATGACACAAGGAAACTTAAAAGTGTGAAGGTGATCCTGAGTCTGAAAAGGATATTATTGTTCACTACATTTTAAGCTACAGGAATCCCTCATACATAACAAAAATAGCTTTCAAATTCGGGTATATGTAAAACAAGTGAAAGGGACAGCGAAAGGGCTTGAAAAAAAAAAAAAAACGGGTAAACTGACCACATGTGCATATTACATTATCTGCAGATGGATGCATCAGTAAAGATATTTCAGCCACACAAGGGCAGGAAAAAAAAACACTCTTTGTAAGATGATCCAGCGATCATACATCACTTGATTTACACGCCGAATCTGCTGAAGAGATTAAGGAGTCAACTGTACGTCTCCCTGCTGCCCCAGCGAGACAGTAAAACAGCCTTTCCACTGTAGGCTGCAGTTCATCTGTCTTTAAGGCTGATGGTCTCGGTTCCACGGTCGTTTTCAGCACAAAGCATCGGCAGCGACTGTGACCACTGGAGGGGAAATATTAAAATCACTGTCCTTGAATCTAATGAACACAATATTTAGGAAACAGGAGGAACCATCTTGTGCACTTTTCCCATAAGAACAGCAACAAAAGCAGCACTTTGCATGCAAGGCAAGGAGGAAAAACATCCAAAAAAAAAAGCCTTCATTGTTCTTCATAAAGTTCCAACACCAAAGAGGAGTAAACATTTAGCAGTTGCTGACAGATCTGCAACTCAAATCTGCTGCCCGCTGCATCGCAAAAGGAAAGTCGACCTGCATCCCTGTTGACATCGACACCAACTTTTCTGCCAGATTTGTTCAGATCTCCTTTGTTTTTGATGGTTTGTAGCGAGGAGAAGACATTGGAACATGTCAGCAGGAGCTGGTGATGGGAGGGGGGCTGATCTTTGAGGAGTTACAAGGTGTACACTGAGCAAATGAACAGATTAGATAAAGTAAACTGGTAAATCCGAATGACACTTGTCCAGGAGAGTACCTGCAGCAGCGCTCCGGCAAATCCTCATTAAATCAATAGTGACATCAGCATGTGGTAATAAATCAGTCTGATCATTGGCAGCTTCCTGTTCTAAATTAGGACAAGTAAAAATAGAAGCAGAATTAACCGCTTATTTCGGCTCGGGCTCATTTTTCTTAGAAATACATAAATAAAAGCCTGGCCCATATCTACGCTCTCACGTCGCATTCAGCTCAGACTGCCGGCCGCGGCCCGAGAACACGCCCGGGCCCGCTCTCTTCTCTGTACCTGTCATCACTTTGGCAGGTTACAGCTTGGAAAATATTCCCGCTCATTCTCCAGCATAGAGGCGGCGCTCACGTGGCCTTTGGTCCGAGTTTAACAAAAATGGAAAAACTTGGTGATCTCACCAAACGCGAGAGTCAACGACGTGCGAGTGCTCCGAGCCGAGCCTAAACAAGGTGCTTCGTGGGAAAAATATATATATTTATTACTTAGTTTTAGGCTGCAGTTAGCAGTGCATCGTTATTACTTTGACATATTTCCTTTTTCTGCATCATGTTACAGACACATTGAGCGGTTTGACACGTATACGCTCATTAACTCTGACAGGAACAAAGAAATGTCACAAAATATAGACTTGAGACGTCATGAAAACATGACAGTTACTCCAGAGACACATCAGCGAGGCCCTGAAAAGGCTGAACCAATTCTGTCCTCCGGAGAAGAGTCCCCCTCGGGTTTGTTTTGTGTGACACGGTGGACCTACAAATATGCAAAATGTTTAATCAGGTGGGAGCTCAGCAGGACGTCCTCGTGATAACACTTAAATGCAATCTCTCCTCGGCCCACACCTTGGGCCAACCTAAACGATTTGATCAGGAAAATGAAAACAGGCAGCGCCGTCTCCTGTTCAGCTGCTTTGATTCATTATGAACTCATCAGACTAATGATTTCTTTTTTAAATGGAAGAAAAGAACGTGTCTATGCAGCTAACTAAACACCTGGCATGATCCAAACCAATCAGGTTTTTTCTTTGTGGGTCTCTGGGGTTAAATTACGTGTCGATTTCTGCCACTTGTCATCGCACTGTCTTGCTCTACTGTTGCTGTCACACCACCATCCAGCAACCCTCAGAAGACTCATCTCTGGCTAATAGCAGTTTTATCTCTGCAGACATTCTTTTCCTGTTTGTTTAATCCAGCCTTGTACCCCATCCATCCATGTGTTCAGGTTTATTCTGCTCACTTGGCTGCTAATCCAGCGTGTCCATGGAAATCAGCCTCTCCTCCTCATCACTAAACAGCTCTGGTAGCGCTGCTCAGGTCTGCCGTCATAACCATCAGGACAATTACTGCACACTGTACTGTACACTCATCACACACTCCTAATTTGATCCCAAACTTGCTTTTGCTCTCAAAAATAACGCTCTGTTCCCAGGCTCATCTGTTTTACAGCTCAGATGAAATAAAAAGGTCGGCATCCTCGTGCGCTCAAGCACCGATTAGATTTCAGATCTACATTCAATAATTCATGTAAAAGGTACAAAAGAGGAAGGGTAGCAAGCATTTGGAAGAACCTGCACTTTTCAACGAGAAAGTATATATAGAAGGGAATGAAGACTTTGCCGAGATAAAAACATAAAAGGATAAAAGGAACTCTGAGTGGGAGCGTTTCACCAGCCGCAGCGTGGTATTACAATTTTGCTAATTTAACCAGCGTCCAACCATCTTCATCCTTCATTGCCCCTGTATCGACTGGACCGAAACAAAATGGAACACAAGGTCCGTCAAAGCCAACATTGTTTAACGGTAGCGCTAGGTTTGAGAATATAGAGCATCAAAGTGAGGAAGCTTATCGAGCCCGATTAGGAACTAAGCCCTGCTACTCCAAATAAAATGTAGGAAACTGAGCATTCAGGGAGGGATCTGACAACAGATTAGATCAGAGCTTTGGATAAAATGGAAAACGGGGAGATCAGTTTAGTGATAACCATCAATCCCTGCTGTTTTTCCTATAGATCAAAGACAATCTGTGAAACCACCAAGAGTATAAAAAAAAGATAAAAAGCATGTCCTTTTAATGAGGATATAGTGTGTATGTATGGACACAATTATAATGAGATTCTCTTATGCTTTATAGTATTCATAAGGGACGTGTAAACTCCCCCCATGATGCCTTTGGGAGACATCAGCTCGGTGCTTCTATATCAATCACAGTAAGAGCGCTGAGTTTCAGCCCCATGGGAAAAAAAATCCCAACCCGATTCCATTCAGACTCTTACCTCAGTGACTGTTATAGGTGTTATTGAAGCCATATATTGGGAACTTAAAGAAAAGGGAAGCAAAGGAGTTGTTTTTTTTTCAATATCCTAGCCGGACTCCGTCTGGTTTTACGGGCTGTGATTATAGGACTGTGCACAGCAAGGCCCCATCTTAGCAAGAACTCCGCAGGGATTCCTTTTCATGTCATCTGGGTGAATTGTAGAGCTCAGTTAGGATGCTATAAGCAAAGCTGGATCTATGGATATACTCAGTACAGGGACCCCACTGCTGAAGGTTACATGTGTAGCACTATTGTACTCATGCATGATTTCACGAAGGCCTGCAATGTATGCAGGCACCAGAGGGTCTCATATGCATCCCTAACTTATATGAAAGAAAACTGGGATTATGTTAGAGGCATCAACGAAACAATCAGAGAAATGGTGCACATGAAAGATGCACGTGCGGGCTCTCGTACGAGGACTTTTATTAAACACATGATCTCATTATATACATTTCCACGGGTAATTCTGACCAGGCAAAACCACCAATAAAGGAGAAAAGGGACTTTGACAGGAAGAGAGGCTCAGTGAACTCAGAGAGGTCAAACAACTCTCCAAACCCACCCTTATCATAAAGCAAGAAAGTAGCCGGGGGAGTGGGGAAGTGATCTCTCGACCGAAGTGTCTCAAGTCATTTATGATTGATTACTTAGTCTTTTCCACCGAGGTTTACGGACGGGTCCAAAGGATGGGCTGATAGACAATTACTGTTGAGTGCATCCTGTTGCACCTCTTTGTCACTCTAATACTAGAAAATGTGGTTCTTATTAGAGAAATGTCAAATGGAATTAGGACCTTCATTTATTTTGTGTGGCACTGGCTGGCATCTCAGGTGACACATTTTCCCATAAGTCCACGCACCTACTGTGCTGGTTAAAAAAAAAAAAAAAAAAAAAACAGCCTCGCTACTTTGTAGTACGAAACAAAGCTCTCCAGATAAAACTTTAAAGTCACTTTTAATCATCACCACATTTACTATGCAGGGAAACAAGATGACTCATCGGCAGAATATGATGGAGGATGAGCGGGTGTATTCACAGAGATCAACCGTCTCCTCGTCGCGGGGGGAGCGCGACCTGAAGACGGGATCGTCGATGACAGAATGCGAGCACTAGACCGGCTCCCAGCAAAACGTCAATATTTTTTGTGTCCTGACAGCCACAGAATCAGCGGCGGCGGTGGAGTCTAATTATCCCCTATAATCCCTGTCAAATGGCATTCCCCTCTGGCTGGCTTCACCGTTCACAGTGAGAGACGAGCAGGAGTCAGCCAAGACCCAAGACAATCTGGACGGTGAGTCCCTCGAGTGAGGGCTGCAGCTAATGACCAGGGTGTGTATCATGAAGTGTGACCCCTCTCTTTGCAAGCGTAGGGAACCACAGGATATGCTGGAACACAGAAGAGGAGTCTCGAGAGCTGTACAAGTGTTAAATGGAGCAGCGGCACGAGGCAGGATCTATGTTTGTGTTTACTTGCGTGTTCTCTCTTGGGCTTTCTGCTCTGTTGCCATTTGTGCCTCTTAACGTCCTTCACTGCCAGACAGCCAAGACAGAAAATACCTAGTTTGGTGCTTCTGTTTCATGGTCGAGTGCCACCGCTCTAACAACGACAGTGTTATCTCCAAAGCACCATCATGCAAACGAAAGGTAGAAAAAAAAAAAACCATATCATTTATATTTATGCTATTGTGACATCTTAATGGCCTGGGTTGGTGGTAAATACTGAAAAAGGTACACATACAAAAACTTGGGGGAACCAATTACGTGGGAGGAATGACAGTAACAGTTCACAATGTGGCTTGAAAAACCCGTAAACGCTTAACGGAGACAAGATAAATAAATAATTATGAATAGAAGTGGAAGAATGAGGTGATGAGGTTTAAAGAGTAAAGGCTGATGGGGTAGTTCTGCTATATCTTAGTTTTGGCAAACTTTGATGGTAGACTCCAGTCTGTTTCTCAGCACTGGCATCTCTCAAGGTTGCGTACTGAGCCTGTCGTGCTACTTAATATAGAAGATAGTACAATAGAGAATAATACTATAGTATACATACAGTTGACAGAATTGTACTGTATTTCTTAACAACAGTGAGACAATCTACAGAGATCAAATCTGCTAATAAAGAGAAACCAACAAAAATGTTCACAGACACACAATGTTCACACACAAACAGGAAAAAACCAAAGAGGTCAACACTGGAGGACCCCCTGTCCTCTTTGTAGTGTAAAGAGGGGGGCTGAAAAGGTCTCCCGCTTCATGATTCTGACACTTCACTGTCAGATCACTGAAACAACATAAGCAGCATAGCAGCAGTTCAATGTTGTTGGACACTTAAAAAGAACAAACACTCTTTTGAGCTGCTCAAGGCCTTCTTTGCCTGTTGTACTGTGAGTATATTGACACGTTGCCTCACAACGCGGTATGTTAACAGCACTGGTGCAGACAGGAAAAGCATCCAGGTCATCAATATGTGCCAAACAACACACCTGCCCCTTTGGAGGACAATTTCAGGACATCCTGCCTCTGCATAGCCACCATCAAACTCATCTTTTGGGACCATATTTTCTCCTTGCTCCTCAAAAGAATATGCAAGAAGGGAGAACAAGTGTTTCTAATGAGCCGTTACTGAACTAAATGAGGGACTCTGACCACCCTGACCCGACCACAAGGACTAATGGTCCCATCCCTTTAACATGCAATGCTGACTCAATCAACATTCTTATTCATTAATCCATTCACTCGTTTAATTATTTGCCACTTAAGAATGATTGATGTGTAACTGTATGGATGCATGTCCACAGAGGGCACGCTTGGTTTCTGCCGACTGACTTTCTGTGCAACGACACACCGGTCATACTCTATTCCCTGTGTTTTCTTCCTCGGTGGTCCGCAGCAGTGGCACTCAGGTGAACCCCCTGACAGAACGAGTGTGGCCATGGTCCATGCTTGTGACACTGACTCCCACACAACCAAGCAAGCAATTCTGCAACTGGATTCAAAGTGAAATTATTTTATAAGACAGGTGATTCATTTCATGTAAAAGGGTTCAGCTCAGAGCACCACACCTGGGTAAACACCCCATGTGTGATTAAACATTATGTAACAAGCAATTTATGGGGAAGAGAAAAGACAATTATTTCTTTGCCACGCTCAGAAGTTTCTCCCTAACCTCACACCCTTTCAGACAAACCGAGTTAAAACCTTAACGTCAAAAGTGAGAGTATTCTAAATGAAATCCTGCCAGACCCAGAGGAGCGATGGGGTTTCAGGGAGGTAATCACGAATAACAGAGGAAGACACGGACTGCGAGAGAGGGAATGATCTTCTCCCTCTTCCCGATGGAGATTCCAATTTAAGCTGAGGCCATGCGGCACCTCAGCTGAGACGAGATGAAATCGTGCAGACGTCACGTGGGACTCTGGATCATTACTAGCACATTGGTTTTGGGGTCCGATAGTCACAACTCCAAATCAAAGGAACAAAACCACAAGGATTTGGCAGCTCAATTGAAATGCAGCATGCAATTAAGTTTATAATCTGTTTACAAATGAGGTGCACCCTGCTGCAGTCTCTGGAGTGTGTGGGTGTGAGTTTTGGTATGCAGGTGTGGGGGTGTTTCTTTGTGTACTCAAGCTGAATACATTCAATATCACGCTGGAGTGAAATCGCCAGTGTTACAAAAATCTATACATGTGCAAACACACAGGGAAGCTGTATGGAAAAGTAGAGAAAATAATTTATTTTCATGTGAATTCATTCAACATTTGTAGCAATAATAAAAATAATAATAATGTGCCCCTCAGATCTGGAAAATAAGAGCAGAAAACTATTTTAGATGATGGGAAGAGAAAAAAGAGAGTTTGTTGGAAACTGTGGCACTGAACGATTTATGATGAAGACGATGAGCAAAAATAGTTTATATATTACAAAAAGGCCAAACCTTTAGAGAAAGGTTGAGTGCAGCTATCTGTAGAAACAGCCTATGGTGGTCGCTAAGTGATAATATGTGGTCTGGTGAAACTAGAAGCTATAAATTAGGGTCTAGCACAAACAGAATTCCATTATGGAACGGCAGTGCACAGCAGCATCGGCTGCATCGGTGCAGAGCACCGAGAGCGATCCATCAGAATTACATCCCACTTGAACAGGAATGGGTCATAAAGAGCTACTGGACGTACAATAAATCTCCATAGCACCGGATAAACAACCGAGGAGAAGGTTTGGGACAACTGCGAGGATTGGATAGCCCAGCTGACCCAGTTTGAATCTAGCTTGGGACATTTAGCGCATGCCCCCCCAGCGAAGAGTGAACTGACATATTCACTCTTGGCTGAGGGAGACTGAGTACTGAGCGCGTCTATGCTGTTCCCTCAGTTACTGCCATTTAAGTAGTTGGTACAGAGCCACTGAAGGGAAAGAAAACTGCTCTATTTTGCGCTTTCCTAGCGTTACCTGTTTATTCCTCCTGCTGTAGTTTCTTTCCCCATTGTCCAACCTAGAAACCTCCTAGTATGTGGGTCGACTTGCATGATTTTCCTGATGTGTGCTCTATTTGCATTGGAAAACCAACAGGAAACAACCCACAAAAGATGACTTCAGCCTGGACTTTGGTGGTTATGCAGGCAGCACTGATGAGATTAGAAAGTCACAGCACTTCTCAGCAAATGACATATCACATTACCTTATTCAGGATGTCACTGGGGGAAAGAACACATTTTCTTTTTCATTTTAAAAACAAATCACATATTAAGAGGCTCTGTGACGTCAAATCAAATCCAATTTAACAAAAATAAGCAAAGCTGTCTTTCTTTCTGATACAGCAGTGCTGGATTTACAGCTGTCATCTCATTTCTAGATTTTAGTTTTGAATGATGATGCAAGCAAGGGGTAAAATCAAAATTCAAGATAATTAATGGAGGTTCACGGATCCATGCCCTATAAGGATACCATTCAAGCATCAACAACGACAAGTCTTCTTGCAGGGGTGCACAAAATCTCTGTGATGTTTAATATTGGGGTCGGATTTAAATCCAGTCATGGCTTCTTTGAGCTCAGGCCAAAAGACGGGCCATCTAATCCAATTAAACGGCAGGAAAAAAAAGACTTGTACCATCATGTAATGGACGGAGAATCTTCACTTTAGCTGGATACACTGTGAGGAAAATAACATGTAGAAAAAAAAAGCTCGTGTCCAGTTAATTGTTACTATGTATTATATCAGAAAGTAGTAGTGATTGAGGATAATGGAACAACACATGCCATCCCTGATGCTGGCACTTAAAGAGAGAGAGGTACATGTAGGGGTGAGTGACCACTGGCCACATAATGATGACCAATAATGCATTTTGGGTCGACATGGGTTGTGGGGACAGGCCTAGTCACGGTGGATGGAGGCAAAAATAATATGGAGACATTAAAAGGAGAGGATGTAGGGGTGCAATGGAAAGAGCTCATTTGTGTCAGGAGACCAGGGGGAAAAAGAGTGTTGGTAAAAGAGACCAGGAGTGAGAGTAGTCTCACCACGTCGATGAGGCTCTCCTGGATGCGGTTCAGAGTGGTCCTCAGTCGGCTGCTGATGAGGCCCAGACTTGATGACTCATACTGTAAAACACACACAGACATCCAAATGTACAGTCAGAGTCGCACAAACATGCTTTCAAAGCGTGAAATCATGCACACACAAGCGCGGGCAGCAACGTCTGCTCTTGCCTCACTCAGTCAGAACCGAGAGAATCCCTTAAAACGACTGTAATTCCAAAAGGGGCGAGGGGGGCGGGAGGGCCAGATTAAAAATGAAATAAATGACTCTAACAAAAGGATGCCAACTACATTACCTGGCAGGCAAGAAAAAGAAGGGCAGAAAGGATAAACACACAGCAAACTTAACATGAAAAACATCCTGTAAACTCAAACGAATCACACCACACAGCATGAACCACTAATCTGGCCTCACAAGGCGGCGGCCGCCTTGTGGAAGTCATGATACCTTCTCTTACCAAGCAAGCAGGGCCCACCACCCTGGCAGTCCCCACCTCTCTGCCACCATGAGCTGGCAAAGATGGGCTTGGGACGGGCTACGGAAGACAAGTGGACAGCAGAAAGAAAAAAAGAAGTAGCTTTGAAAAATGATAGAAGTAAACACACATGCACGATAAAATAAATATATGGATGGAACATGGGAGAAGGAAGTTACAAGTGCACAAAGATTAACAACAACAACAGCTCAGAGACATTGAAAGTGACATTTCGAGTTCAACTTCTGACCTGGAATTATTACTAAATTGCCTGTGATTGCACCGTTATTGTGTATCGTATTTCGACCAGCATGGAGGACAATCCGATCCTCCTGAAGGGGAGCGATCACAAGCTGTGGGAAGAGTTTGCTGCTTCCTGCAGCAACTTCCATTTTTCCTCTCCAACTTGCTGTCAATAGATCTTTTGTGGGTCTTTGTTTTGGTAGGCGACCTCTCTCGTCTTCCTTTCAGACATCATACTGCAATGAAGTACTCGTGTCTCTTCTCAGACACTTTCATCAAGGGTCCAGGTTGGTCCCGAGGGGAAGAGCATTCTGTGGAGTTTATTGCTTTTCCAAAAACTATTAAAAATCTACCTTTTTTTCAGAGCGAGCAGCAATACAAGCTTGATTATTAATGGGGCTGAAGAATTTCTGGGCCTGGCAAATAACGCATATTTAACAAATTTAGCCCAGTTTATTGGGGCCAATAAACACAGATTATGGGATATTTATGCTTCTGAATAAATATGAGCCATTACAGTGAGGAACTCGTGATTCAACGAGCGTCATCTTGATTCCAGTCAGAGGAAAGGGAGCAAAGCCTGGGTCAAAACACAAGTATATGTGCATAACAATTTCCTTAAGCCTTTAAAAGATTCATAGATACATTAACATTTCCCTTTAGGTGAAGCTTTGAGTATGACTATTGGTGATATAAGTGGGTTTGTGAAATTACATTTAATGAGGGCCAGACTGGGGAGGTTAAAAAAAAAAAGATGTGGTGTGAGAGTTTAACAGAGATGACAGGTGGCATGAGAATAGTGAGAAGGAGAAAAAGCAGAAGGCAGAAGGTTTTAAAGCCAAATAATGAGATAAAGCTCAATATGTTCTAAATCATACACATAAAATAGGGTGGAAGGGCTTGAGAATCATCCACGGACCCATCAGTCAGATTAATAGATGAGGAAGATGATGGTTTAGAGAGTTTGTAATCTCACAAGCTGTTTGACACCTTTTTCTCCCCACAAGAAACACACAACACACACAAAGACAATACAAATATGCCAATAATGTGTATCACAGCTGCCCCTGAAGAGTCTTCAACCTCTTCATCGCCACCTCAATGGGACAGAAGTCGTTTTGTCGCAATCATTGCCACTTCCCCGAGGGCAACGCGGAGACAAACGCTTTGTGAGGTGCAGTGTAAATGACATCATATCGTCCAGATGGAATGAAAACCGAGCTCACACACTGTAACCGATTGCTCAACCAAAATCCTTTCTGAGATGGGCAGCACAGGAAAAAGATGGAAGCAGACATTATTTCCTCGCTCCCTGTAAATCATCCGTAAAGAACTCTGTGATCCATCTTTGGAAATGAATCCACGCATTTCCATTATCGCACCAGAAAAAACATTATGTAACTGCAGAGCCACAATAGGAAAAAAGAGAGAAAAACACACAGTATGATGTATTTTTTTTATTTGGGGGTGGGGGGGGGGCTCCATATTGGAATCAATGCTTTATGTCTAAGAATGTGGTATGTGTATCTTGTGTGGTGTGAGTAAAATGTCAGAGAGCACCGAGCGCATGCAGAATTACTGTACCATGTCGTTGCGTCCGAAGAAGGTGTAGACAGCATAAAGGTAGTAGTCAAAGAGCTGCGACACACAGTGGATGACGTCAAAGGCAATGGGCTTCAGAATACTCATCATTTGCATGTATTTCCCTGTGGAATCACAGGAAACTGCGGTGAGTCGGAAGTCCGAAAAGCTGCTTAAACTGCAGCCAATACACCAAAAGTCAGGCAACAACCTTAATGGAATAAGTTCAGAGGTAGCACATTTACATAGGTTTGAGAGAGACACTCAAATCATGAGATGAGGAAGAGGTTCAGGGCGTCACAAGGTTATTTGTTGATTGATGAACACTGGAAATAACACAAAATACCACCGTCTCTCCAGACAACGCTCTGTCTCCAACATACTCAAATCTTTTACAACCTTTCTCTCAATTTCTCTGACTTTGGGGGAAACTGAACTCTGCCAAAGTACCGCAGACACTAACTCAGCAGTGGCCACGTGGCATCAAATCTGGGCTTTTCTTGACATACAGCTCTAAATCAATAATGACAAGATTAAAAAGAGAAAAATATTTGATTTTGTCCTGTGTGAGTGGAAAAGTTAGGCAAGAATCCCAGATTAGTTATGATATCATAGAAATCGATTCAAATCAATCTATAAAGCATGGAAAGGAAAGGTGGCTGTTACCTTGATCAGCCTATCACAACTGAAACTCACGACAAGGGGACCGTCAAAGTGTCATGAAAATATGAAACCACAGTTTCCCATATGGAAGGCCAGACCTCGGGTTAAAGGTTAATATTATGGGGTGTAGCAATAACAGTGCTCTGCTGACTGCAGTGGTGAGTAAATGGGAGTCTTCGGCACACTGGTGCAGAGACTCAGCGAGGGTGAGTGATCTCAAGAATAGGGGAGTGAAACAAGTACGTCAATGCTGGACTCACCGACAAGCCGGATGACATTGAGAGTAGTGTTGGTGAGGATCGGTGCGTTGGCCTTATTCAGGTTGTAGTCTGACTTTTTCTTGCTTCTGATGGTTTCCCGGGACACACTGATGGTGGGAGCATCGGGCGGAGGTGAGACAATTAGAGCAGAATCATGACTAATATGTGATATGTGCTGCTGTCATTAATCCTTGCCGGTGAGGAGTCAGGTTAAAGCTTAGGCCAGGTTAGAGAGTGTAATTAATCCATCAGAACCCATCACACAAAGCACGAAACACAGCAAGACCCTTATGGAGAAGTTTCTGAACTGGTGGTCTGGGATCAATGAGCTGTATTAGCCGTCTAACATTACATGGGCATTTTAATTTCTTAATGTGACTATGCAACTAGCTCAGTAATTAACCATTTGAGGTGTCTTAAACAGAATGGAAGATCAATGCTTCAGCCACTATGTGCTAATGTCGGAATGTATGTGGAAGAAAGGAACCATGGTGACGAGGGCAAAATACCAGGGATAGATGTCATAGAAATGAATGACACTCAACAAAGAGCACAAACATCATAGTACCATTAATAAGTCATTTCACATTAGTTCAGAGGAAATGGTCACTAGAAAAATGCTTCAATAATGAGGAGCTGCTGAATAAATGATAATGTGTTGTTTCCTGTGGAACAGTGGGTGTCAGCTGTTCAAATGTGTAAAAAGACATGCAGTGGGAAAACAGAAAAATTAGTTCATGGCACCTATGCCCTCAGTCTCACTTTGTCAAATAAAGGCTTAAATGCCCAGAAATCTATCGTAAAAACGAGATGTTGAGACCCAATAATGTGACAACTATGACTAACCTAACAGACATATATAGCGTAGATAAAAAGAAGGAGAATTATTCATGGCTGCAAAGCTTCAGCTCTCTGCATACGATGCAGGGTTAGAGAGAGGGGATCTAAAATTATCAACGTTGAAATAAGCCAAGATTTTGCATACTGTAATTATAAAAGATTCCAGAATATTCATCGGTCCCTTTTGTGCAGTCGAAACAGCTTGGAGCGACAACCGGCTTGGAACTGACCTCTTGAGCGGGGCATCGCCTGTCTGCTCGTCAACATAGTCCTGCTTGAGCTCCTCGGGGACGTCGCTGTCGCTGTCATAGTCTTGATACACACTCTTTTCCAACTCATCTGACTCATACTTGAGACACAACAAGGAGATGCCGGATGAGAGGCTTGTGCAGAAACACACACTCGCACAGTTGAAAACAGCAAAACAAAACAGTTTGGAGTGGACGAGAGGTGTGAGACAAACTGCTGCAGGAGGCAAATGTTGACCAGGTAACACACACACACACACACACACACACACACACACACACACACACACACACACACACACACACACAGAACAGTAAAGGCCTGTTTTCATTCATTCAATTTAGCTCAAATTAAAGGAAGTAAAACATCCCTACATAACTGAAAATGACTCTTTTGAGCAGGAAAAGGTCAGTTCCTCCTCACCTGAAAGGTAATATTTTCTTGGTCGTACTTGTACATACACAAGAACCATAGAAGAAGTATTGCAGGCCAAAGAGCGAGCTGCAGCAGCGCTTCTGTAATCCAACATGGTATAAAGTGCAATATTGCTGTTGATGCTGAACCCAAAATGAGAATATACCAATATAGTAGCGGTTTCGGTATTGGGTTAGTTGTATAATCTCTTCTTTCAATTTTTGAAGGGACATATTGTGACAGACAACTAATAAAGCTTGGAGAAACAACTGAGGCTTTTTGGACTTTACAATGTAGAGCCACAGGTCGCAGAACAAAACTCCACTATTGGCTAACGTAATTCAGACCACAGGATATCGTGCATGCTATAGATGACTGGTTGCACCCTACAGAAGCTTCAAGATGTCGGCTTTAGTGAGTACTGGGAGAAGTGAGACATACCAACATGTATGCTGAGGTTATTATTTTTGAGAATAAATGTTGTAAAAATATACAATCTTGCTTGACACCAAAAGTAAAATGTGTGTTTTGTGCATATTTTACATTACATGAATGCATAATTACATTTAACTTTATAGAGGCCAAAAACAAATATGAAACCCCATCCTTGTTTGCAGTGTTACCCTTATCTTCAATCTTTATCTGCTACGATGAACAGTGCACCAAAATCAGGGCTGATTCTGCTCTGGGATTTATTTTACTGGCCCCGCTGAAGAGGAACGATAGCAGACCACCTCACAGACACTCACCCCATTAGATGCCAGCACATCTTCTGTCTCCTCCTCTTTGTGCTCAATGTGCATCTCAAAAGGGTTTCCTTCCACAAGGTAGAGCTGGAAAAGAGAAAGCTCCTCCTGAGCCAGGCCAGTTGATGACGCAGCCTGTCTGCTCGGAGAGACGGATGGAGAGCGACACTGGCCCATGAACTTAAACTCCTGGATTTATGGGGGCGAAACATAAGAGAGAGAGGAGAGAGAGAGAGAGAAAGGAGTCAGCCAGAATGAAAACTGCAGAAAATACTAAGAGCATGTGAGTCACGACAAGGACACAAATACAAGCAGCTTATTTCAAAATTTATGTTTATCTTTCTTTAAATTAGTGACCTTCAGCAGAGTTTAAACGCATTTTTATTAAGAGATGCTCACTGAGATCACAAATCCCCTCTCAAACACCTGTTTTACTTCAAAAATCAAAATAACACAAAGCGTCCTCCCATTCCGAACATTCAACTGTGGATTCATGCTCATGTATGCCATTCCTTTTGGCCTTTCTCACGCAGAAAACTGGTACCAACCATTAAACACTGAGAGGCGGTATTCTTGGGGGGAGGGGCTTGGTCCTGTAAGAGTCTCTACGCGGTCGTACAACGCGCGCCCACGCATGAAGAAAATAATAACGCATAATAATAGGTACGGACGCGAGGAATGAAAATGAACTTGCTGCATTTATCTTTCTGACATCTCATTTTTTGCTTGTAATTTCTGCTTGCACTCAACATATTTTACGATGCAAATGGTCTCCTCTTTAAGCCTATAGATGAGCGTCTGCATTATTTTGGTTGTGACTGCACATGATTGACCTTGAATCGATTTACATTTTCCATTTAAGTGCTGCTCGCGACTGTGGAATTTGGAAACATCAGATGAAAAGTTCAGTTTATTGTTTTTTGTCGATCACGCTAAGCTAGAAATCAAAGTTTTACTGTTTTCCCTCAGCTATAAGCTTTTACTCACATGCAGCTGAGAGATGTTAAAGTTAGACTTGACCGGACACAGTTCCCACGTCTCATTCTCCAGAAACATCCTCAGCTCTTCCAGTCGTGCCCTGAGTGGATCCAAAGACATGAAACAAAACAGCATGAGAGAAAAGACAAGAGTGATAAAGTTGAAAGGAAGTAAGGGTGTCATCAAGCAGCTAAAAAACTCAATAAAAAGGTCAGCGTGCAGCAAAACTCCAACTGTGTGCGTCATTCAAGTGTGATATTTTACAGCTATGGACATCCACGTGTTAAACAGAGCAGAAGTGTTGAATAAAGAGAGCACTTCTCTCTTACTTAAAGAGGTCTAAAGAATGAGATATGAAGGTCATTGGGAGGGAGCGAGGCCCTGTAGCCTGAAAGGCTTCCATTTCTGTCTGGCTTTATTATGCTCAGCGTGTTAGTGGTACACATCTATCCACATCTAACGCCTCAGTGTGAGTCTCTTAGCATCCGCAGCAATGGCACCAGTCTTTTATTTATCGTGTCTGAACACCATCGGCCCATCCAGCTGCAACAACAGTACGTCATCACCCACGCTGATAAGGTGAGGCATGTTGGCAGATAGTACACGGCACACAACATCTGCACGAGGAAAATCAATCAAGCCCAAGAGGAGGCACGCCAGTAGGCTCCAGACCTAAGGAGTGACGTGTGAATGAGCAGCGGAGTCATGTTTCATCACTATGCCATCTCTTCTTCACCTTTTGTCCTCTCCTCAGCAGTTTTTATGAAATAAGATTTTTTTTTTTTTTTTTGCAGGTTAAATCTGAGAAAGAAGTGCGCTATTTTGCTATTCTCCTGTCAGGGAAATGAGGCTCATTATGACTCCACAATTTAGGGGACCTCATCAGGGAGTTTTGACAGGCAGCCACAACAGCGGGTGTGATTCATGTCAGAAGATATTTATATTCACGCCAAAGGTCAGCAGGGGGTTACGCAATCACGATGAGAATGAGCTTCCAGCTCAGCGAGAGGTAATTACTAGTCTAATGAAAGAGGGTTACATTAGAAACAAAGGATGATTCCAGCAGCAAGTGTGATGATATAAAGTTCCTATGAAGCACTCAGAACTTGAGGGGCTCCAGGGCTTCTGCTCAAGACTCTGACCTGTGATAGTGTTTAAAGTAGTTGACGCTTTGCCATTTGATGGACTCCTGCAGGACCTCCGACTTGCTGCCGCAGAACTCCTCACCCACCTGCATCAACCTGGAGGAGAGGTGCGGCGAATGGGTTTAGGGAGCGGGCGACAGTCAGATTATAAATGACAACAGACTGTGACGGCTGAACCTTCAAAACTAATTAAAATGTCAATCAATCAACTTATGCTGAAAACATGGTTTTTATCCAGGGGTGCACGGAGGCATTCCTCGAGGGCCCCAGCCAGGATTTCTGTCCTTCCAGGTAGTCACAGCTTTTAAAGCCCTTTCCTTGGGGAAGCGTTGTCTGCCTGGAGGGACGGAAAGCCCGACTGGGGGCCTGGAGGGCCGGTTCTGTGCACCCCTGTTTATATCGCTTTACTTCTATAAAAACAGAAAACCATTCTGAGCATTTTGTTGGAATTATGACAAGAAAGAAAAAACCCAATTACTCTGGGAAAGAGAGGGACTGTGTATGCAGCGAGCCTAACAAGAAAGAGAAAAAAGGAAGGCAGCAGCAACACCGCAGATCAATTAGAGGGAGGAAGATGAGCCTCGGCACTCCAGACGTACCTGCTGATGACATCCAGTACCACAATGAAATCATCGTATTTGAAATTCGACATGTCCGTTCCCAGGATGTACGCCTTCACTTTCAACTGGACGTCCTGCGGAGGGAAGGGACGCGGTAATGCTGCTGGGACTGTCTGCGCTTGTGCACACGTGGTCGAAGGACGACCTTGACCAGGTTCTTGAAGTTCTTGATTAATATTCTAGTGTGACCTCACCTGCCAGATCCTTGTCAGCCCGTGCTCCAGCTTCTTCTTCACGTAGCTGCGGTCCACCACCAAATCATCTGACTCAGCAGCTGCTGCGTCGTCTGCAAGTATTTAAGCACAGGGATGGATCAAAAACACACGCAGTGGTTCATAAATACACAAAACATCTGAGTGTGTGGTTTAAAGGCTTGTGGTCTGAAGCAGGCTGGATGA
Organism: Lagocephalus sceleratus; assembly: GCA_911728415.1. Taxonomy (NCBI): domain Eukaryota; kingdom Metazoa; phylum Chordata; class Actinopteri; order Tetraodontiformes; family Tetraodontidae; genus Lagocephalus; species Lagocephalus sceleratus. Next base: position 2,736,082 of record CAJVRN010000219.1, on the reverse strand, counting down.
CAAAGGAAAATAAGCCACTGACAGTGAAATATACAAGTCAGTCTGATATGGATGGAAAACGCTGCATTTTCACAGCGAAAAGTAGCGAGGGACCTTGAACGCGTCGAGGCGCACAACTCTTCTTCACATTACGACCACAGCAGCTGCACTTCATCTTTGTAAAGGACTGCTCAGTTATTCCAGAACAACTCACTCACTGTTCATTAAGCAGCTTATTGCTTTTGCTAATGTACAAGGGTGCTGGGTTATTTAAGAACACATTTTCATTTTGCATCTATATCTGCGCAAAGTTCTCTGCTAGCTGCTAATAAACAGCAATCAATTCCAAAATGTCAACTCTAGGCATGCGACAATAACAAGCAGGAGAGACACAAATTAGATTTTAACCAAAAGGAAAAGGGGGGAATTAATTAATTTCTGATGGTGCGTCTCTCTAATTAAAGTCTGTTCACATTCCGAGTGCATGATGTCTGTTTGGAATCTGTCTGAGGTCCCACACAGCCTGAAGACGCATCTGTCTGGGAAAAAACCAGGAAGACGTGAAGGAATCCTAAATCTTTTTTTTTTCTTTTTTCAAAAGCGAGAGATCTAAATCCTTACAAGCACAAAGACAAATGCCCTGGATTCCAGCTCAGTGTTGACAGGATACACAGACCCTGCTGGGTGCAGATAAATTTATTGTTTTAATTTTGAAGCTTTGCAAATTTAGGTTAATTTCAGTCATATTTCTCAAGATGAATGGAATGCTCAATATTACTCCGACATATCACACGGGTTGAAGTAGGCAGTGTCAGTTCTGTCGTGGCGGCACGTTGTATATCCTATTATATAAATACAAGAAAGGGGAGAAAGAAAAATAACATATAATGACAGTTGCCAAAAACTGAGATGTGGGTGAGCTATTAAGTTTCTTTTTTTATAAATGTAAAAGTTCAGAGAGACAAATGAACGCCCAAACGAGTAGAGGGAAAAGAATGCTCAATGGTAAATCTATTCCCTTGCCCAAAGAGTGAACCTGGCTTATTAAAAGCAGCTCAGAAGAAGTCCAAAAAGGTGAAATCATTTCTTTACAGTTATGCAAGAAGAAAACAGAGAGAGAAAAGATGATTTTGCTCGCCAATGAGAGATTAAAAATATATATAGAAGCTTAATCCAGGAATCATGAAAAGATACCATGTGTGACACACAACACTGAGAAATACAACTTAAAAGGACTAAATTATCTCCATAAAATGTAATAACCCATAAAAAAGCCGGTAGCAGGATAAACCACTAACACATCTTGGCATGTCTCTTCAGGCAGGGTGTCCCTGCACCTCTGGGCTTCTGATTTTAACAGCTTCACCACTCTTGACTCAAAGTCAGCAACATAAGAAGACACCGGCTACTACAAGATCACACCGGGAGAGACAGGATAAAGAGAAGAGGTGAGAGTTCTGCTGGTAAGTGAAGAAGTTCAGTGGTAAAATAAACATGTCTGGGCCTGAGACCCAGTGAAGCAGCTGAAAGCAGAAAGAGCCTTTTTTTGGTTCTTTTTGTTTTTTTATTATTATTATTAAAAGCTTGGCTCCCGAGGACAGTTTTTCAGGCACATAAAAAATTATTTGGAGATATTAAAAAAAAAAAACAGCTTATACAAAGTCATAAATATAGTAGCCAGTTTTTATAAGACATATATATATGTGAGCTATATAGTAGTAATAATAATAGCTAATGTGTAGTTTATTTTTGATACAGTGCATCACACAAGCCCTTCAGAGCTGCAAATGATTTATTATTTTAATTTAGAATAAGTACCTAATTCATAAACTCAGATAAACACCTACTCAGTCATAGCGCGCATTATTCAGGCTAGGGAACAGAAAGGACAACAAAAAATGGCTTCATATATATCTATGATGTGTAGGACTGAGCCACATCAGCGGAATATCTCACATCCTCCAACTGTCCATACAAGGGGTCCTGCTCAAGATAAAGTCTTACAAGGAGGCTTTGTAGATAGGAAAAGCATCAGTTTAGGCTTATTAAATACAATGTCTAATGAAAGATAATGCTACTAATAATAATAACAATAACAATAATAATAATAAAGACAATAGAGAGGAGCTGTTAAATGACTACTGTGAATCATAACTGTAGTAGAGTTTACATTGTTCCCAGTATGTTACTGAGTCACTTTACACATGAATGATGTAGCTGGGTTTACATCCTCAAAAGTCATTCTTACTCCTGTTGATTTAGGTGAGGAGGGTTTTCATTAATAAAACCAGTGAGATGTGCAGAAACAGTGATTAAGGTTTCATAAATCAATCAAAAGATTCAGTGCAGATTAGCCAACTACAGTTCATTTCCAAAGCGTGCTGCTCTATCTGCCACGTCACTACGGGAACAAAGTCCAATTCTCACCTCAAATGTTCAACAATCTGTTTTCTTTTTCACAGCCTTGCAAAGAGCCAACTCGACATTAGCCTCCAAGCTCCCACACGTGCTCCGTATGAACGTGTAACAGATGCACAAAGCGACCGAGGTTACTGACCCTCTCACACACACAGGGTGACCCCTGCGTCTGACAGATGTGGATGCTGATTAAACACGTCAGGTTCCGCCCAACACAAACAAATCTGTGTTGTCAGGAGGGTCTATGACCCTGGCCGCTGTTACTTCCTGGAGCAACCTTTTGTTTCATCAATTGCTGAGATTAATTACTGAAGCGTTGTGCTGACCAGTGCAATAGATCAAGAAGGTGTGATCTTAAAGGCAGCGCAGAACTTTTCAGAGTGAACGGTGAACCACTCAGGCTCCGCCTACACTGGCTCGGAATCAGGGAACGCTCCAGGTTGGCAAGGTGAGATGGGGGTCAAAGCAAATTCCAGAAGGGACCTGAAGCCTGAATAGTAAGCACCTGCTGTAATGGAACACCACTCACAAGACAACGCGAGGGTCACAGACACCTCAACAACATAGTAGCCAAACAAACACGAATATGACAGACGGGTTAATGAGAGGTCCAACCGTACGACTCTTCCTGTGAACGTAAGATGTCATTTCATTAATAATTCAGAGGGCCTACCACGTTGCTATCAATTCTGAGCATGGTTGCGACCTCAATCCATTCTTGTCAGAATTTTGTAGAGTACAGGAGACGTAAATGGGCCCCCTTTAAACATGTAGTAGCTAATTCAACAGGTAATATGTCACAGATATAAACAAACATATGTGACAAATATATGACATAAACAACAGGGAGGTGAAAGGTTCTATAAAGCAAGTCCAGTCTGGTTTATTTTGTAACCCGGGCAAAGAATTTCTCCGTCTAGTTGCTGTTTCTCCCTAAAATATGTATTGTGTTTGAACTGAGCCTGATGTTTGCACATCTGGCTGCCTGAGGGCAGGATGGAGAGAAGCTGTGCCACCAGGCTTTTCTTGTTGATCCAGACATAAGTTTATGGTTTGGACAGATGTGGTGTTCGGTCGTCTTACTGTTTCTAATGGGCCGTGAATTGAGCAGAGCTGTGAAAATGTTCCAGTGGAGAGTTTGAGCCTTTGTAACACAGACTTATAAAGGAACGGCGGTATGTTTTTGGGTTTTCTCTTTAATGAAAATGCTAATTTCTTCTATGATGAAATGCTGTATTTGTTGCTCTAACTGCACACTGCTCTTTTCCCCTGGTCGGATGAATTTCAGATGCTGAAAAAGGCGGAAACTGCTCAGCTTGATGCAATGCCACATTTACATCACCGTATGTACAAAGCCACGCAATAACACCAAAAATTTCCATCTTTAAATACAATAGGGCTTTGCACCGCCTTGGGCCCTAATAACTCGTCAGATGCCCATACCTTTATCCTTGAAACCATCATTCCTGGGACATCTCTCACTATGCAAATATAACTGTGTAGAAATGCACTATGTTTATTTAATCATGGCGAGAGTGATGAAGTTCAAATGATGCTGCATTAGGACCGTAAACAAGGCGGGCTCAGTCCACAAAACACCACAGTGGTGATCTTCTACACCGCTTTCCTGAGTACGCTGAAATCAACCAGGCTCCCCGAGACTCTGACGAAAGCTCTTCAGAGAATCAGATCAAAATGATTTCAGACATCTTGTGCCTTTGTGTCATTTACCTGGACTGGGTGACGACTCCATGTTGTCATGCGCCTCGTGCCACTGCATGGTGCGGTGGTAGCTAAGCATGACCTCCCACAATGCTTTGCAGAGGTCTGTCAGGCAGGGGATGTAGCTGTCCAGGGTGATATGCTGCCAAAGGAGAAGCAATGAAAATAAATTCACCCACATTCTTTTCACCTGAATGTCATGCCGCGAGGCGCACAAAAGAAGAAAGAACACTTAAAGACTAATGGATCACAAAAGTGCACAAAAAAAGACTGACAAAAATAACTCATCGCTGCTCCAAGTTTCTGGTAATTAAAGCCAGCCTATGCAATCCTTCAAGGACACGGAGTTTTTAAAAAAATCTATTTTCCCCATATACTTAATGTTATGCAGGAACTACTGAAGATTGAGGCTAAATTAACGATGTTATTCAAGAGTTATTCCCCTATTCAGGGAATAGCTTTGCTTAATTCATCAGCCAAAAACATGCTACAGAGGTTCTCTTGACCCCACAAACAGCACATATAAAGCCTTGATTGGTTTGCTTTTCATATTTTTTATTTTCAGAAGCCTGGGGGTATATAATAGATTACAACAGAGAATAGAAAATTCATTATGGCAAATCACGCCATAATAAATTGACTTCATAACTAATAGTAGAGTTTGGAGTGCAGTTATAATGACCCCCATGCTAGAGTGACTGCATACATCATCCCTGTGAAGCAGCAGCTACGGCACAGAGCCCAAAGTGACATTTACTTTAAAAATAATTAAAAAGGATATTTTATTAAACACCAACCAACAAATAGATGATGTTTTTTGTTTTTTATTGCACTATAGTTTTTAAAGGTAAATATTTGCATATAACAGTTTATCGCGGTGGTCAGTTTATAACAGATTGTATAGGCGGAAGAGGATCGTTTTTAGCCTGCAGCCTTACTGGTCAGATAACTAAGCTAATTAACTGGTTCTGACAAAACAAGGCTCACCATTTCACATTCCATGTTCTCCACCATCCAAGTGCGACACACAATAGCACGTTGCCAGGCAACTGATGTGAGGAGAGACTAGGTGGGGCAATGGTGTGTGTGGTTGGTTGTGTGTGTGTGTGTGTGTGCGTAGGTTAAGCTCTTCACCGAGTTTGACAAGGTAAATTAACCCCCCCATCTCAGCTATGTTAATATATTTTGGTGTGTCAATAAGTTGCCCACCTCGATGAACAGAAACTATGCAAGATGAGCAAGGACAGCTCGGAGGCGACAGCCCAGAGAGCTTTGGAGGAGAGATCATTAGAATTTCTGCAGGGTTGCTCATCATTATCATACATGCTAAGTTGTGTAATGAGAAAAGGGAAAAACGCATAGTTTTCTGTTGGTGCACGTGGGGCTGAGAACAAGTATGGATGAGATGAAAAGACATGTTCCAGAGAGCAGGTAGGCTTTGCGTTACAGTCTGAAAAAGGGCTCATTTGGTCTAAGTCAACCTATTCCCAAATATTAACTCTGGCTGGATTGTCTCATTCCTCTGCCACTTTTTCCAAAGCAAGCCATGGACCCTCAAAAGTGAATTTCAACAGCTTCTAATTAAGGGCGGGCCTGTTTTGTGGTGATTTTTGGTTGACATTTGACATATTTTCTCTCAGATTTTCAGTTTTGTGATGGTCTGTCATGCTCATTGGAACTGTTGATGTTGGGACCTGCAGGGGCACGACCGACGTGTCCACCAGGCTCTATTTAACTGGGCTCGGCCATCAGCTGTTATAATCACAAATTAGAGGCCACACACTGCAAAGCAAATATGATCAAAACTCGTCATTCAAGTTGTTTTTTGTTTTTTTCCCTGGGTGCTACTTTCCCTTGCGGGGTCACGGGGAGGGCGCTGGAGCCTACCCCAGATGCTTATGGGGGAAGACAGGGTGCATCTGAGGATGAGACACCAGCCCATCGCAGGATGGGCCGGGGGGGGGGGTACCTTGCAATTGGTACCTTGCTCAATGGTACCTCAACAGTGCTCTGAAGGTGTTCTGGCTTTTGCCCTGCTACCAGCACACCTTCCAACTTTCTGGTGCTGTAATTAATGTGTGTTACTCATCGTATCATTGAAAAGATCGCAAGTCAGGCAGACCTGTGGATTGGTACACAATAAGCTGGTCATAATGATGAGATTTGTATGTAAAATTAATAAGACCTTTCCCAATCAGCACTGACCTTTCAGACAGCCCCCCTTTTCCCAGAATTTTAAGCAGCATGCATGAGCGGAAGGTTCAGAGGGTCCCTTGGCTGAGGTGAGCCTTTTCTTTAACCTTTATTTAGCAACAGAACACCACCTGAATCTTCTCCTCGTAAAACACACATCAAAATTTTAAACTTAAAATGAATAAATCCCCAATGTCAGGTACAGCATTGCAAAAATAATTCCTATCTACTTGGCATTTGTGTCACATTGCAGGTCTTCTTTTGGCATCTTAAATCCATAAGTGGCCTTAAACAAAAGGAAAAGGGGGGGCAGGAGTAAACAGAAGACTTGATTTCCAAATAACGATCTCTGGAGGCAGGAGTGAAATGCTCTCCTGCTCAGCATGCCGGTGTTCACGACCTCTTCAATTTGTCCGTGCTCAACTATCAATCACGATCACACCGCTGAAAGTTGAACACATTCCATCAATCTTGAAAGAGTGGAACAAGGACTGGAGTCACTGGAGCAACACGGCAGTGCTGACAACGCATCCATCAAGAAGTGGAAGCACAAGGACTGTAACTACTGTACATGGTGATTACACACATTAAATGTTTTTTTAATCACATATCCAGTTTTTGAACACACAAACGCATCATAAATAGGCTCTCTGCCAGACAAACCTATATATCCTATGTTTTGGGTTCATGAGAATTAATCATGTATTTATAATTAAAACATAATTTAATCACAGTAATTTACTTAATATTTGTTTTCTGTCTATAGTCTTAATCAAATAAATTCTACCCTTGCTATTGTTTTATTGGAAACAAAAAGTGGCGACTTTTATGGCGACATCCTGTCAGGCAAGTGTAATGCAGGTTAACGTTGGACGATTCAGATCTGATCCCACCTTCAGCTAAATGAATCTGTGACCTGGAAGCCACCAGCCCTTACAAATTGAATTTTGCTGCTTCAAGCCCACTTAACCAACTGATAGGCTGGAGGACAGGTAACAGAGAGGGGAGAGGTAAAGGGCAGGGAATATAGTATGAGGAATGTGCACAGTCAAAAAATGACGACGCTAGAGGGTCTGAGAAGGAAAAGCAGTCGTGACAGCTGACAAATCTGGACAGACTGTAAAAAAAAACAGCATCCTGCAATAAGACAGAAATAACCTTTAGTTATGTGTCTGTATATCCCCTATAGGTCAGATTCAAACAAGGACCCAGTGGGACGAAAACTCTCCCACCAAGATGAATTGGCTGGATGGCTGGCTGGTTATGCATTTGTGATTTATTTTGATCTTTTGGGCGGGTAAGATAAAGAGAGTGAGGGAACTGAAGCGTGTGATCCAGTCAGGAGAGCCAGGTCATGTAAATGCTGCTGTGAGCACGATTAATTATTTCACTATAAGTGTGTAAGATATGCTTTCTTTACACTTTCCCTCAATCAGGTTCTCTCCCCTCCACTTTTTTTTCACTATATTATGAAGAATCTGTTAAACCCCTTGCCATGAAATGAGCCATTCATGCTTGGCTAGAAGGCATTAAGAAAGCTGGGGGGGCTCCTCTGTAGGCATGAACATCCTTTTTTGAAGTTGTGTTCAATGTCTCATATAAAAAGGCTGTTAATCTTCATACTGCCATGTGACAGAGGACTTAATCTCCCTTGACTGTTGGGTTATAGGCAAACAGTATGAACCACATGTGGATGCAGGAACACATCTTACCGTGCAAAGATCCTTGTACTGCATCTTCTGGAACTTGGTATCGGCATTCCCGGCACACAATTCCACATATCCCAAGACCACTTGGAACACGGTGTTGTGGATGGCCTGGGTGAAGTGCATGTGCAGCTGGTCCATAGCAGTCTGCAAAGAAAGACAGTCATCTCAAAGTTAACTAAACTCTACCACTGTGGATTTGTCAACTAGTGACAGCAAAGATATTGAGAGCCTGTTTTCTTAAGACAATAAACCTGGTTTTGAGATTGAATTATATTTGTTCCACATGAGAGTCTGGAGGAAAATGAAGAATGTGGGCTTTAAAAGGGAAGAAAAAATGGTCTTTTTTGTTCTGTATCTGTGATTCACACCTTGGAAATCACCTCAGTTTGCTAAGCAACGGATGATTAATGAAGACAGAACAGCAAGGGAGAAGCTACAGTGATATATGTAGCCAACTATCTCCGATTCACCTGTGCCACCACAGCAAGGGGAAATGCCACCAATCAGCAGAAAGAATAGACAGTAGCAGTAAATTGGATAAATCAAACGGCTGCACACAAGGAGCTGAGAGCTAGTCAGGGAGCACACTGAGTATTTTCTGTTTACTTACGAATTCAGAAAAGTAAAAATCAATAACAAAGAGGAATGTGCTTGTTTTTGTCATCCAAAATTCAATTGGAGCCTCTCCCAGTTGCTTTCAGGCAAGAGGTCACCAAATCATCACAATAAAGTTAATCCAACTAGCATGCTTTTTGCTTAATTATGGGGTAGAAAAAGATAATTCATGCTCGCTTTTCCAGACTACATTCTTTTTCCAACTATCTGAAAAATACCAAATAAATCCTAAATAACAACAGTCATTAGGCGGTGAAGGTGAACAACTGCCACAGTAAATAGCCTCATTATTCTATACTCATAAAACAAGCAGGCAAATCGAGCCGAATGCTGGAGCGATACACTGGCAGTTTAGCATATAGACAGCAAACACGGTGCAAAGTTGTTAGAGACGTAGCTGTCTGAGAGGCTGCGACAAGCCAAACGTAAAGAACAAGAACAACAACAAACGCCTCACCGTTTATAAATGGTGACTCGTCAGTTTTTAAAGTAAAAACAAAATGCAGATATATTTGTTTTGTTTCATCTTGTCAGTAGAACAAACCACAGAACACAAGTTGGTCCAGCATCCACATCCCCCCCAAAAGCCCCGACTCAACCACTAACCACTTGGTCCAAAAATTATTTTTGTCTCCAGATGCAGCAGTTTTGTCCATATTAAAAATGATGCCGTTAAGCTTTGACAGCCAGTCATTTCAGGCGGTGCTGAAGCATAAATTACCCAACCTGTCAGAGCAAGAATGTAACACATATTTCAGAGATGACGAGAAAAATGTAAAAAAAAGTAGAAAGCCTAAAACAGCTCGATCATTTACTGGTTAGAGACAAGCACAGGGGTGAACAAAAAAAGAAATTTGTTTTCACACTGAGGCTGGTGTCTGGACCAGGAGATGAAGGAGAATGTGAGTCAAGGCTGAACCAAGAGATCAGGGGCTGGGGAGCTGTCAGCAAACACAGATGGAGTGCACAAGTTTTCAAAGAGTCTTGTTGTAGTATTAAAGGACGGATAGCATATATGTATGTGGTTTCACATAGCATCCATGAATTATTTTTAGCACCTTTTATAACCTTGAGGCTTCTTTTTCTTATAATGGGATCTCATCAATACAGCGGGAAAAATCCCATTTTGGATGAACTCTAATTCCCTCCATAGTTTGTCATGTTCAGCCAGCTTCTCTGTGGATGTTCAGTTAGCTTTGTCAGAGAAAGAAAATCTTTGGACACACAGAGGTCTGACTTTGATGGAGAGGAACAGAGGAACAAAACAAAATGTCATATGAAGTCAGGGGCAAGAATTGGACGATTGCATTCGGCCACGATTATCCATTCCCCGTGACCCTGCAGATAAGTCAAACCACTGACCTGTGTTTTGCCCAAGAGCGTGTAGGCCAGCTGGACTTTGGTGTAGTGGGAAACATCAAAATGCTTGCAAGTCTTCGACAGGGCCACGTCCAGCTGTTCCTGGATACAAAAAGGGTAAAAATGATGATTGTATCAGCTCCAAACAAAGTAAAACTCCAGAAAACCTGAAAAGAACTTTTCCATTTCACATTGGGGTCTATCTTTAAGTACAATGGTGCTTTTGCATATATATATATATATCTCATATATATCATATATATATATATCATATATATGATATATGTACATATATATATGATATAATATATATAAAATATATATGAGCATCACTTTGTTGATATTTTGGAGATAAATGTGCAGAATTGTTACGTACATACTCCTTTGTGTAACTATTTACCTTTAAGATTTCAGGGGGTGCTGTACTCAATAACACACACAAGCTGATGGGCCAACAAGCTGATCAGGTGATCTAGTGTGTGTGTATGTGCGTGCGTGTGCGTACTTGTGTGTTTTTGCAACTGTAAGTACCGGTAATTAATCTACTGAGGTGCAGCACACAAGCACAAAGAAAATTGCATTGTGTGCCATTTATCACACACCAGCATCGCAATGCAGCTAAGAGACATACAGATATAATTTATGTAGCTGCTGCAGCGTGCAATCATGACTTTCTGCGTGTGTCAATATTTGAAAGACTGATCCGACCAAGCTATCAAAGGTCAAGATAACGTATGAATTTTTTCTAACAGATGGCAACTTTTAAAAGGAAAATTTACTGATATTGCTCTCAAACGACAGAAGAGGAGATAAAACACGTAACCGGTACCTCAATTTGCTCCAGAGTGTCTTGTAGTTTGGAATTTAATTCACTGTTGGGGTAAAAACAAAAAGAGAATGGTTACAAGAGAATGGTTACAGCTCTTTCAATAATACTTCAGCAGGTTTTAAAGGCTAATTTTAATTCCTATAATTATTTTGAAAGGTTTTAGGTTGTGCATGCAGATGTGTGCATGAACCATACCCTCACACAGGAAAAACACCTATGCATTTCTCTCCGTCCTGGAAAATATTTTATGCTCAAATCCTGTGAAGTAGCAGCAGAACACGCAGATATTTTGCCCGTCCCAAGACACGGCCAATTCCCTTGCGAACCCTCTCTGTCGAATCACAGCCCTCCTCTGTTCCGCACGTTCCCCTGCCACGACAGCGTCTCTTCTTCGCTTTGGGTGGTTTCAGGTCAGGACAATCTTATGTTTTGCCTTGTGAGACCGCGTTCACCCAAGGGAAAGCGTGTCCTTTACAAATAGCTAATTAAGTGGCTTTGGTGGAGAATAGAGTGAAGCAGGAGGGGACTGCGAAGCTGAAGCCTTTTTTCAAAGCCTGCTCCCGTCACGGGTGTGTTGCACCTCCATTACTCATCAGCGTCTGTATAAATGTCACCATCACATGATGTGGGGGTCAATATCCTCTCACCTGTGAGAGCGCAGCAGCGAATGTAATAGCACCAAATCAATATATGCAGAAATGCAAGGAGGCAGCCGGGCGGATTGATGGGACAACAATGTGACATTCTGTTGAATTTAACACGCAGTAATAACTTGAGGCAACCAACATTTTCTGATCCTCCCCTTTAAGAAATAGGTTCACCGGGTGTTTGATACTAAAATACTTCCTAAAATACACAATATTTACATGAAAACTCTGTAAACTCTGCAAACTGGTTAGAGTGCGCGCATGAGTTTGTGGTGCCCTGACAGCAGGACCCAGAATGTTGAATAACTCTGTTTTATCTGATGCCATGCAGATGATAAGAACCCGTGGTCTGGGTGAAAATGCATTCTCCTGTCATTCTGCTCCAAATTCATCATGGCTCCGTTAATTCAAAGATAGGATCAAGCTTCCAAGGTGGGAATGCTACGAACATTGCCTCCAACAAGGGCCGTCACCTTTGGAATTTCTTTCAAGAGAGCATTTTAACGCACTGGCTTGGATGACCTGAGGTACCAGGCCCATCCAGGGTTCATGCTGCTGTCCTGCTGCCTGTCTTCATGACTTCATGCTCATGAATTTTAGGGGCTTTTATCCCAGTTTTATTTGCATTGGTTGCGTTCATTTATATAAGCTGATTCTCATGTGTACTATTTTTGAGTATCTATGCATGGCTGGTATGTTTGTACATGCACATATTTCCCAGAGTTCCTAATTTAGCTGGCCCTTGTGAGCACAAATATTTTGAGCCTAATTGATGACTGGTGACGATAAAATTGCGACTAGTTCAGGATGGCTAGACAGTCTTAATCAGTAACCATAAAGCGAAAGCTAATAAAAAGATGAGAAAAGAAAAACGCAGGGTGAAGGGTGAAGAGATTGATTCTGGATACTAAAGAGGCATCTGAATGTTCAGCTGCAAATCTCAGAAGAATATAAAGCCAAACCCTCACAGCTGTAGGACCACAGGAAGTGCGGTGCACAGGGGCAGAGGTGAACCGGACCTATGCCTCGCTGCAGCACAGATCCGTATCGTGTACTCCCACACAGCTCTGTGATAAGACTACAGAGCCTCAAACACAGAGTTAATAGTCCTGCACACAAACACTCCAGCATCTCACAAGGTGTGAAAACACAGCGCAGAGTAAAGAAAGCCACTGCCGCATTCAGGTGTCACCACACAGCATCGCAACTGTTAGCAAAGGCTAAGAACTTGTTGCTCACAGGATCTAAAAACATACCTGGCAGGGAGCTTAGCTGAAGGGAACTAGAGCCGGAACTCAGGGACACGGAGCTCTTCGTGAAACGGAACAACCGTGGACTTGATGATGTCACCGTTTCATCTCATCTGTCATGTACTGTGAAAATGGCCAAGGTGAAAGGCACTGTGGGATACTCAGCTGTCCCAAGTCCACGGCGCTCTACTCTGATGCGTACTTGGCTAAATGATCCGCATTTGTCTACATCCTCAGCCAAGACAGAGACATACAACAATTTATATTCTGAGAGAAACGAGTATATCCCAAAACTTTTCAGTAGCCACAACTGCTTATGAAACTGTCCCGATTTGGTGGTGATGCTCCATTGAGATCCGCATAATTAAATGAGTCCAAAAGGAAATTGGACTTTTTCAGACTCAGTATTTCCATCTGCCTTCCTCAGGCGCAGTTCATTCTGGAGACTTCAGACTCAGATAATCGAGAAGAAGCTCGGTTTTTAATGTTCCAATGGAAAGTTGTGCGGATAACCACAAAAGCTGATTTCTGGGTGGTGTGTGTGTGTGTGTGTGTGTGTGTGTGTGTGGTGTGTTGTGTGTGTGTCTGTGTGTGCATCTGTCTGGCTGTATTTCTGTGTGAGTGCCAAATTTACTAGCAGTGTGGACATTTGGGCTAGTCCTCACAATTTCAAAGGACTGTTTGAGGGTCCAGACCTGGTCTTAAGGTTGATATTAGACCTGGGTCTACTACTGATTTGAAAAGGGCAGAGATCCTGGTGTTTGAAGGTTAGTCTGACAGAAATCTTCAAGAGATGTAAAAGTAGCGATATTTCCAGGCGGTCTCCTCACACACTGAACGTGAATATAAATGTAATGCCTTTGTTTTTGCTCTGAACTCAAAGACCTGAGACTTTTTCTATGTCGACAAAATGCCTATTTCTCTCAAATAACATTCACAAATATGTCTGAATATGTGTTATTCAGGGTACACCTGTAAGGATTTTGTGAAATATAAGAGGTTTTTGTTGTTTTTAATTGGAAGCCCACACAAAGTGATACAGTCAGACTTTGAACAGTTTTGAGTGCTGTGTGTTGTGTGTTTCAATAATCTCAAAACAGCACAATTCTGTCCCAACAGTGAACTACAATCTTGTCCTCCAAGCCAGATATCCTGCGTGACCACACGTGATCTTATTTTTGGGTGCTTCCTTGTTCCTCAATCAGCTTGCTTTTTGATTGGCCACACTACCTCCCACATCCCTCTACAAGGACTCCTGATGCGGGAGTCGTCCGCTTTCCCCACACATGAAGAATTTTGGTTGTAAAAATTGAATAAGTTTCATATTTGTCGTTTTGGCCTCGTTTTCAGACTCAATTATTGGGACAAATTTACAATACAAGTCAGACCACAGGATAATCTTATAGGATAATCTTATAAGACAGAAAACATAAGGTAGTGAGGCCTTTGCTGTCTTTGGTTGGGAAAGGGGACAATTGTGAAAAAAAGTGCTCAATTATCTTTATGCATGTACCCTGGCTTTAGTGAGCACTTCTCCTTTGCCAATATAATTGATCCACCGCACAGGTGGGACTTAATAAGTTATTGGTTAGACAGCAGGATTATTGCACAGGTCCGCTGTCCGGGTGTCTGGTCTCAGACCATCGGGGAGGAGAAGATGCTGGATGTGGAGGCTTTGGGATCGTGTGGCCAATTTTTCTGAAACACCTTTGAGACGGCTTATGGTAGAGAAATAAATATGTAACTCACAGTCAACAGCTCTGGGGGACATTCCTGCAGTAAGCATGATAAATGCATGCTCCCTGAAAACATGCAAAATCTGTGGCATTGAGCTGTGTGATAAAAGTGCGCGTTTTAGAGCCTAAGGCGGACCTGTGCAATAACCATGGTCTACCCAGGATGTTGATATGCCACATCTGTGAGGTGGATGGATTATGTGCTCAATAACACAGATTGAGACACATTTGGGAACAATATTTGAGATAAATGATTCCTTTTGTGTAGAAAAAAAATAGAAAAAGTCTTAGATCTTTGAGTTCAGCTCATGGAAAATGGGCCCAAAAACCAAGTGTTTATATTCTTGTTCAGCGTGGTTAAACTGGCAGTTTATCCTTGTTCAAATCAAGGATCTGTGAATGTTTGCTGCATTTCAAGAGATCTTTTTGATCTTTCCAAACAGCTTCTTTCAAGATCAGCGAAAACAGGGCATCTAAATCCAATAACCTGGGCCATCATCTAATCCTGTCCTTGTGTTTATCACACATTGTGTTGTCCACTGAGTGTTCATATGTGTGCAGACACAGCTCCGCCCCACATACTGGCATCACTCCACCATCAGACGGAATTCATAAATAACAGATGAAGAGGCAAAAGTCTAATTAACAGCATACTTCCTGCAGGGAATGCATGGATTTAAAGAGAGTTACGTGGAAATAAGAGTGGGCTTCCACCACGTTTTCACTGATAAAGGGTACCCACCAGGCTTCGAGCTGACTTCCTTCACAACAACTGCTGACTGGCAAAAGGGTCAGGAAATGTTTTTTTTGTTTTGTTTTTTTGCTGTGGTCCAGTTAGCCACCAAAGTTGGCTGAGCTACAATTTATGTGAAATAAATGGTGAAATTATATTTTCTCACCCCACTCTATGGGTATTGATAACCAACTTCTCAGAGAAAATTCAGTTTGAAATTGATGATTGGAACCTTTCCTTGTGTTTCTCTTTGTCAACATGAAAAGTATTACGGCGATTAGAGTTTCAACAGCGTCAGTGTTGACTCAGCACTGCCATGAAATAAACCACCTCTGAAAAGAGAACCCAGAATAGGAAGTAGGGTGCCACAGTGATGAATAAATGATAAAGTGCTGGGTGGTTTACGGTGCCATGCGGGGTAAACCACCACAAAACTGCTCACCAGAGAGGCAAGAATTAATTCAGGAGCCCTCTGGCCTTTAACCCACTCTCTGCTGCTCATCGAAATGCAGCCAATTCACCCAGTTCCTGAAGTGGATTACAAAAACTCAGCAAACCACTTAATAAGACAGAAATGTTGCTGAGGTGAAGCCTGAAAAGAACCAGAGAGCAGCATAGAATCAAGTATGAAAAACGAGTATGAAGACTCATTTTTAAGGGCGATAATACAATAAATTCCCTGGGCTGGATAACTGGGTTTTAAAGTTGATATTCAGGAGAGGGTATGAGAACCACCTGAGGAAAATGAAATGAGATTGCTCATGGCTCCTGTTACAGCGTGTTCACAGGGACATGGTATTGACAATAAAAAGGGCCGAAGAGACAGACAAAGGACGGGCGGGACATTGAGCAACGCGGGGGGAAAATAACGGTTTCAAGGTTGAATCAAAGTGAAGCCGACCATCGAAAGCTGGAGGAGGGTAATTCTGCGGTTCGATTCCAGCACTTCCAGGAGAGACATAAACATGCATGATGATACGGGGCCTCGCAGCCGTTTGATCAATACCCCGTCTTCAAGTGCACCCTAAAAACATGCATTAGCATATTGTAAAGTACAAAAACCCAGCTGAATAGGGAAATCGATCTTTATGCAAACTGGACACACACACGGGTTTGAGTGTGCAATCAGAGCACATGTGAATATAGGGAGTATAAAGAATAGATCAAAGTGCCTCCATTTATGACGGACACAATCACGTTCCCCTGAATGTGGCGCATTCATCCAACAGTTCTCCGCGAATGAACGGACGGATGAACAAATGAAATGAACAAATGAAAAGAAAGCGAGGAGAAAACAAAAAATATCCACATAAATGAAGCACCCAAGGGTGTGCAGATCTGTGGGGGGATTGTGCATATCAATCCCGTGTGCATAATTTTACTATTTTAATCTCCTATTTCGAGCAGTCTCGCTGTCACTTTGGCAACACTGAAGGTGACGTTTTTTGGTGCTTACACAAGACATGCTGCATTACACAAACGCTGCTACTATTGATAAAAATAAATTACATTTAATTCAGATTTTAAAAAATGTGCCCGTGTTAAATCAGTTAAATCAGTGTGGGTGCGGGACATTTGAATCTAATTTTACCGTCGCGGTTGTTTTTGTTATTGATATTTACTCACTGAAATAAAGTGATACAGTGATATAGAATAAAGAATAAATAACTAGCTGTTTTGGCTGGACACTTAGAAATGGGCTATTTATAAAAATGTGGCCAAATTTAAGCGGACGAACTTCCATGAAAACACGTGGGATGATCTAGTTTCTAGATTACCTGATGCAGCTGTAGTGTTTGAACGTGCTGGCGGCCTTTTGACATTCCAGGCAGAGTTGAATGGCACCTGGATAGTCTTCTTCCTGATGGGAAAAAACAGTAAGAATGTGAAACTAGGCTGACCTTATATAAATCATATACACGGACAAAAAGTCTTCAGTGCATCAGTTTTGCCCCTAAAATTTGAAGTGTATAAAATACAAACAATACATTTTATTTATATGCACCTTTCAAGGCATTAATTACAGACAGAGATGATAAAATACATGAAAAATAATAAAGTGTAACTCATAATCAGACAGATTCCATATTAGGGTTGACCTTCAGAGAAGATCTGTCTTTGCGTGTTTGGCGTTTAATGCAGGTCTGTTCCTGACGTTTGACCTTTCCACTCATAAGTGGATGTCCGTACATGTGTTCGTGTGCACAAGTGCAGCGTGGATTACAATACCTCAAGCATCTCGCTGAGTCGAACATCTGTTCTTTGCTGCGGAAGAAAGGAGGACAAGCGTCAAACACTAGCCAGACCCGACAGAGCACTAAACTCTAGAATGAGATCAGTGTGTGATGGTTCAGTCCCAGGAGTGGTGCTTGTTGGGTCATACCCCTCAATCCTCATCAACGTTGTCATTTTTAAAGTCAAGGCAAAGCCAGCCAGCAGGCTGTGTTAAATGTGATCTTACCAATGTCTTGATGGTCCTCAGTGACTTCAGGAGGCCTGTAAGCAGATGTCGCCTCCTCTGATTGGCCAGCAGGCCTAAGCTGGCTCCTGTGAAGCCCTCCTTCGCCACGCTCAGTTGCCTTCGTAAAGAGAGAAGCGACACAGATCAGCACAGCATCACCGTGTGAAGCCAGAGGAAAGGAAGTGATCTGGTAACGGTCTGTGAGCGAGCCAACTGGAAACTATCATATAAAAACATAAGAGTGTTGTCGCATAAGATCAAGTGCTTGAATGTGCTTTTAACAGAATGTTCATGACATTAACTAGACGTTAGTCTGTGATAGCCTTTGAGCTTCATTATTGGAGCTGATGTGGAGACGGTGACATCAAGTGTCTTCCTCGCTGAGGCCTAAATACTTCTGAGTCCAAGCTAAAAATGCGCATCCGTTTCTAAAATAGAAAATGATTTTTTTAAAAAGTAAAAGAACTCTTTTTTTTTTTTAGATAAAAAGCCAACAGTTTAATTCAGTCTTTATTTCAGTGCAAATAAGACAGGAGGGTTTGTAAAACATAATCGTAGCCACGAGAAAGGAAATAAGCGTACAGATGAAGGAGCCATTTCAGAAGTAATTTCATCTGGTGATAGATAGGACACAGGAGAGCACTTTTACCTTCTTGCATTAGTGCAAATGACCGCTGCCAACTGGAGGTTGGTCTGCAGAGCTGTCACTCGCTCCAGTTCCTGTTAACAAGCAGAAACGGATGAGTCAGCAGACCAACTATTTATATTCAAGTATCTTTTTAAGCAATGACATTGCGATCAATTAGAAATAACTAGTTGGTTTAAGGAACCTAAAATGCAGAGATCGTAAAATCTCCATAATCCAATAACACTGTTAAAGTGATTAGAGAACAGTGAGACATGCTTGTCGTTCCATAATTTAGAGGAAATTACCATCAAACTGAAGAACATTGAGCCGCTGAACAGCAAGATATTAACACAAGAATCCCCAGTATCACGCTCAGCAGGAATTAGAAAAATGAGATAGTGATATCAGGAAAAAGGCAAACGTAGTTCCTGCTCCAAGAATTCCACTGGCATCTACACCCCCTGACTAAATCTGGATAACTGCTTTTGAGGGCAATAAATATTAAACCCAACCAACTCAACCAGTGGTAATATGTGACATCAGATCAACGATCCGCATGTTGAATATGAACAGCTACTATGCTATGCTGCCACAGTTCTGCCCCCCCCCCACCAAACTGGAGCCCTTTACTCATTCATCCTGCATGTTAACTGGGGGGAGAAATATTTCAGACACAGTTAAGCAGCAGTTTTAGTCATTAACATCAGTCTCTCATGTTTCTGTAAGACCAACGCGTTTTGGATAAACTCAAGAAATCATAGAAAAGAATTATAGAAATGAAGGCCGAGCGTGCTTTATCTGTCTAATCATTAATGGGCTAAATGTTCATCTTCATTGGACTGAGTGTTATTAGAATGAGGACTTGGCTTTAATTCCCACATTTTAAATGAATGACTGTGTAAACATCAGAAAGTCCTAATAAACCAGTGTTTCATCTCTCATACATGCACAACTGCTACACAAGATATGGAAGCACAACATAAATGGAGTGAAGCTGGCAACGCACAATTCTAAAGCAATCTAGAGAGACAGCAGTGGCCACCGTGTAACCTTCCTCCTGCTGACCAGCGGCCGTAATCTTGACTCCTTATGAGTGCGAGCCCGGGCTAAAGGTCACTAGGGGGCAGCGCGGAGACGCGGCTGCCAGCATGGGAAAGGTTCGTCACAGAGCTATGAATCACGACAGATGCATGCTGGGTCATCCTTTCAAGCTCTGGGGCATGGGAGTACATGGCTGCACGATTTATGTGTCCACCCATGTGTCACATAACCGAAAGCAGATGAGCGTCGGAGAAAATCAACATTTTGTCCTGTAGCTCAGTCCGTCTGCATTTTAAGAATAGGCAATTACACAGGGCTTGGAGATAAGAAAAGAACATAGTATAGGAAAGCATTTCAGGGCATTTCAAGGTCTTGTACTACATGCAGTTGAACTACTGTACTTCTGGTATTAAAGCCGTTAAAGTCCAAACCCAAGTGCCCTCTCGAAACCCGAGGGGCATTCATAGACAAAGTAAATCTGAAGCTGCAGAGGGTCAATGGAAATGCCCTCCAAATCCCCGGTAAGGTCTACTAATACGCTCTGCTGTCACTTTGCCTCAGCCGAGTCACGGAGGGTCACGGGAATAATGACGAGATTACAATTCAGCAAATGACCTTCGCACCGTTTGACATTTATGGTTATCACGGTGCATTTCCAACGCAGAGTAAATCTGTTAAAGCTGTCTCTCATCTGGTTCATCTCAGTGGGATTAAAGCTGGACTGGCTTCTGTGCTGATACACGTAATGGGAAATGTTTGTTTGCTCTGTCAAACAAGTCAAAAGAGCAAAGAGCCAATCCTCACACTGATGGAGCCGCAGATCAGCAAGCTAATACGGACAGAAATTCTCTTCTATTTATGCCATTTGCAAAGACATAAATGGGCACTTCTGAGATGTTTTTGAAGGGTCAAAATGGTCTATTGGCTCCCCAAGTGACACATATTTCACTCTGCTATTACAATACGTGCTCCACTGAATCATCCTGATTATTAACCAGGCTTAGATCTCTCCTTTTAGAGTGAAAAGCACCATGTCCAGTCATGTTTATTCAGATACAACAAAAATGAGACAAAAAATAAATAAATAAAATGACTTAAAATAAAGTCTCCTGTATTTTAAAATGTCTCCTGCTGTGATTTAAAATAAACTGAAAATATTGCACAAGTAGCTTCTTCAAGCTTTACTGCAAAATCACAAAACCACAAAAGAAGAGATTTAATGGAATATGTTTTCTTTTTTCTATGGATCAGAATGGAATCCTGATTGCTTTGCTTCCAAAAATCTCTGTTATCCTCCCGGGGGTTAGTGGCATGAAAACACATGGAAAGAGCCACCAACACCCTGCAAGTATCAAGACTGCTTTACGTGCAATCTTACCACATCAAATATATCAAAAAGAAAAAAAAGAACAGGAATTTCAGCTGTTATAAACTCAGAATGAAGTTGGGGCAGCTGAAATATGAGTGGTTTGGTGCAGGAAATGCAGAAGCAGGTGTCAGATATATCATAAGCCTACCTTGACGTAAGCAGGCTGCTTCTCCAAGATGAGATCGGCAACCTTTTTAGAAACCTACAGCGGAAAAGGGAAGAACAAATCCAAAACTTTACTCAGGTATACGAGGTGTCATACGCTCTTTATTCTCCTAACCGAGCTGCAGTGGAACGATTACAACATGACAACAACAGGGATAGCATATTTCAGAGACGATTGAGGGCTAAAAATGTAACAATAGCCTGGTTGATTGAGTGTTCCTAATCCTAATCCCATAATTGCAATGGCAAAATTGTTATTGAGGTGCAGCACGACTCTGGAAAAGGGAGCAATCACCTGTATCTTCATCAAGAATCATTATACAAGTGATGTAGATGCACTTTAATGATGATTAAAACTTTAAGGGGGCGAAGAGACCAATGTTTCTGACAAGAATAATCATCTTTACTACAAATGTGCTGTGCAAAAGAGCAGGCTGGAGTACGTTAAGTATGCATGTGAAGCCTGAACAGAACACAATACTTTTACTATGAGTGTATGTGATTCTAAAGTCAAATATTGTGTCGCTCTAGATTAGTGAAGATGAAGGCCTGGTGCGATGTCACATCAAACATGGATTACTGCTGGCCGTAATACCCGACCGCAATGACGAGAACGTCAAATGGGCTACTGGTTTGATGCTTTGTTCCACTAAAAATATTTATGTGGGACAAGGCGAACCACGGCCACACGAAACCTTTTATAACATGATGGACGTGCGCCGCTGCAGACTGCTGATTGATACATGATTGTGCTCTATTTTTGTTAAGTCCTGCTGGTCAGTTCCTGTTTCATCAACAGGAGTGAAAGAATCAGCATCAAAGGGAAAAGTGTGTGAGAGGTGTGGCGTGTGTGTGTGTGTTTGCTGCCACATAAATACCACAGCAGCGATAAACTGCAGGAAAGCTTACTGCTAGGCAGACTACGGCACTGATAAATGCCTTTAAGTTATTAATAAATAGCATCTTTACGCTGAAGGTCAACCTGTGCTCAGCGCCAGTGTACAGACGGCCGTTTAATTCAAAGAGTCGGCTCTGCGGCCAGCGGCACATATGTCAAAAAACACACACACGGCATGTATGAGAGGTGGGCAGATGGCGGGGGAAGTAGACGTGGCAATGTCCATGAATATAAAAATAAAACTGCACCAATAGGAGGATGAACAGGTGAGAGCAGAGGCTGTCAAAAGAAGGTAGAAGAGGGAAATATGGAGGGGAAAAGGACCCTCCATTCTATAAATACACACTGTTGACAGGCCACTATCTGACGGCCTTGACAATAACAGACGGTGAATAAAGCGTTATTTTCTGGCCTGCAGGAGGAAATCGTAGACGCTGACGTCACGCGAGCGCATCACCAGACGGTTCGGACACCACGCTGCGGCTCTGAAACATCCAGCGTGTACGAGTGCTTTATCCTGTCTGCGGTTTCTGCCACTTTTGTGTTCCAACTGTCAGAGCCCGTGCTCGTGAGCCAAGGCATCAAGAATATACGGCGGGACATTAGGTGGTCTGTTTGCATTAAGTTAAATCTTTTAGTACCTGAAATAAAAATATACCATGCTGCAGCTGAGACTGCACTCAGCAGTGCCAACTTTTGCCAGTACTTGAGTAATTCACATGGAAATATTTGGAGCAGACGCAGATTCCCACAAAGACTGTGTGTGCGTGTGCGTGTGTGTGCGTGTGTGTGTGTGTGTGAGTGAGTGAGAGTGAGAGAGTGAGTGAGAGTGAGAGAGAGAGAAAGAAAGGGAGAGAAAGAGAGAGAGAGAGCGAGAGAGACATAGGGAGATACTTACTGCTGCCTGCTGCCTCTTTAGCTTGTCTCTGTATTCTTCTAGCTCCTGCAGGTTCAGCTCAGGTGGGAGTTTCTATGGACACAGACACACACAGACACACACACACACACACACAAACACACCCCATTTATAATGCATGCTCCCACACAGATGAAAGCACCTGAAACACTCCGATACATTGACAAACATAGCATGTAAACTGGGTTTCACGTGAGCCTCAGCGTAATTAAAAAAAAAAAAACCCTGCTGGTGTGTGAATATATGTATGTAATCCCAGTTTGACTCCTCTGAGCCATCACATAGATTACAGTCTTGTCAAAAAGCATCTGTGCTGAATTCCAAATAAACGATAATGGCAATTTCAAAAAGCTTAAACAGGTTTGTCCGTCTGTGGCTCTTCCACCTTTCAAAAAGGCACAAATACCCCCCACCGGATCACAAGACCGATTAGTCCGAAAAGAAGACGTTATTTCGTAAACAGCCAACAACCTCTAAAAGGAAAAGAAGATATTAAATCCGTGGCCCAAAGGATGATAGGTAATTAGTTTCCCCTTGACTGAAAGTCTCATTTCAGATGGTGTAGCAATACCAAGATAAATCTAATGAGATTTCACA
Organism: Lagocephalus sceleratus; assembly: GCA_911728415.1. NCBI lineage: Eukaryota > Metazoa > Chordata > Actinopteri > Tetraodontiformes > Tetraodontidae > Lagocephalus > Lagocephalus sceleratus. The sequence continues at coordinate 2,712,817 of CAJVRN010000219.1, read as the reverse complement.
CCTTTCCTCTGTTGAGTGGATGCAATCCATCAATCCGGATGTCGACAGGCGTGCATGCGTCTCAGCAGAGGGGCGAGAGCAAGCAGCTCAGGTGAGCAAGAGCTTTAACTCTGCCAGTCAGACGAGGTTCAGAGCACAGCCAGCCACTTAGACTTGCATTAAAAATGCATTATTACTGTTATCACAATATCTGAAAACGTGGGGGGGTTGCCACAGCGAATCATTCACGGGGTGGGCGTGGAAACTTCAGAGCAAGACCACTGTCATCATTTTACGATTGAGCGGCGCTCGCTCAGGCGATAGCGCATTTGTGTGGGGAGTGTCTGACCTCCAGCTCGTGCTGCACCATGTCGAAGGAGTCGTTGGAAAAGTAGACCTCCTCAATGCTGTCGATGATCTCCTGCTCCGCCTGTGGGTCGATGGGCTGCTCCCTCAGCTCCCGTAACTCCTCCTGGAAGAGGGCAAATATGTCCATGAGTAGGCCAACAGAGATAAAGACAGATGAAACCAAACATTAGCTTTGGAGCACCGGGACACAAACGCGCCCGCTATAGAAAATGACATTATTTTCTAAGCAATAAAACAAGAAGCATGACCCTGTGATAAATGACAAGAGGGATACAGCAAAACACAGAAATAGAGCCAAATAAATGGAAAGAAAGATACAAAGGGAAAGAATAAAAGCTAGAAGTGATAGGATTAGAGGAAGAAGTAGTACAGAAAAGTTAAAGGGCAAAGCCAAGGACACGGGAGGAAAGGGGGGTAAAGAGAAAAGACACAGACTGGGAGCAGATTTCAGCTTGTTTCACTGGACTGGAGTCACGGGGGGGCAAGGTGGTCTTTGGAGGAAAGATGAGAAGAATAAAGCACGATAGAGGTTTCCCTTCAGAGCATCTTTGAGAAACATCAGAGCCTCATCGATTAACATGCGAAGCATCAGTGGAGGCTTACTGCTGCCAGGACTCTTTTAGATGAAGGGATTTCAACCCACGGTCCTAATGAGCCCGGATGACATCAGGGGTCAAGAGCAAAGAAGCCAGACTGTGATTGAGAAGCACTGCGCAGTCACTCTTTATAAATATGAAATAACACTACGTCAGCAATGACTTACAACCTTCATGATTCTTCAGTTTACAGCAGTTTGGGCCGATACATCAGATGAACTCGCTAAAACTGTGCTTGCTCGCTCATTAATTAGTCACGTTAACAAATGTCAGGATAATCACAAAGTATTCTGGATGAGAGTCAACCAGGAAGTGTGAAAGGTGAGAAGTGCTCCAGAAATACAGACAACAGAACTAAAACCAAGAGCGACGTCAAGAGAATCTTAAATGACCAATGCACTCGTACAACAGCTTATATTTAAAACAAGTCTGCTAGTTTACGATAAAAATGTTAACGCTCGTAAATATATTTAAAATGTCCACAACTGGAAGATAAGTTGGCTTGTTTTAACTACAGTGTGATCGGATGACATCTAGCGGTGAGAACAAACACTGCAACAAGTCCGCTCCGGCCTCAGCCAGTATCACCGAAATAACGCCAAAGTTTGTGTCGTCCAGTTGGGGCTATTGTAGTCCCTCAACATGTGTACTTGTGTGTACTTGCTTTTAATGTCAACACCACCCAACTGTTCCATATCTAAGTACCCAAATGGCCAGGTATGCTCCAGGTGCCCAGATGTGCATCTGCTCCGCCCATTTTATCACGTATATTGCCGCTTTTCGACACACAGTGGAGAGGACATGGTCTTGGGACTGTCGGGGAGTACATACTTGGACTATCACCACGAAGGACTTTCTGCCACTGCTGCTGGGCGAGGTGGGAGGAACTTTGGGATACTTGTCCCCACCAGTCACATGTGATGTATACTTGATAAAAGGGGTGGACCAAGTACACTTCCAGGAAAACTGGCGCATACTTGGTTGCTTGCACACTTAGAAGTGGAACAGTACTTGGAGAATTAGTTAGTTGATGACAGTTAAGTGGGGAGAGTTAGTCGGGAGTAGTGAGTTGTCAAATGAGGCAGCTCAGCCAGCGGCAGCAGCAACAATGGCAGAAAGTACGGACTTCCAGGTGCGGACTTCAGAAGTTCACAAGTACTTAGTATTCAGAAACGGCTTTAATTTTCCACCCAGATAGAGCTCACTGTAGGTTTGCACCTTCAATTTTGTTCTTGGATCACAGAATCAGACTAACGCAATTCTCCCAAAGCAGCCAGCTTCATTGATATTGAAACACGCTCTTCAGGTTCTTTCTCTCGACTAGAAAGAACCTGAAGGTAAAAGCTGTTCGTTTGCAAGTCCGGCGCTGCAGGTTTGAGGTAATGCTGAGTCTTACGACTTCATGGTGAGGGATTAACACAGTGAGGCATCAGCACATTAAAGCCTAATGGTGCTATAAATAGACAGCAGGATTGGGAAGGTGGCGATGAAGGATGCATGTGGAATTATGGGATGAATGTGGACCCATACTTCACACTTCATTAAAGACAGGTGTGTAAACCCTCTACTTGAGATCTGCGCACACCATCTCTGCCTCCACCAGATAACAGACGCTGACCCAGGAAACCTTGTTACACACCTGCCTGACCACAAATATATTCCCAGATCCGATCAGCAGACTGGAGCGAGGTGAGCCAGCGTGTCAGCCGCCCGCGCAACCAAATCTGGGAGAGGAGGTGAGGCTGAATCACATTTACATGAGGAAACCCCCCCCCCCCGGAGTTACTTCAATGTCTGCAGCCAAATATAACCTTTTTTTAATTCAATTGCACAAACAGGCTTTAATATATTGGTTTTCTCAAAGGCAAATGCAGATGAGAGGAAGAAGCTGCGAGCGCGTGTTGTCATGTGTGAATCAGGTAAAGGAGCGAGCCGCAGCCCCGGAGGAAACGTGTGGGTGAGCGCGCGAGACTGGGAAGGAGGGGAGAAGGTAAGAGATCGCGCTCTGCCGTCAAACGCGTGGGTGGCAAATCAGATCAAATGAGAGGCAAAGTGAAAACGGGGAGGAGGGGTGGGGGGGTGGATGACTCATTTGTTAGTGAAAGTTAGAGCAGAGAGGGAAGAGGACAGGGAGGAAGGGGTGGAACAAAAGACAGTGGTGCAGAACCAATCCAGGAAGGTTGGAGTCCCTCGTCTCAGCCCATCTGTCTCTCCGTGTGTCTGTCACCTGCCGCCGCTCACAGGAAACTCCCAGCGCCTTTTAAGCCGCCCGGCTTATCGAGAGGCTACCTCGGGGTTGAATTGCCCCCGCCCCCCCCCGCTGCTGCGGAGACTGAGAATAAAACCGACACTCCTGCGCCGTCCTTTAAAACCACACCGCCGCGCGCATCAGTCGCTCCCAGCTCTGATCAAATTTCAATTACGGAGGACGGGGGGCGGATAAGCTCACACCTAATTGCTCCCTGCAAATTAATGCGACTCTCATCCTGGACCGGAAATGAGAAATCCGCTCGGTGGGATAAACCTTATCGGAGAATCAAAGTAAATATTTGTTAGCCTGAAAAACAAACAAACACAGAGACCTAAATAAAACCCCTGAAATGAAAGGGCAATAACACGGAGGCCGTGACAAAACATGAGCGGGAATAAACAACACGAAGCTGGTGGAAGCCAACCAACTATTTATTAGAATCAATCAAAACCTGTAATCAGCTTTGGATATTTATATTTGTTTAAACTGTGTGTATAAAGTATATTCTGGGTGTATCCTGATCTGCTCCATAGCAAGGGTTTAAAACAGAAAATAGCTCTTTCATCGACTGTCTTTGGGGACATTAGGACATAATCAAAGGTAAATGTAATATCTGGGCAGCATCACTGCTGCCAGCTGCCGGGTTAACAGCTACTGAATTTTCACTTTGTAGAATGTGATTATTTTTCAGCATCCTCAGCTGAATAGCAATGAAGCCGGACGACGTGTCTGCCCGCGATGACGCATTCGTCCCGTGGTTTCTGCACAAACACGATGCATTTACCCGGCACCCTTGAGGAGTTACCACCGGCCATAACACGTATGAAGTGTCAGAGTGAGTCGAGTCCCACCTCAGGAGATCCAGTATGAGCTCCATCACAGCCTGCACGCAGCTGAAAACACGCGTTTGACCCACGGGAGGTGGGCGGGCCTACACTGACACCTACTGGCCGCACGTGCTAACTGCAGGAACCTTCAGCACAACGAGAAGCGTCTGCAGAATCAACCGGTTACATTAAAGGAAAATAAGGCTATTTCCGAAGGTCGTACAAGAAACGTTGCAATTTTTGACCCCAGAACTCATTATTCAGACTTCTTCTTTCGCAGAGACAGGTAATTTGCAGGAACTGAATCAATGTTGAAGGGTAAAACGTCTCCTCTGAAAATATCCATCAGGTTCACATTGTAGATCTGCAATCGGATCAAAAACTGTGTGACTTTGCACTTACTGTAGCATTGTATTTTTATTATTTCAAACGCTTTTACACATTTTTGTCTAGATTTATGCGTACATTTGTTGGATTATGTCTAAAATGTAAAGGTACTTAACTCTTTTCAAATCAATTGGCGAGAAAAAACAAATTATAGCTGTCACGTGTCATTCATAAAAATGTGCTGACATATTCAGTGTTTATTCATACTGTACTCCAATGCTCTTTTAACATATATTTACATACCTTTATATCAGGGGTCTCCAAGCCCCCCCCCAAAGGTCCGTGAGGCTGCAGGTTTTGGTCCAACCCAGCAGCAGCAGCACCAGACTGGACTCACTTCATCAACTCATCTGAGTCTTCAGCAGCTGACTGGTCAAACTGGGTGAGCTGGACTGGTAGAACAAGAACCTGCAGCCTCACGGCCCTTTGGGGAGGAGGTTGACACCCCTGCTTTATATACCTACATGACAATGTTATTTTTTAGGTGGGCTCATTCACTTTGCTTTAAACAGTATGACCCACTATGTCTACTTCATTTCCCTAAGAACAAAAACACCTAAAATTAAATTCATGCACCATACTGCAAAACTCAGTTATGAGCACCAGGACTGTGAGGGATGTAATTTAGCTCCCACTGCTGTCATTCAGGCTCTAATTAAAACTAAGGAGTGAATGAATAACAGCTTAACTAATCCGATTAGTGTGGGATGTTAGTGTTGTTATTACAATAATAAACAACCATGATTCAATATGGTCTCAAATTGATACATTATTATGCAACATATTTGCTGGACATCCGCAACCATTTCCTTTAGCTTTAGGCAATGACGTCCCTGACCCACAAATATAACATCCACATTCATCCCGTGTCCCCGGATCCATTAAGACAAGGTTGTCAAGACAAAGTCAACGCAAGAGCAGGCTGAAAATGCACAATCAGCTACGCGCGAACTGACGTTGTACGAGGGGATGAAGCTGCTTCCTGTGACTAAGCGTGAAAGACCGGGGCTGCAAATGCAGATATCAGATGCTGTTGCAAAACACATCTCAGCCGTAGTATTTAGTTCACAGTTAGCCGATAACAGACTACTTGATTTACGACTTAATAAAGTTCTTGTTTCCAGTTTCGAGTGCATCCAACAACCATGGTTCAATATAAACTGTTACTGTGGATGCAGGTGAAGATGCTCAGCGTCAACAACAACTTTCAGGGAGACCTGTGGGGGGGTGACTCGGAGTCACCGGGCCGATGGGCTGAGTTGTTCTGTACCTTACTGGGGATCCTGAAGTTTTCCACCGGGCTCAGGTCCGCCAGGCTCTCCGGAGGGCTCTTTAGACCCTGCCAACATCAGACAAAACACAGCTCAGCAGGGCAGATGGCATTGACGGGCGTTCGCAGTCACGTCTGCAGAGTGTCTTCGCTGCTGCGGTCCTCTCAGGTGAGGGGACACAGACTGGTATTCCCGGTTTTCCCAGTTTGGTGTCCTTCCTTGTGATAAACCCACAGATCGCTCAGCGACAGAGCGTCATGCAACAGTTCGTAGACATCCTGACGCATCTTCTGTTACTCGAGCTGAATTACCACTTAGAGTGCCGCTGAATAAACTGTCATTATCATGTTTTCATTATATCATTTCATTTTTTTATTAGCCACTTAGCTTAGCTAGCGAGCTGTCAAGCTAGCTGCCTGGGGTATTCCGCGAGAAAAGAAAGAATCTGCAGCTTTGTTTCTGCTGCTTACCTGCCGGGTCATGAGAGACTTGATCTTCTGCATTCTAAAACGCGTGTCGTGGGTAGGTAAAGTAAGGCTGAAAGTAAAAGGTCTGTTGTGTTGTCAACGATGCGCCTCCATCCCTACGAGGAGGAAGCCATGGTTGATTGTCACGTGACTAGAATGGGAAAGGAGGGTGCTCGAAGCATCATGGGAAATGTAGTGTTGATATCACATGTAAAATCATGTGAAATGACGAGGTTGTGCTTCTTAAATGTCAATGGGCTTTATTTGAGGTGATTATGTTGATACATTGATGTACAAAGAAGATAGTTTGAATTATCTTTATTTCAATAATTTTATTTGTTTCCTGTGCATTCTTATCTTACAGTCAAAGAGGAAGACTATTTATTATCTCCTCCAAGGAGGTTTTTGCCGGCGTTTGTCTGTCTCTCTGTCTGTCTGCCTTGTAGCAACATAACTCAAAAAGGTATGAACCGATTTTCATGACATTTTCAGGATTTGTTGGAAATGAAATACCTTGTTACTTCTGTATGTCTTGTTTGTATGACAAAATCAAATGTGTATTTTTGTACATGCACATTCTGCTGGTGCTGTCTCTATAGAAATTATATTTGCTACCAAACGCATCATTTGTATGTTGTGTATCTCTTGATGTCCAACGCTCACGAGAACAAAATATCATTGATCTTAATAAATGGCGCTCTTGTGTACAGACGCTCTGTAACTCTTCAGAGCGATGGGGAGGGAATGAAGAAAATGATCAAGTCTGTCACAAAGACAATTAAACAATAAAGTATTTATTTGTATCAAATATTAAAATGTCAGAAGAGAGCTGGAGTAGAGGAAGTCAGTCGGTGAAGGAGGTGGAAGAACGTGAGCTGAAGCAGGAAAATGGAGGTGGACTTTATTTCTTCCAGAAAAACAGAACCTTCCTCCAGAATCCTTTTTTCTTCTTTTTTTTCTTCTCAGCATCGAGCTGTTGGAAAGAGAAATGAGTTTTAGTTCTCACATCCAAACATGTAGAGTGAAGGACTCAGAAAACAGGAGAGACAGAACAAACACATGTGCAGCTGCTTACTTGGAGCTGCTGGATCTGCTCCCTGAGCTGCTGGGTTTCCTGCCTTTGCTCCTCCTGTCTCTGGGTTTGCAGGTTCAGGACCTCCAGGAGTTTCTTCTGCAGCTCCAGCTGCTGTTCCTCCTGGTGTTGAGCTCTGGTGGCCCAGTGGGTACAGAGCACAGACAGCTGCCTGTTGAAACTCTCCACAGTCTCCTTCAGCAGCTGACTTGTGCTCTCCTCTTTCTCCCTCAGCTTCTGTCTGTACAGCTCTTCCCTCTCTAAGAGCTGCCTCTGGAAGTCTTCTTCCATGGTCAGCAGTCTGGTCCTCATCTCCTCTTCAGCCTCTGTGGTGGTCAGCAGTGTGTCTGTTTGACTCTCTGCTTCTTTCCTGATCTGGCTGTTCTTCTCTTGCTGCTTGATCTCTTCTTCTTTTTGGGCCAGCAGTTTCTTCAGGTGACTGACTTCATCCTGAAGATCAGTCACCTGAAGATTACAACTGACTTCATTATGAAGATCAGTCACCAAACTCTGGGCCTGTTTCTTCTCCTGTAATTTCTTCAATCTCAACTTGTTGATCATCTTGTACCTTCTCAAGTATGTCTCAACGTGTCTGATTGAAAAAAATACAATAATGAGGTTATCGTATTGGTTTTGGGGCCAATGTAGAGTTTTAGGCTTTGATGTGCATTTCAAAGCTTTTGTGTCAACAGTCCTTTAATGTTGAGGGAAATTTTTCAAATTATGACACAGAAACACACATCCTTGTTTTTCTATCTTTGTGGGGACCTCCCATTGATTAAATGACCCTCCTTCTCTAACCCTCAGTGGGGGGCCGTAACACCCCATTTCAGCTGGTTGACAACCGCCAATTAACTAAAGGGAAGAAGAGGAAAATGTTAAACAAGGCTTAAAAAGTCCACGAATTACAAAAACTAAAAAAAAAAAAAAAAAAAAAAGGTCCTGGGGCTATTTTGTCCAAAATGCTTCTAAAAAGGCCAAACTGGATGAGAATGTTGAGTCTGTAGTAGCCTAAACCCGACGTATCTGTTAGGCTTTTGTTCACGTTAGTTCGGCTACATGTTCTCTTTTTAATCCTCATGAGTAAATAACCTGTGTCCATGTGTCCTATTTTTATAGTTTAGCATTACTTTAGAGCAAAGGTGTCTCAGAGCACACGTTAGTGCTGTCATTTAACAATGTCTTTAAAAATTGACTTTATTACTATTATAATCTTTTACAGTGAATTATGTCTGACATGTAAAGCATATTTAGGACACACAAATATAATTCTATTACCTTCTTACTTCTGTATGTCTTGTTTGTATGACAAAATCAAATGTGTGTTTTTGTACACACACATTCTGCTGGTGCTGTCTCTATAGAAATTATATTTGCTACCAAACGCATCATTTGTATGTTGTGTATCTCTTGATGTCCAACGCTCACGAGAACAAAATATCATTGATCTTAATAAATGGCGCTCTTGTGTACAGACGCTCTGTAACTCTTCAGAGTGATGGGGAGGGAATGAAGAAAATGATCAAGTCTGTCACAAAGACAATTAAACAATAAAGTATTTATTTGTATCAAATATTAAAATGTCAGAAGAGAGCTGGAGTAGAGGAAGTCAGTCGGTGAAGGAGGTGGAAGAACGTGAGCTGAAGCAGGAAAATGGAGGTGGACTTTATTTCTTCCAGAAAAACAGAACCTTCCTCCAGAATCCTTTTTCTTCTTTTTTTTCTTCTCAGCATCGAGCTGTTGGAAAGAGAAATGAGTTTTAGTTCTCACATCCAAACATGTAGAGTGAAGGACTCAGAAAACAGGAGAGACAGAACAAACACATGTGCAGCTGCTTACCTGGAGCTGCTGGATCTGCTCCCTGAGCTGCTGGGTTTCCTGCCTTTGCTCCTCCTGTCTCTGGGTTTGCAGGTTCAGGACCTCCAGGAGTTTCTTCTGCAGCTCCAGCTGCTGTTCCTCCTGGTGTTGAGCTCTGGTGGCCCAGTGGGTACAGAGCACAGACAGCTGCCTGTTGAAACTCTCCACAGTCTCCTTCAGCAGCTGACTTGTGCTCTCCTCTTTCTCCCTCAGCTTCTGCCTGTACAGCTCTTCCCTCTCTAAGAGCTGCCTCTGGAAGTCTTCTTCCATGGTCAGCAGTCTGGTCCTCATCTCCTCTTCAGCCTCTGTGGTGGTCAGCAGTGTGTCTGTTTGACTCTCTGCTTCTTTCCTGATCTGGCTGTTCTTCTCTTGCTGCTTGATCTCTTCTTCTTTTTGGGCCAGCAGTTTCTTCAGGTGACTGACTTCATCCTGAAGATCAGTCACCTGAAGATTACAACTGACGTCATTATGAAGTTCAGTCACCAAACTCTGGGCCTGTTTCTTCTCCTGTAATTTCTTCAATCTCAACTTGTTGATCATCTTGTACCTTCTCAAGTATGTCTCAACGTGTCTGATTGAAAAAAATACAATAATGAGGTTATCGTATTGGTTTTGGGGCCAATGTAGAGTTTTAGGCTTTGATGTGCATTTCAAAGCTTTTGTGTCAACAGTCCTTTAATGTTGAGGGAAATTTTTCAAATTATGACACAGAAACACACATCCTTGTTTTTCTATCTTTGTGGGGACCTCCCATTGATAAATGACCCTCCTTCTCTAACCCTCAGTGGGGGGCCGTAACACCCCATTTCAGCTGGTTGACAACCGCCAATTAACTAAAGGGAAGAAGAGGAAAATGTTAAACAAGGCTTAAAAAGTCCACGAATTACAAAAACTAAAAAAAAAAAAAAAAAAAAAGGTCCTGGGGCTATTTTGTCCAAAATGCTTCTAAAAAGGCCAAACTGGATGAGAATGTTGAGTCTGTAGTAGCCTAAACCCGACGTATCTGTTAGGCTTTTGTTCACGTTAGTTCGGCTACATGTTCTCTTTTTAATCCTCATGAGTAAATAACCTGTGTCCATGTGTCCTATTTTTATAGTTTAGCATTACTTTAGAGCAAAGGCGTCTCAGAGCACACGTTAGTGCTGTCATTTAACAATGTCTTTAAAAATTAACTTTATTACTATTATAATCTTTTACAGTGAATTATGTCTGACATGTAAAGCATATTTAGGACACACAAATATAATTCTATTACCTTCTTACTTCTGTATGTCTTGTTTGTATGACAAAATCAAATGTGTATTTTTGTACATGCACATTCTGCTGGTGCTGTCTCTATAGAAATTATATTTGCTACCAAACGCATCATTTGTATGTTGTGTATCTCTTGATGTCCAACGCTCACGAGAACAAAATATCATTGATCTTAATAAATGGCGCTCTTGTGTACAGACGCTCTGTAACTCTTCAGAGCGATGGGGAGGGAATGAAGAACATGATCAAGTCTGTCACAAAGACAATTAAACAATAAAGTATTTATTTGTATCAAATATTAAAATGTCAGAAGAGAGCTGGAGTAGAGGAAGTCAGTCGGTGAAGGAGGTGGAAGAACGTGAGCTGAAGCAGGAAAATGGAGGTGGACTTTATTTCTTCCAGAAAAACAGAACCTTCCTCCAGAATCCTTTTTTCTTCTTTTTTTTCTTCTCAGCATCGAGCTGTTGGAAAGAGAAATGAGTTTTAGTTCTCACATCCAAACATGTAGAGTGAAGGACTCAGAAAACAGGAGAGACAGAACAAACACATGTGCAGCTGCTTACCTGGAGCTGCTGGATCTGCTCCCTGAGCTGCTGGGTTTCCTGCCTTTGCTCCTCCTGTCTCTGGGTTTGCAGGTTCAGGACCTCCAGGAGTTTCTTCTGCAGCTCCAGCTGCTGTTCCTCCTGGTGTTGAGCTCTGGTGGCCCAGTGGGTACAGAGCACAGACAGCTGCCTGTTGAAACTCTCCACAGTCTCCTTCAGCAGCTGACTTGTGCTCTCCTCTTTCTCCCTCAGCTTCTGCCTGTACAGCTCTTCCCTCTCTAAGAGCTGCCTCTGGAAGTCTTCTTCCATGGTCAGCAGTCTGGTCCTCATCTCCTCTTCAGCCTCTGTGTCGGTCAGCAGTGTGTCTGTTTGACTCTCTGCTTCTTTCCTGATCTGGCTGTTCTTCTCTTGCTGCTTGATCTCTTCTTCTTTTTGGGCCAGCAGTTTCTTCAGGTGACTGACTTCATCCTGAAGATCAGTCACCTGAAGATTACAACTGACTTCATTATGAAGATCAGTCACCAAACTCTGGGCCTGTTTCTTCTCCTGTAACTTCTTCAATCTCAACCTGTTGATCATCTTGTACCTTCTCAAGTATGTCTCAACGTGTCTGATTGAAAAAAATACAATAATGAGGTTATCGTATTGGTTTTGGGGCCAATGTAGAGTTTTAGGCTTTGATGTGCATTTCAAAGCTTTTGTGTCAATAGTCCTTTGATGATGAGGGAACATTTTCAAATTATGACACAGAAACACACATCCTTGTTTTTCTATCTTTGTGGGGACCTTCCATTGATAAATGACCCTCCTCTAACCCTCAGTGGGGGGCCGTAACGCCCCATTTCAGCTGGATGGACAATGGGATCCTCTATCATATTCCAAAGGCTGATCCGGATCTGATCCAGAAGAAGGATTTTATTGCAATTTTTATAAACCTGGTGGCAGCTATTAGTGCCATTACATAATAATATAGATAGTCTCCATCTCTGCCAAGCAATCAGGCCTGGCTCTGAACAACCTCCTGTGTAAAATAATTACAAAATCAGTACATGCACATCGTATCCTATTCTATTGTAAATGCCACCTGGGATGTGTAACCTCTGGTTAAAGGTAAGCAGCCAGCACTGTCAGCTCTGCTTCCTGACTAATGAGGCCTCAGGCTATTTCCCAGTCAAATAACAATGAGGTCAACATTCTGTAGTAACACCACTATTGTTTTTCAGTCCGCCTCTTTAAACGTGACACAGAGCAAGCACCAACCCTTATGGAGAAAGGTAATTATAAAGCAGTAGCACACCCCTCTTCCTTAAAAATAAATTAACTATGAAACTGCACCTGAATTTACAGGGTTTCATCATCACTTAAATAATCCACGTTAGCTGTGGTCGAATTTGTTGTTCGCGTGGTAATATAATGTTTGAATTCATCTGAGTTTTTCAGCTTCCTACTGAGTATGCAGCCTTCAATGTGGACCACGACACATTTGCATAGAGCTTTTCCAGGCTAGCAGATTGTGGCAAATCAGATCTTAACCGTTGACTGTGCATTTGTTGCTCTAAATATATCTTCATTGCAGCTTGCATTCATTCACACATCGCAGCAGACCTGCAGCTATTGAACCGGATTACCAGCATGATAGATATAAAACACATCTCCAGGGTAAACTTTTCCAAAGCCTCGCTCTTCGTGCTTGTCTCTGACTCCAGCGCTCCATCCTTCTCCTTTGACTTTCATGCACAACCAGGACAGCACAGATTTTTATCTGCTGGTGACGGGGTGGCAGGTGGACGGCACTCCGCCACACGCTGAACCATCCATCTGTCGCCGCCTCCTTCCATAGCGTGCAAGGTACAGGGCATTCCAGCACAACAAAGCTCCCAAAAAAATCAATCAAAAATCAATATTGGTTGTTTGAGCAAAGCACTACTGATGTCTAATTTCAGGCCTGGGCAATTGTCTTCAAAAAGAGCACACCCGTTTGTACAGATATATTTCTTTTTTTAATAAAAAATACAAAACAGATATGTAATAGGAAACTGTACAATCATTTCTGAATAACAATTATTTTCTTTTGCGTCAGCATTTCATCGGAATCAGGGTGAGCAGAAGAAATGTTACATTTATGGAAACCTTTTGGAACAAGCAGATCTCGTTAAAATATAGAAAGAGTAACGGGAATAAAGCATCTGCAGCATAATTCATGTACAGTATTTACAGACTTATGTCACACAAGAATGTTCATCATAACACTTGTCACATTTTTTTCAGAAAGAATGTTACATCGTGTATTTACTACATAATACAATATATGCATTTTAAATTAGAAAAAAAAGGACAGAATAAATAGTAATCAATATTTCAGTAGGGCAGAAAAAGAAAATAATGTGCTAAGAGCAGTTAGAGTTTAGTTTTAAAAAAAAGCCACACATCACACCTTCATTCACAATAATAAAGTTCTGCCCCAAACTCTGGACTTAAACAGTGCATGATGTGTTCACACCTCTCCTTCATCCCCTGTGCAAAAAGAAATGGCCACCCAATCCAGTGTTCCAGGGACCGAAGAGAATAAAGCTACGCAAGTTCAAGCGAAATGACCTTCAGTTACACATCAACTGTCCGGTCACTTCAGCAAAGTGTGACACGGCACCTCGGGAACGTGTCTTATTACGTCATAGATAGTGGTGTGCATGTCCTGGGCTGACTCCAGACGGGCCAGGGATCTGCACGAGGCCTGTGGGGGGGGGGGCACACGGGGAGATTCAAACACTGCACAACCAGCTTCCACGTAAAATCATGCAAATCGGGCTCGGCCCACTCTCTACCTGTGCTGACTCCATTTTCCCAGGAATGGAGACGAACTCGTAAATGCCGAAGTCTTCGGTTGCGTCTTCGTGACCTGTCGGGGGGGACAGTTTGAATTCAGCAAGCACATAAAAGTGCCACAACAAGGCCAAGACATGGAGGAAATCAGCGAGTGATACTGGAAATACGTAGAACATAGAGGTAAAAACCCAAAGTGTTTGAACACTGACTCAGACGGGGCAGGTTTTAAGTTTGCTGGCCAACTGAGGCTAAAAAAAACATCAGTAATATCTCACCTGAACGATGCGGCCGTTTGTGCTCCGAAAGTGGCCTGTTGATAACAAGCAAATAAAACTTTTGGATAAAATACAGAGTGAAAAAAAATAGAACAGTGACAGTATTTCTCATATAAGTCTCTTACCTGTTATAGATGCTCATCAGCACTGGTGACACCACAAAAATAAAGATGAAGCATTATTCATAAGGTAAACGGCAGCTTTGCTTCACATAAAACCAAAGGGAGCTGACATCAACACCTTTGTGTCTATGTTAATCATCATCGTATCATCATTATTGTTTATTGTCATCGTGGAACTACATGGTCAGAGCGACAGCACATCCCCTCTGGCTCACCTCTCTTTGGGTGGCAGGTTCTCCTGATTAGGAACAGGAGCATGCAGCCAATGATGAACAGGGAGCAGACAATGAAGGCTGTCAGGAGGGACATGGAGTTGTCCTCTTGGACGTGTTTCTCCTTCTCTGCAAGCACAAATAAACAGAATGGACACACGTCCAGGTGCTCAACATGTCGTGCTACTTTTGAGAAAAGCAATGGCTGAATTTGTTCAGTAATATGGTTTCACCTTTAAAATGAACTATGTTATGTTCATGGCCCTCAGGGGAGTCATCTTAAGGGTTAAATCCAACCATCTTTATTCTGGGTTATTTGTTAGCCTGCTATAAGTTTAATTTAATGTTCATTTAATGGTGGGGCATCCATTACAACAGCTTTTGGCTGGTAGCTTGACTTTAAAAAAAGGACATATTTTGATGTCATGAACGCTGGCGGCTCGGTAAACATCATTTTAAATGGCTGCCGGTATCAGCAGCAGCCATCGGCGAGCCTTTCTTAGTATCACCGAGACAACATATCAATGTCACATTCAGCACACAGCGGCTGCATATGCCATAAAACTTAGTCAACAAATACAACAGCTGTCATCGACTGTTTACTTTCCCAGCCACTGAGCAGTGAGACAGGCGACAGCCTAGCAACAGAGATAAACGCATCGTAAACGGCCGATACGAAACATTTGCGTTATTAAACCTGGAGCTGTTGTCACGCCAACACTGGCGCTAGAGCCTCGTCCTTGTCGCCATAGCTCCTGAGCCTCCTCTCTGTTTGGAATGGGCCTCTGTTTACGGCACGCTTGTCTGAGGATTCCCAAAATCCGCCCACACCCCGCCCTCGACCCACCTGTCCCTAGGTTGGCCACGACCAGCGTGAACTGGGCCTCGTCCTGCTTCTTGGTCACGTTGTTGAAGGCGCGGCACATGTACTCCTCGGTCTGGGCCAGCTTGTAGGAGCGCACCTCCAGCCGCGGGCCCTCGGTCACCACCTGCGTGGCGTTGTGGCTCTTGGCGATCCACACGTAGCTGTTGGGCGGGTTGGAATCGGCCTGGCACTCGAAGAAGACCAGCTCGCCGGGGTTGATGGTGAACACCTCGCCTGTCCGCAGGCCCTGGACCGAGTTCACCTCCAGGTTGTAGGGGCCGTCTGTAGGTCAGACAGAGGGTCAGAGGCCCCGCCTTCTGTAGCACGCAGAGACTCAGAGAGCGGTGTTGATGCTGGAGCTTCATTGCTTCATTGCACAAGCGGATTTTATCAGGTTTTATCAGATTTCTTAGCAGGACATCCTGTCCCCGAGATCAATCCCATTAAAGGTAGTAGAAATAAGAAAAAATGCTGAGACTGTGACACTTTACAGCGGTGGTTAAACAAATGTTACTGAATGCTAACACAGGGTGTCTCTGTGCAAACAGAGAAGAAGGTCATTTACTTAGATATTAACACGCCCTCCGCTTGAAGAGCGCTTCGGGCGAGCTGCTCAGCCTGTGACGTTTATGAGCCAGCGGGAATTAAAGTTTTTAGGAGAAGCCGAAACAAAACGGAGGCCCGTCCGGTCCTGCTTGTACCTGTTCTACCTCCACAAGAGAGCTTTGTGATATTTTAACACGCCTAGGCAAATGAAGCTGGCGTTTGCATACAATCTAATCTCACCAGGAGGTCTGTGCGGGCGCGGGTTCAGAGCGCCTGCACATCTGGGCCCCGGGACACGGATCTTACTCACAGTAGACGGTGAGCGGTGCCGCCTCGCTGTGGCGGGCGGGGCTGACCGGGTTGCTGGCCAGGCAGTGGTAGGAGCCTCGGTCCTCTTTCCTCACGGGGCTGATGAACAGCGTGGAGTTGTCCTCGGAGAAGCGGTACCTGTCGCTGGGGCCCAGGGCCACGCCATCCCTCAGCCACTCGAACGCGACCCTCGTCCCTCGCTCGACGGCGCAGGACCAGGTGGCGTTGGCGCGGTCCTCCACCACGGCGTGCGGCGGGCTCTCCATCAGCACTGGAGCGGACACGGGGACTGGGGGGGGCAAGGGAGGAGCGGTGGGTAATGGAGGCCGTGGTACAGCCGGACAGGTCGCCGTGGCGGTGAAGAGGACTCACCGTCCACCGTGACGCGCACGGTTCTTTCTTCCTTGATTAGCAGCCCCGTCTGGTTGTGGAACTCCATGTTGAGGCTCAGGCGGTAATCCCCCTCGTCCGTCGCCTTCAGACGTTTGATGGTCAGTGAAACGTCGGGCGCTTTAAAGACGAGGCGCTCGCGGTACGCCATGTCCGTGATGGTGGAGTCCTTGTTGAACGTCACCAGCGTGACCCGGACGCCGCCGGGGCTGGTGTGGGACCAGGTGCCCTGGATCTCCACCTCGTCCAACAGGAAGTGGGTCTCCACAGACAAGTTCAGGGGCCTCCCTTCAATCCCGTGATGCACCAACGAAGGGACGTGGACGAACTCACAGCCGGCGTCTGAGGGAGACAGAGAGATCCTTTACAGCCATCCCCGCCGTCTGCTTTTAGGTTAACGTCAAACGTGACCTTGACTTCTAAAACTACGCTAAAGAAGAACCAAAAGAGGAAGAGGAGCCAGGGACCTGCCGTGTCAGCTTCCCAGTATAACAGTGGAACAAACGGGGTTACTTCAGATCTTAAACCAAAATAAACCAGGCTGGTGGAACCTGGAGGAGAAACGAGGGCGAAAGGAGGTTGAAGGTGTTCTAACACCTGCGATTGGCCGACTAACCGTTACCAAAACACTCCTAAAGACTGAGTCAATACATTCATGTGATATAACAACATAGCAGGTGAGATCAGAATGATTAAAGTTAAAGTGTGTGGTCTCTTGTTGCCAGCGTGAAAGCGCTCCGGGACGGGTGAGCCTGGAGGAATGAGCGTGGAGGACAGCCGGCGAGTGCAGAGGAGGGAGAGGCCCGCAGGCCGACTCAGCGCTCAGACAGTGGGGAGAACCAAAGCCACAGATCCACCCGGACCACATTTTCTGTTCTTCATCTGTGTTCAGGGCTCATTTCACATTTCAGTAACAGTGGGATGGGATCAGGAGGGTTGGCCTTGGGCTCAGCGTCATGATACGATCAGACGGACCTCTACCTGGAAATGATAAATGTGTCCGTGCAAGGTGTTTCTGATCGAGTGACCATTGAACGCGGTCAGTAACCCCGACAACCAAGACAACTAACATATAGGGAAGGGTAGGAGTTCCGTTTCCACTTCCAGTTTCTTAATAAAAGTAACCTTTGATGAGGGTCTTTTTAGAGAAAATCCTTTTTCGTTTCCTCTTCAATATAAAAGGAAGTGGGTATTTATAACCAAATAATTATAGTTTTAAAACCAAATCAGTCATCAGTTAGTTCTTGTTGGCCCAGCCACTGACAATATAAAAAACCCAGACCTCTTGAATTATTCACCCGGTAATCATCCAACAGTTTTCATCTTTTTCATTTCTCACTGTTTCATTCCTTCCATATCGTCTCCTGCTCCATATCCTTGTCCTGACATGGCGCAGTTCCTGAAACTGTGAGTTAATATTGACCCAACTCTGCTCAGTGTCATTGTTGTCAGACAAGGATGAGGTCTCACCCTCTGATCCCAACTAGTCCTAAAGCAAACACCCGGGCCTTCTGAACCAACTACAACACTTGTTGGTTTATTATTCAGCTGTGCTGTCTGACAGCGTTTGTTGCCACTTTGAGAATCTTAAACCAAGACTCTAATTGAGGTTCAATGTTTTATTCAGTCTTTTGAGCTTTTAGCATTGTTGCATATTACATATTACATATTGTGTTGGACACCGTAGCTCTACAAGAACTCCAGAGTTTGTTGCGTTTTTGGACGTTTGACATCAAAAGAAGGCAGGTTTTGGGTGCCAGGTTCGGTCACGCGGCAGCATGTGAGTAGGAAGTGTTACTGTTAAATAACCGCGTCTACTACAGCCTCTCACTTCTGTCCTTTTGTGTTTCAGTGGCTAAAAAACACCCCGCATGCCCGCCTGCGCTGCTTTCTTGGAGCTTGCGCAGCTGAAATCTGCTCCATTCTCTTGGGTTTGACTTCAACGGTCACCCCGTCATTCGAGACACGCGGTCGATTTGAGCTTCCTCCCCCGGGGGGACACCCACACGGTGTCGGCGAGGCCCCCGGTGACTGCTGACGGTGTCACCCAACACAATGGAGCCACTGTGGGCCTGGTGTTACGTCTTAAATAATAAATGCAGTACAGAAGCTCCTTCAACAAGTTCCACTCCCAACAGCCCCGGGGCCAGTGCCTGTGTGTGTGTGTGCCTGTGTGTGTGTGTGTGTGTGTGTGTGAATGTGTGTGTGTGGGGGGGTGTGGGGGTCAGTAGCAGGAGTGTGCCTCTGTTTACACCAGCTGAGATGCGGAGAAGAGGCAAAACGAGGCGGAGTGTGCCGAGCCCGCTCCCTCGCTGTTGACCCCAAACACGGCTCATATTGTTGTGCATGTCGGGCGCGTGCACGCGCGCACGCATGGTCAAACAACCGTGTGTGGTCACTCGCGAGCACCTGTCCTCTTATCACCCTCACCGACAACACCCAAGGTATTTGGACGATAAATAGAGCTCTTCTGTGCGTGTCAAAGCACCACTATCCACTTTGGGACAAGTGGAGGGGCCTCGTGAGATGTTGATGAAACAAACACCAGAGCAGAAGTCCGGGATTAGGATATGGGACCTGCACCCTGTTTCACATGGTCCTGACAGCTACTTCTCTTTTCCACTTTATTTACAGATGACTGTAGAACACGAACTAAAACACGGCGGTGACTATGGAAGGAAAAAACAACTAGAAAAAAAGGAAGCATTCAAAGCTTAAAATGTTGCAAAAAGCCAAATGAAAAATGTGTAAATTTCTAGTAAAGAATTGTTTGAGTTCTAAAAACTGGATATTTCAGATGGGTTTCAGCATTTTTGTTGCAACAGAAATGTAAGAAAAGGAGAGCAAAACACTTCTCTGATCAACAGCTTCACCTTGCCAACCAATCAGCAACACAGCAACCGTAGAAACTGCACACGCACACACACACGCACACACACACACACACACACACGCTCCCAGGACAGGTTAGCCCTCACCTGTTATGATGAAGAGCACAGAGCAGATGCAAAGCAGGGTTCCTCCTGTGGCCCCCATGGCATCTTATCCTCAAGGGGTGTGTGGGACTTGTGACAGGGAGTGAGGGATGTGAGGAAGAAGGAGAGGAGAGGCGTCGAGGTGGAGGAGGAGAAAAATGTGACTGGCTGCGGCGACAGCATTTGCCAGGGAAATGAGAGGAGCTGGCTTTAGGCTGCAGCCAGGCCCCTCCCATGTGACACCAGCAGGAAGAAGAAGGTCCACCTGGCTGAGACGCAGCACACACACACACACACACACACACACACACACACACACACACACACGCGCGCGCGCCGTGCCCCAGGGCCGACAGTTACACTGCATCATGATGGAACCGAGACGTAGAACTGTAAGAGGAGAGCTGAAAGCAGAATGGAAACCGTTTCTTTCCATTAGAATACAGCAGCTGTGTCCTGCTTCGGCCCCTCGGGCTGTGAAAACAGCAACAAAAAAAAAAAGCTTTGATTGTCTCAGTTTGGTTGAGTTTCAGGTCTCTGTGGCTGTGAAGTGTCCGGCCTGTCGTCATCAGGAGGCAGACAGACAGGGAGGCTGAAGCCAGGCTGAAACTGAGGGGGGAGTTTTGCTCTGAATGTCTTCTGGATGAGAAAAAGACCAGGAATTGGGAATTTTCAGAGAAGTAACAGTTCTCAGTTAGTCCCACTGTCACTTCCCCTTTTTGATTGTTCTATTCTGGAAATTAAATCTGTGTTATGAGAAGGCTTAATACGAATAAAAATAAGAATAAGAATAAGAATTAATAACAATAATAATAATTATTAGTAGTAGTAGTATTCATTGATATAGAGCTTTTCTTGAGACCCAAGGCTGCTTCATGGAGAGGAAATGATAAAAGACACAGAAACAAATAATTCAAACTGAATCTGA